>CM057345.1:302929080-303414007 GCA_030015575.1 Agapanthus africanus
TTAAGCTCCGCATTTAAAAGTTTTGCTGTTTTGAAAAAACCGAGTGGTTTTGAAATTGTTCCAACGATTCAACTTTGGTTTGTTTTCTTTGCATTAATATAATGCGTCCCATTAATTAATCCTACCATTGTAGAAAAAAACGAAAATATAATGTACGCTTATGCTATCCGCATTCGCCATGGGTCCCCGTCATCACCCGTTAGGTTACTTAACTAATGACAGAGCGGGGGCTGGACTAGCGCGGATGTAAAACATAAGCAACGTCTACTAGATATCATATATAGATATATACTTTCGTCAGACGCAATGATAGTCATTCCAGATCACAGATGAACACATTGGATATGCTAGGAATCCGCGTTTCGTTCAAGCCTGCAACGAAAGACGGAATACACAGTCGTGATGCATAGACAAAACCCCACCCTAGACCCCTACGGGTGCGGCAAACTACCCGCCAAGTACCCGAAGTGGAGCAGCCTCCCTCAACAAAGTGAGTAGGCCACTCGGCATTTCAAAGCACCCGGTAGTCTATGCACCCCACCTTGGGTCTATCCTAGGAGCAGAAAACAGTAAAAGAAATAATATACAAAGGCGGCTACATCCTCAACCCGGATATGCGACCTAAAAATAATATTATTTCAATTTACAATTTACATTAAATGAAAGATGAATAAACACTCATCTCACATCCCCGGCTATTCATCCACGACAATCCAACAAGTTCATATACACAATCCAACAACACAGATCACAGATATGTACAACCCCCACTACTCGACGTATAGCGATTAGTAGACGTTCAGTACATATATCACATTACAGATATAATCCAATTATCTATAGTTTATAGAATTTCGATCAATATTCAAATTTGAAACTACCCCAAATACAACACTGTACTCAAAGGAATCTGGGCAGAAACAAAGTATCTGAAAAATTACAAAACATCAAGGTGGACAATCTGCAGGAAAAACAAGTTGACTCCGAGTCGACTCGGCCGCGGACCCGCGGCGAAACACATGGTTTCGCCGCGCTTCCGCGACAGTCTGACCGAGTCACGAGCTCGTTTTTCTTAGGTGTCCCTAAAAAGCCTGCACGTATTTTTCAGGTCTCTGAAAATATTTTTAGACCTATTTTTAAAATCGGCAGAAAACACAAATTTTAGACGTATTTTGCGATTTTTCCAGGATCAAAGTTCTAAAGGCTTTGCTAATATGTTAGTTGTTGTTTAGCTAAGCTCTGATACCACTGTAAGTCTATGTTACCCACCACGGTACTTTCGAGGAGGCGGAATAGGTAAAAATCGAATTTTTCTTTGAAGGAAACATAGACTAACCATGAAGGATCTTTGCTAAAAAAAAACTAACAAACTAACTTAGAGTTTTAACTACTAGGTTAGATGATTATACCTTGGTCTTGAACTCCTTCTCTTCTTGAGTTGCTTCCTCTTCTTGTGAGCTCCTTGGAGTGGTGTAGATGGCACCTCCTCACCGTCTTCTCTTTGCCAAAGAAAGATCCACCCGAAGGCCTCTACCTTGAGCTCCTACCTCAACAATGAAGTAACTGGAGTGCTTGGCTTGCTAGACTAAGAACCCTAGAGTGAGTAGAGAGGTGTTTTGGTGGTTTAATCTCACAAAGCTCTTGATTTTCAACTCATGAAACAAGAGAGCTTTGAGAGAGGAAGAGGAGAGAGCTTGCAAGAGAGAGAATGTGTCATCATAAAATGAGGTGATAGCTCTCATATGATGAAAAAGAATAATGATAATTTTAATTAGGATAATTTGTCATGGTTGATGTTGATTTGACCATTATCATGTCACAATTAATGCTAAGCATGCTCACAAAAATATCCAAGTCAACATGGGTCAACAAAGTCAAATAGTCAAACCAATTAACCATGATACAATTATCTCTAATTAAAACTCATTAATCAATTTCCTCCATCTCATTATGGTTTTAATCAAGTCAATGGTCAAAACCCTAATGAGGTTCCTCTGCCTCCTTCAACTGTGTATACACACCCGCATCCGTGTTCCGAGGAACACGAATACAATGAGACTGAACCAACCCAAAACCAAATACTAGGATTTGGCTTAAACCAAATCCCACTAGTATCAACTGACCAAACACCGAACACGCATAAGTACGCATATGTGAATGAACTCTGTCTTAAAACCATATGACCTCTATCTCGTTTCGTCCAAAGGTGAACAACCCTCTGTGTGGGACTCTAAAGACTCGACACTACGCTGGCAGTGGGTTTGACCACAGGCCGCAAGCGGTACTAGCTGTACATAACGGTCCTCAGGTAGACGCCGATAAGAAGATCGATGAGATGAACCCATCCGAACTCCTACTGAGCCTGAATGTGACAATCTCCGTACAGTATGGTCTGTTCGTCTAAGAGTATCGCATATCGGGCCTAGAGGCGGTAAATGTCAGTCCCCTAATCGTGGTATAAGTCGTGTCGGAGTACGACCCAAAACACCTTGAGAAACTACTGGAGTACCTACCAGTAAATCTCGCTTGCCCTAGACAGGGACTTTGTGTCATGGCGTTCCGAACACAGCGCGTATCATCCCCCAATACCGGGTGAGACGAATCCTATCTTACCGCCACTGCCTCCAAGTGCTTCGGGACTGCACCCAACTACTACCTGTTTTCATGACTTAATAGAGCCGTGGTAGGGTAGTAATCTAAGAACAGTGGGAATACACTCGAGGCGAAGCAGCAGTGTCAAGTCAACGGACTAAGCTGTACTCATGTCACCTAGGAACTGATAACTGACGATAGGTATAATACCAACCAACAGTTCTTAATGAGTCCTGTCCAATATACTCGTAACCTAACGAGCACCTGCATACTATCTCCAGTACGACGTACTGATGGCTGTGGGACAGACCATCTCCCCTCCTGGGATGTGAAACGTATACACTAGTCTACTCTGGAGTATCGATGCCCTGTCTCGATAATCCTATGACCAAGGACCTGTATAAGGATGTTCCTGTAGACTACCCAGCCTCTACTAGTGTGACTGCCATCACAACGCTGGTAGTCAAGCAAAGATCCTAAGGGCTCTATCAATATCTATTAGCAATATGTTAAAAGAAACACATAAACATATTAAGATAGATATAAACCAAGTAGCATACTACCATATTGAGCAAAAATGTCAATCCGTGTATATATCCTAAGCTTCCAAAATGTAATATACTAACTAGTACATTAAAATAATGGCCTCTAGGGCATATCACACTAACATATCCCAGGTCCTCAAGTTCTTCTATAAGACCAATCATCTTTAAGACATGTTCTCCTACTGATGTGCCAGGGGCTATCCGCATCTGAAACAACTTTCAAGATGCCTCGTTTCGCAAAGTCCGAAATTGCTCTGCATACAACTCCTTTGTATGAAGAAAGATGGATTGAACATCCATCTTTTCGTGCTGCTTCTGATGTGTACTGTCCATAGATGCAAGCGCAAGGCACTTGGCCGTGTCACAATCAATATCCCATGTTTTTCGGATCTCCTTATCCGAAACAGATGATTCAGGTCGTGGGACAGGTGGGGCTTTGGCAGTGAGGACATATGATACTTTATCATATGTGAGTGCAATGTTCAAGTTCCTCAACCATTCTTTATAATTCGGTCCTGACAGTTTGTTTTTCTCTAAAAGAAGCTTAAGTCCCGTCATCTGGTATCTGCCATTAGGAGAGAGAAAAAAATACACTCAACAAAATACTATTGCAAAGATTTAGATTGGTTATTAACCTATCTAATCGATGTCTCCCACTGCTTTTATCAAATTTTCATTCAAAACCTCAAAAAGAAAACTAGCCAGGATTAATTACATTTTACAGTTTCACTAACCGGTCAGCCAGGCCAATGTCGGTACTTTGAAGGAGGTTCCCGTGCTTTCGCACGGACCAAATTAAAATAAACCACGTTTTCCCGAGCTTTCAAGGTAGAGGCCCCGTCTTTAAAAGTGTCCCGCAGTGGCTGCACCGTTTCTACGTATTCTTTGCCGATGGCTAAAACCTTATCGACAAAGGTCATGCCATCTCCAACCGTACGCGGACGAAGGAGAAAACCACAAGCCTCCTGTTGTGACGGATTTAAAACGGACGAGTCAACTAGGCGCATAATCCGAAGGAAGTTGTAACTGTCGTAGAAACGAGGTCGTTTATGGACACCAAAAGAGCTAAGTATGTACAGCACGATCCATGACGTAAAATAATGCAGCGAGAAAGTGATGGGTTGCACCCCCGGCTGAGTGGTATCCGCCGCTAAGCTGAGACCATGGTACAGGTGTGCCAACCTAGCAATCCCAATAGCAACTTACATTCCCGCAACCATACGATGGGCTGGGTAAAATACTGATGGCCTCATATAACGAGGGTGCATTGGAAGCACGAATCAGTTTAGCCATAAGCCAATGAACCCCAGCACGAACGTCTCTTCATCGACGTCCGGAGCAGCAAGCTCCGTGAAGGGAACGACAGGAGCAGCCGGAATAAAGAAACTTTTTAAATCCACCTCCGCCGTCGGTTGGTTATCCAAACCAAAACCAAAGGGATCGTCAAGATTGGAGAACAGCGCAGCTTGCTTCGATAAGGCTTCCGGACGAAGAAAGCGACCGATGAAGTCTGCGCAGCTGACTCCATGCCCTCCAGACTCCAGAAAAAGACTTTCGTATATATTCAACACCTTGATCAAGCTAGGGAATTGGTGTTGAATGGCATTCTCCGGGGTAAGACCAATTACCACGGATTTGGTGGCAAAGATGTACTTGTCCGGAGGAAGCGACTCCTCATAGTGTTCTCCCCTAACGGGTAAGCCAGAGATCTCTGCAAACTCCTCTAAAGATACCGAGACTTCTCGATCCGACAGAAAGAAGGTGTGGGTTGGAATATTCCAATTCTCCAGAAAAGCCTTGGCCCACCATGCAGGGAGTGTAGAATATTGAAAGAGGGAAGCGTAAATCGCGGGATACAACCCGAGCTTCAGCAGCTGCGACTTCTTGGCAGACAAAATGTAGCGGGCCCACTGCAAATATCCAGCTGGATGGCGAGGAGTTAGGCATATCATGCACGGTTGTCCCCAAGGGCGCAACTCGCCCTGACATATACGCTGCCCTAGAGTATCCAAAGCCGTCGGCGGCTGTATAGGTATCGCGGCCATAGAGGGTTGAAGGCAACCCTCTGAGGTCCAGTTGACCTCCTCCACGGCATAGTTCACCGGAGGTGCGTCAGCATAAGGGATCGCCAAAATAGGCTCCAAAGGTGCCGCGCAAGAAAAGCTCCACCGACCCGTGATGATCTGATTGTACCGTGTTCCCATAAATGAAGATTCTTTTGCTCCGGGTCACGATCTTTGATCAACGCGAAGACTTCCCTGTCCACAGGCGCTTCAGGGAATCCGCATTCCGAACGGACGAACGGGAAAGAAATGTCGAAAGACATAGTACCTGCACGAAAAAGAACAAAAAATTAGCCGTCAATGCTGCAATTTAAGTTCTGGCACTTGGTACTTTAAATTCGTACCACACTACAATGCAGTGGTGTCACGACCCAAAATAATAGCTCGTTACCGGCACTTAAATCACTCAACGTCTAAAGGCGTAATGTAATTGAAGTAAGCCGAAAGCCAGAAATTCTAAACCTTTTTGAAAATAAAGGAGGTGAAGTTTTGAAATAAATGTACAATGAAATCGATGTTTTCAATAAATGCATAAGTAAGAAACATGACAATGCAAGTGGAAATTATTAGTTTGAAAACATGTTTGTCTTTTAAAAATTTGGGCAGCACCTCCTTTGTATATTTTGATCCAAAACCACAAATACAAGATAATAATAAAAAGCATCCCCAAGCGGGAGCTAGCTCTTCGCCAAACGGCGGATCACAACCACGCAAAACAGTATATAAGTATACGACGCCCAACGGCGAAGATCACCACAAAGATAAAGTAAAGCAAGATATCAAAATCACAAGTAGCGGAAAACCCCTCGCTCTAAATCTTGCAACCACAAGTCTCACTAAGTCTCATTACTTATACAAATACTAACTTTGATTGATGGAGTTAACTAGATATAATATGAATAATAAGTACAAGAGTGGGTACGATACAAATGTCCCACCTAACAATGCAAAACACCCGAATGCAACTGTGTGCCAGCGAAGCCGCTACTGATCCATGCGGTCAACCTGTAAGAACTGTGGCACAACAGGGGTGAGTTGCCAACTCGTGAGTAGAAAAACATCTATAAGTAGAAATCGAATAAACAACGACTCCTGGGTCAACTATATCATGAAAGTAATACTATGATAGCTAGGGTGACTGGGTCGTATATGTGCCAACAAAGTAATAAACACCTATGTGTATGCGGATATCATCCAACCATATACTCAATGTATGTATGCATGTGGATCCCGTCCAACCATATGATCAAAGTCTGTATGCACATAAATATCATAAACGAGTGTGCATGAAAGTATGAGGATATAAGTCAACGGTGTCCCTCGCGACACATCAAAATCATGGAACCTGGGTGTCCAACATCGACACCCGAAAACATCTTCAAACCCGTGTCCAGCATCGACACATAAATCCTCATATCTCATGCTCTGTCAGTCCGGATCGGCCCACAGGCTCCGTCAGTCCGGATCGGCCCATATCATCTCTCGACTCCGGTCGGTATCCTCCGGATATCCACCGAGCCCAAATACTATCACCGGTAGGTAGTAGTTCCTCTGCCAGGCTCATCGTCTGCAGCACAGAAATCCGTCCTCGCCCTGGGGTACCATACCAGGTCCACCATGTACTCGCAATCGGCCTCATCCAGCTCCTCGAATCGCGTTTCACATGTCACACTCAGAACCGAGAAAACACATGGTGGACGCACTGAAATATCATATCAAGAGAAACCGGGTTTTTAAATCAGTACATACTTTCTTTTGAAATAGCCACGGTTCTCAAATCCAGAAATCTCATGAAAACCGCATATCTCAATGTGTAAAATCATAAAGCATAATGTATGTGACATATGATAAAAATGTAAGCATATCCGAATATCATGCAACATGAAACGGTGATATAACATATTAAGGGAAAACCTCTCTTTCAAAATGATTCCAGTTTTTAAATATAACATGCGGTCCCCAATTCACCAAAATCAAAGCCAGCATGATCTATATATGTACAAGTGGGTATATACACAAGCTTATTATGCAGGGAGTCATATCATGATGCAGCAATCCTACTGTGTAGTGACATGGCAATTATCGATCATGAAGTGTGTGAGCCAGCTAAACTGTGTAAGTGTAACATATGCATCATCGATAATGGTGCAGGTGTACTAGCACAGGTATAAGTAATGCAAGCGAATAACATGAATGCAACATAAGGTAACCATCAACTAAAAGCTATATGGTATACATGTCTACAAGACCGAGTCGGTGAATCTATCAATCGGCATCCATCCTCACAATATCACGTACGGTATAATCCAACGTACGGCATCCTTTAGTCAAGGGTATGGATCAATCATCAAGTCAAACTCATCACGTACGGAAAATCATCGTACGGCGGCATTAAACCAATATGGATCCTATCATCCTATATGACAATGAGGGGTACGGACCTAACGTCTCGTACGGCAATCACACATGATTCATCGCATATAAATATATATCATATACCTATGTCCCAGGTCATATCCACCACAATCTCATATCAGGGGACCGGCAAGGTATCAATCATTTCAATCGACTCGCATCTGTATACCAACATATCATCATAACACATGTCAATCGTATTCTCTTTTCAACGCATTTATCTCACAAAATGTCAATATACCATTACAATCTACTATTACTAAGCATTCGTATCTAATCTAACATACACACCCGAACCATACGATCAGTTTTTAAAAGATGCGAATCATAGTTTTGAAAGTAGGGGTTACGGTGTTTTTAAGGAAAAGATATCGTTTGAAAATCCTTAACGTCCCTCCAGGTATCTGTTTAAAAGATGCATACGATTCTTCGGTTTGGAAATAGGTATGGTTCGGATGACACAATTACGTCGGCTATTTAGTCCTATATTACCCTAAACGGCAAAATCGTCAAATATCATCCTCAAATTCCGTCATCACATATTAGCCGTATCATATCACTTCTAACTATTGTTTAGTTTCAATTATGGTTCTCTAACTACCTTTTAACTCTATCTATAGTTTTCTATTAAAGGTTTCATTAACCAAAATCTATATATAAATCGCTTTCCATCAAAGTGTGCGGGGGTGCTATACGCCATCCACCCGACTTCCCCCGTAGATATAGATCTACGCACCTTGCTCTTGCTTGCCGATGTCGATGTCGCCATCCTCTTCTTCATCATCTCGAAATCCATGTGGGGCACCTACAATCAATACGCAATCGCAAATGCGTATTAAAAATCAAGGCGGAAAACCAAAACGGCACACATTTAGCTCATAGGTTAAAACCTATAGCCTAACATGCAAAACACGACTAATAACCATGGTCGTTGACGTTCAAACACCACACGACGGAAACACAATACCAAATACCAAATTCATTAAAAGCCGCAAAACAATTTCAGAAACTAAGTAATACACTCCCAGATTTTTCGCAGGTTATAATTAGCCAATTTTGCATACAGGAGAGGTCTAATTTATTGCAAAAGGAGCTATAGACCAAACCTAGGACCCAACATCCCTGCTCTGGCCGGAAATTGCGGCCAGAATGGATAAAATTGCAGCCTTGGGTTGGGGTATGGTGCTAGGGTTTCAGTGGTAGCTTCCCAGGTGCCTGCACGACTCCCTGTGTTTGCAAAATAATTTTCAGGTCATCCGGGTTACTCCAGATTCCAAAGCTCTATCTCCTTTTAAAACTCTCCCTTTTGGCTCCTATTTATAGGAGAAGGAAAAGAATCAATCTGTTTGGTAAATCTTTCATTGAAAGATTTGATTTGTTTTTAACATTAATCCGAGCCTTTAGATTATTAGGTGAATTTTATTCACCGTTGGATTTTAAATCCAAAAGATATTCCTTTTGTTATTTCGGTGAGTTTTAGGGGAAATCTTTCCTTGTTCAAGATTTTTCCATAAATTGGTGATATTAAATCACCCTGGGATTCTCAATCCAGCGGTTCTCCATAATTCTTCTCCATTTTGGAAAGATTTAATTGATCTTTTTCAGAATTTAATTTTGTTGAACAGTAAGGCTTTTAAAGCCAGTCACGTATGGCCACGTGACCTTTGGTGGTCGCCGTCCCACCGGCTCTTCCTGAGGGCGGCCCAGAGGCTGGGATGGAGGTAGTCAGGACCATCCTCCTTTCGTTGGAACCCGAGGTCACGGCGGAGGCCGTTGAAGCTGCTATCCCCCCGGCTCAGAATGGGAGGAGTGTCGAAGGTAACCTTTTACATTTTAAATTAGCAATCTTTCTATTATATAAAATCTTTTGTTTTTTCAGAATTGCGTGGACTAGCGGCCTCTATTGCCGATCTGTCTCCCCGGCAATCCTTTCAGCGTCTGTTGGAGATGGTCGTTCCGCAGGCGATATCTCCTCAATGCATTGTCCTCTCATCTGAGCAAGGTTAGCATCGTTCTCCATTTTTTTTTATTATAGCATCGTTGTTATTTTGCGGAATGACATTGATGTCTTTTACAGTTTTGGAGGCCGATGACGAGGTCGAGGTAGTTGAAGGGCCATGGGAACCTTCAGCTCCTACTTACATGACCGTAGGTAAGTGACGTTTCAATATGGTCCCACTTGTTCCTTTGCTTAAGAGTTTCACTGACATTTTTCAAATCTGAACAGCCTTGCCAGCTCCCACAGCACTGGAGTCGCACATCGCCATGCCACCCGGTCCTTACGCTTTGTGAGCCTCAGAGCGCCTGGCCAAGTTAAGCCTTGTCTCCCTGTCGTCTTTGATCGAGGAGCTTCGTGCTGGCAGCACAATCACAGCTGAAGCATTCGCTGCCAAAGCTAACGGTTCTCTTCCTTTTCTTGCTACATACCATAACGAAGAAGTGGTGCGAGTCTGGGTGGAGTTCTGTCGGCAGGTAGAAGCATGCTTGCACGCACTTGAGTGTTCCCGCCTTTCTTCGGAGGCCGTGGCTACAAAGGAGGACTTGCGGGGGCTGATAGAGCGGTGCGCGGCAAACATGGTATCATGCGAGAAGAGGCTCGGCCG
Organism: Agapanthus africanus; assembly: GCA_030015575.1. Lineage (NCBI taxonomy): Eukaryota > Viridiplantae > Streptophyta > Magnoliopsida > Asparagales > Amaryllidaceae > Agapanthus > Agapanthus africanus. The sequence continues at coordinate 302,939,299 of CM057345.1, forward strand.
CAAATTCTCGTAGAGGGAGCTGGCCTCTAAGGCGCTGCACGAGCTCCAGGCCAACCTTACAGCCAAAGCTAACAAAGCGTATGAACTCTGGCGAGTACTCCAAGAGTCTATCAAAGAGGTGGTGGCCCTTGATAAAGCTGCCGTGTTCACTCGCGAAAGGGTTGAGGCTCACAAGGTTACCGAAAAAGAGCTCGAAGGCCGGCTTGCCTCGTATCAGGTCCAGCAGGCTCAGGTGGAGGACCGTCTTCTGGCGATACTGAATCACGAAGCCGTGACCCAGCAAAAGAAGGATGAGCTAGTGAAATTGCTAAATCGCCCGCCGGCCTGAAGATTTGTATCTCTTTCTTTCTTTTTGTACATACTCCTGAATGAGAGTATATTCTTTTTGTTTTTTCATGAATTGTACTTTGTATCCATTTTGGTTCATGAAGAAAAGACATATTTTTCTTCTCAATGGTGTGTCCCTTTTATTGAATGTATTCTGCGGGTAGTCTATCTTGCTCTCTTTGCAGGACAATGATAGCTTAGGATTCAGGGTTAAGATCTGCCTCCTAAGACTTTTGAGCTTTATGAGCCGTGAGGGTCCCATAAAGAGTTTTCTTTCCTACAGGTCGAGAGGATCTCATAAGTGTAAGTTCTCCTTAAGAATCGTGAAGATTCTTAAGCGGGTTTTCCCTTGGGAGTCGTAAGGATCTCACAAGAGAGTTTTCTTCCCTGCAGGTCGTGAGGACCCGGAAGTGCTAGGTGCGGTCGCCCTTATCCGTATTTCACGGGGTCAGGGGTTGCTTTGGGATGTTTTCCACTGTACCTTGGTTTAAAGACATCGCGGTCGAGGTTAAGGACATCATAGTCCGTGGGTTAAGGACTCCACAGTCCAACGTTAGTTTTAAAACATCACGGTCAAGGTTAAGGACATCATAGTCTGTGGATTTAAGGACTCCACAGTCCGATGTTAGTTTTAAGACATCACGGTCAAGGTTAAGGACATCATAGTCCGTGGATTTAAGGACTCCACAGTCCAACGTTAGTTTTAAGACATCACGGTCAAGGTTAAGGACATCATAGTCCATGGATTTAAGGACTCCACAGTCCAACGTTAGTTTTAAGACATCACGGTCAAGGTTAAGGATATCATAGTCCATGGATTTAAGGACTCCACAGTCCGATGTGTGTTTACTGGGACCCGTCACCTCTTTGAAGACGTTGAGGAATTACAACAACAAATATCAAAGGAGTGAAGACATGTACCCTTTAACCAAGTAAAATCAGTCTAGAATCATCATGGTTGATTGTTAGTTTTAAGACATTACGGTCGAGGTTAAGGACATCATAGTCCGTGGATTTTAAGGACTCCACAGTCCAATGTTTGCTCTGGATGCTTCACACGCGTTCACTGCCGTGCTCTGCGAGGACCAGGCTCCGCTCTGGACGTTTTCCGCGGGGTCAAAGAATGACGTTACCCGCGTCCTACGTGACCAGGAATTTTGCACTAGATGCTTCACACGGGTTCACTGCCGTGTTCGGTGAGGACTAGGCTCCGCTATGGATGTTTTCTACGAGGTCAAAGAGTGACGTTATCCGCGTTCCACGTGACTAGGAATTTTGCTCTGGATGCTTCCCACGGGTTCACTGCCGTGTTCGGCGAGGACCAGGCTCCGCTCTGGACGTTTTCCACAGGGTCAAAGAGTGACGTTATCCGCGTTCCACGTGACCAGGAATTTTGCGCTAGATGCTTCACATGGGTTCACTGCCGTGTTCGGCGAGGACTAGGCTCCGCTCTGGACGTTTTCCACGTGGTCAAAGAGTGACGTTATTCGCGTTCCACATGACCAGAAATTTTGCTCTGGATGCTTCCCACGGGTTCACTGCCGTGTTCGGCAAGGACCAGGCTCCGCTCTGGACATTTTCCACGTGGTCAAAGAGTGACGTTATCCGTGTTCCACGTGACCAGGAATTTTGCACTAGATGCTTCACACGGGTTCACTGCAGTGTTCGGCGAGGACTAGGCTCCGCTCTGGACGTTTTCCACGGGGTCAAAGAGTGACGTTATCCGCGTTCCACGTGACCATGAATTTTTCTCTGGATGCTTCCCACGGGTTCACTGCCGTGTTCGGCGATGACCAGGCTCCGCTCTGGACGTTTTCCACGGGGTCAAAGAGTGACGTTATCCGCGTTCCACGTGACCAGGAATTTTTCACTAGATGCTTCACACGGGTTCACTGCCGTGTTCGGCGAGGACTAGGCTCTACTCTGGATGGTTTACACAGGTTCACTGCCGTGCTCTGCGAGGTCCAGGATCCGCTCTGGACATTTTCCATGGGGTCAAAGAGTGACGTTATCCGCGTTCCACGTGACCAGGAATTTTGACTTTGTCTGTATTTCACGAAGTCGGAATTTGACTCTCGGTCAGCTGTACGCCGCCGAGTCATGGAACTGGGAGTTGTCGCTGTTCCGCTTTGCTTGATGTTGTCTCTGTTGTAATGCGACGAATGTTGAGACGATCTCTTGGTTATTTGTGGCCCGTCAAGACTTGGCCTCTTCTTCTGATGAAACCTGGGGGGAAGAGTATGATCCCTTTTTCGTTTGTGCCCCTGGATTGTATACAGGGGTTGATGTAACATCACCTGTAGGACGTAAATTTCATTTTTATTTTATTCCTTTTCCGGCAATGCTCTATCATTTCAGCTTTTATATCGCGAAGGTCGCGATTGCCCCATCATTTCGGCTATTTTTCGCGGTGCCCAATCATTTCGGCTATATTTTTTTTATTTTTACTCGCTGCTTTTTATTGCGAGTTGCCCAATCATTTCGGCTATTTTTCATGCATACATTTTTACTTGCTGCTTTTTATTGCAAGTTGCCCCATCATTTCGGCTATTTTTCATGCATACATTTTTACTTGTTGCTTTTTATTGCAAATTGCCCTATCATTTCGGCTATTTCATATGCATTTTAGCTCGCTGATTTTTATCGCGAGAGTAGAACTTGGAATCTGGTGCCAATCTCAGCATCAGCATCGCTACAACTGGAATATTGCCAGGAGCGAATCATCATTTGCCATGAAAGGACTCGGAATTTGATACCGTTTTAGGCATCAGCATTGCTACAACTGGGATATTGCCAGGAGCGAATCATCATTTGCCTCTGTCAATGTCGAACAAAGGTGGCTTAATAAACAGGGTTAGGGTCCTGTCGACTAAGGCTTTTGACTTCATGAGCCATAAGGGTCTCACAAAGGTATTTCTCCCTACAAGTCGTGAGGATCTCGTAGGTGTGTTTTCTCCTTGGGAATCGTGAGGATTCCTAAGTGCGTGTTCCCCTGTAAGTCGTAAGGATCTTACAAAAGGATTTTCTCCATATAAGTCGAGAGGACTCATTAGGGTTGTTCACCGTGCGAACATATCCCTAGTCACGGATGGGACCCGGTTAGGGAAATGTTTATTCGCGCCCGTGGATTGTATACAAGGGTCAGTATTAGTCGCTTGTAGGGCAATATTGAAGTTTGTGGGGGTTGCTTAAGAACAGGTTCAGGTCTGTAACTTAAGACTTTCAAATCCTATGAGCTGTGAGGGTCCCATAAGAAAGTTCTCCTTATGAGTCGTGTGGATCTCGCAAGTGTAATTTCTCCTTAGGAATCGTGAGGACTCCTAATTGTGTTGCACCCTTATGAGTCGTAAGGATCTCACGCCGGTGGTTTCTCCTCACAAGGTCGAGAGGACCCTGTAAGTGTCTTTTAACGAGGTTGCGCCCTTCGGGTTTTCACAAACACTCGCCGGCAGCCCTGCTGTTTTTACTCACGGAGCCCTTTCGGGTTTTCATCCGTGCCCATTTTGCTTACGGACATACCGCCTTTCTTTTTTTTTTTCTTTTTATTTTTCTAACGAAGTTGCGCCCTTTCAGGTTTTCACAAACACTCGCCGGTAGCCCTGCTGTTTTTACTCATGGAGTCCTTTCGGGTTTTCATCCGTGCCCATTTTGCTTATGGACATACTGTCTTTTCTTTTTTTTATTCTTTTTTTTTGTATCGGTTTTGGGATGCCGCAATCCATCGTAGTTTATCGACATCTCGGTCAACAGCTAGTTTTAGGATATAGTGGTCCATCATTAGTTTAATGACGTTTCGGTCCACCGTTAGTTTAAGGACGTTTCGTTCCATCGTTAGTTTAAGGACGTTTCGGTCCGTTTTTAGTTTAAGGATGTTTCGGTCCGTTGTAATGTAAGCCGGTTACTACTTACAGAGTTTGCGCTGAGGAAGATAGCGAGCGGACATAGTCATCGTCATCTATCATTAACCTAAGCCGTGACTCGTCAAGCGTAGTACTTCTTCAGGAAGCGACCGTTTATTGGCCTGAAAGGTCTTTCACCGTGCATATCCATGAGTAGATAGGCTCCACCCTGGTAGACCTTGTCTATGATGTACGGACCTTCATAGTTCGGCTCAAATTTTCCCCGCTTGGCGCAGTTGGGGATCATAGGTCTTTTGACCACTAGCACGAGTTCGCCTTGGCGGAATGTCCTCGGCCTGGTCAATCTTTCATATGAGCGCGTCATCTTTGCTTTATAAGCCTCCAGATTTTGTTGCGCTATGAGGCGGGTTTCATCAAGGGCACCAAGCTCCTCAAGCCGAAGGTGAGCACTTTCTTCATCCGTCAGCTCGTAGTGGACTGCCACTCGTAGAGAGGGTAACTCTATCTCGAGGGGAAGTACTGCTTCTGTACCAAATACCAATGCGTATGGCATTGTATTCGTGGCCGTTTTGAACGTAGTTCGATACGCCCAGAGAGCTTCTTGCAGTCTCTCGTGCCAGTCCTTCTTATTTCGGGACACCGTCTTTTTTCACGATCTTCGTCAAGGTCTTGTTGAAAGCCTCAGCTAGACTGTTAGCTCAGGGATTATAAACTGAGGAATATCTCCAGTCTATGTTGTGTTGTTGCACGAAGCGGCTGATCTTGTGGCTTCTGTAGGCTAGTCCGTTATCGGAGATGATCCGTCGCGGAGTTCCAAACCGATAAATGACGTGCCTCTTGAAGAAATGGAGGATATTCTCCGTCTTCACTTCCCTCAGCGGTACTGCTTCTGCCCATTTGGAGAAGTAATCAGTCATCGCCAAAATGAAACGATGTCCTCTGGACGATGCCGGTTCGATGGGGCCGATTACGTCAGTCCCCTACATTTCGAACGGCCAGCTAGCCACTGTTGGATGCAGAGGATTTGGGTGCTGATGGATAAAGTCCCCATGAATCTGGCATGAGTGGCATTGCTTCGCATATTCGAGGCAATCCTGAATCATCGTTGGCCAATAATAGCCCATCCGTTTAGTCTTCAACTTCATCTTTGGGCCTGCTTGGTGAGAACCGTAGAGTCCGTCGTGAACTTCCTGAACGACTCTTTTCGATTCGTCAGGTCCCAGACATCTCAACCACAGAGAATCAAACGACCTCTTGTACAGAGTATCATTGATGAAGGAGAAAGACAGAGCTCGTTTCATGAGCTGATGTCTTAAGGACGCATCTTCAGGCGTTCGATTGGATTTGAAGTAGTCTACAAAGACTTCTCTCTAATCTTCAGCCTTTCCCTGGTCTTTTATTTGCAGAGCCGTCTGCTCAGTCACTCCCTTTTCTTCGGATGATTCCGGAGATATTTCTGCTGGGGAAAGCACCCGACGGCTTTGTACCATGATTCTTATGTCATCAAGGTTTTCGTCGGCCAGTTCTTTCGCGAGCATAGCTAGTGCATCTGCTTTGCTATTTTCCGCACGCGGTATGCTTTCCAGCATATAGGAGGGAATTTGAGTCAACAGTTGCTGTACTCTCTTGCCATATTTTACCAATTCTGGCTTGCACGTCTGGTACTCGCCATTTACTTGACTGACGACCAGTTGAGAATCTCCGTATATAAAGAGGTTTTCAATTCCCATATCGATGGCGATCTCGAGGCCTGCTATCAAAGCTTCGTACTCAGCTTCATTGTTTGTCCTCGGCTCTATCAAGGAGAAGGAGAAGCGCATTATCCCTCCTCGTAGGGTCATGAAGATGAGGCCTACCCCTGATTTGATTACAGGGGTGTTCTGTTTGCGCTTCTTCAGGAAAGATGCTCCATCGAAATAAAGTTCCCACCGAGTACCACTTCCGTCGATCGTGTCAAACACATGTTCGTCTGGATGTTCGCACTTCAAGGGAGAATCGGCTGGTATCGGATGTTCAGCGAGAAAATCGGCGATAGCCTGGCCTTTCACTGCCTTAAGAGGCTGATAATTTATTGAGAACTCCATCAAGAGCAGGGCCCACTTAGCAAGTCGCCCTGTCAATATGGCCTTTGACATCAAATATCTGAGAGGATCCACCTTCGATATGAGACGGACTTCATGCGCCAATGCATAGTGCCGGAGTTTCGTTATCGTGAAGATCAACGCCAGGCAGTGTTTTTCGATGGGAGAGTAATTGTTTTCTGCCCCCAGGAGAACTCGACTCAAGTAATAAAGAGCTCTTTCTTTCCATTGGTCGTTCTCTTGTGCCCATAATGCGCCTAAAGAACTTTCGAGGGCTGTTGTGTAAAGAATAAGGGGCTTTCCCTTAACCGGAGCGGCTAGCACTGGCGGGTTCTGCAGATACTGCTTGATTTCGTCCAGTGCGCCTTGGAATTTGTAATCCCAGACGAACGGGGTTCCCTTCTTCATCAGGTGACTATAAGGACGGCACTTGCCAGAGAGATTGGCTATAAATCACCGGATATACGCGAGCTTCCCTTGGAGAGACCGCAATTGCTTGAGAGTCCTTGGCGGGGGCATCTCCATAATTGCTTTAATCTTTGACGGATCTATCTCGATACCTCGGTGCCTGATAATGAATCCTAGGAATTTTCCTGAGGACACCCCGAATGCACATTTGAGTGGGTTCATCTTCAAGCTGTATTGCCGAAGGCATTGAAACACGATCTTCAAATGCTCGAGATGTTCCACGTATGATTTGCTTTTAACCACGAGGTCTTCGATGTAGCATTCGACGATTTCATGTATAAGGTCATCGAAGATCTTCGTCATGGCCCTCTGATAGGTGGCACCGGCGTTCTTTAGACCGAAGGGCATCACCTTATAGCAGAATATACCCAGAGGGGGTCGAAACGCGGTGTGCTTCTGGTCTTCGGGATGCATTTTTATCTGATTGTATCCTGATGATCCGTCCATGAAGGTGAAGACTTCGTGAGTGGACGTATTGTCTATCATCAGCTCAGTGACCGGTACTGGGAAGTCGTCCTTCGGGCAGGCTTTATTGATATCCCGAAAGTCCACGCATATGCAAACTGTCCCATTTTTCTTCATCACCGGTACGATGTTGGCGATCCAATCAGGGTATTGAACTTCTTGGATGAAGCCAGAGTCGATCAGCTTCTTGACCTCGGCGTTGATGCTCATCTCAAGCTCGAGCCGCATTCTTCTCGGTGCTTGTTTGATTGGCTTGACGTCCTGGGATATCGTTAGTTTATGGACCGCGATCTCTCCTGGCATTTCAGAATAGTTCCATGCGAAGCAATCCTTATGCTGCATAAGCACGTCTTTCAGTGTAGCTACCCTTTCCTCAGACAGCAACTCGCTGACGAATGTTGGTCGCGGGTCACTTGTCGTCCCCAAATCAATTTTCTTGAGGTTATCTGCAGTGGTGTGTATTCCATCTTCCAACTCTTTTGGCGCCGGTGGAAACTCTGAGATTACCTCGTCATCATTGTTTTCGAAGCACCAGGGAAGGTCATCCATCTTCTCTGGCTCTTCTTTTGATATCGTTATCATATAACAAGTACGAGTTCGCTTCCAAGACCGATGTGGATCTGATTCCAGTCTCGCGGATTTGGGTTCATGCTTCTGCTGCGGTGTTACCCTCCAACTGTCGGATAGAGCAAACTTGCCGAGCTGATATTGGTCTTCAACCCAGTTCTAGAAGGTGAAGCAATCTTCGAGAGGATGTCCTATTGCTCGATGATAAGAGCAATAGTCTGGGTGAGAGACCTCATTGGCTTGCTCGGGGTGTTTAGACTCCGGAAGTGTAATCACTTGATCTCTTATGGCGAGATCAAGTATCTACTGTGTTTTGTTCTGAGGAAAGGAGTATGCTCGACCCATCTTCTTCATAAGAGATGAATCCGGGTCGCTCGGTTCCCGATCGTGTGGCTTCTTGATCCCGCTTTGTCGCTGTCGAACGCCTTTCCCGTTCTTTGGTTTGTTTCTGCTTCTGCGTCGGGCCTTTTGCACAACGGGTTGACAGGGAGGAGTATTTTCATCTTTCACAGCCTATTGAAGAAGGCGTTGCGTCCTGTCTTTCTCGTAGATGGCCATTTCGCGATTATGGTCGTCTCGAACCTTTTGACCTACTTCCCTTATGAGCTTGTCCATTTGTTCTTCGAATGACAGACTGGGCATTTTCACGGCGAGAGTTCTTTCTGGTTCAAGGTTAGCATCTTCCTACATAGCATATCTTTCTTCATCAAAGTCATGTATGACGTAGCAGTCGCGGAATTGCTCCCGTTTCTTGGACCGAACATATCCAAGCCCGATCGTTTCCATTTTCCCGTTGGGCAATTTACGCTGAGTTCCGGGAATGTTCCAAAGCCTGTTATAGAATCGTGCTTGTCGCGCAGTTTGCTTAAGAGGTACGCCTTGGTGCCTTAACAGCCTTTTTAGTCTGTTCGTGTAATATCTGGGCAAACGGATGGGCTGGAACCTGTCAAGTGTAGAATCCGCCCCATATCAGATTTCTTCTTTTTTCAGGTGCGACTTCGGGATTTTCTTTAGACGATGGATTAGCGAGTGGTGCCGCCTAAGCAAGCATCTCCTGTAGCTTTTCACATTGCAGTTGAACTTTTGTTAAAGACTAAGTTTGATGTCGGTGACTAGTAGAAGCTCGAACTTCGTCTTTGGAATTCACCACATAGACTATATGAACTACCATGCCCCCAGGCTTGGGATGTTTGGAGTTTGCTTCGGGCACTTGAGCTTTATTGGGCTTCTCTTTTTTTGTGAAAAGCCGCTTTAGTTTTGGGAGGAACCGTTGTATCCGGATCCGTCTCGGGGTGAGTCCCTTTCTCCTGCTTCCACACCTTATATAGATGAGGAAAGTTGTCTCAGGGAGCGAACTGGTTTCTGCTTTCGTGGGATCTCCATGGGCTGCAGAGACTTCTTCAATATTGCGGTAGGAGAACTTTGTCTGACCCTTCACAACAACATTCTCCACCGGGGTTGAAACAGGACCATGCGGAGAACTGCCCCCAGCTCATTTTGTATGACGCTGACATCGACGTTGGTCATTTCTTACAGCCGGGATTTGATTAGCTTCAGGATTTTACTGATCCTGCCCCCTGTTCCCTTTGAGAGACTGAATATTCTGCCACCTACGTCGTCCTTGGTTCTTGGCATGTGCCAGTTGTTTGAGGACTGATTCCGTCGGCAAAGCTGCCGCTTTGGGAGCCTGCCTGTGGAAGACAGACTTCCTCTGGGATTCCTCCATCGGCGTTGAGGCACCGAGGGTGGGAGGTGGGAGCACCGATCCAAAGAGAAGCTCGTTGATTTCTTGAAGAGCCGGATTGCAGAGATTTGAGGTTGCAAGTGGCCCATTCTTGACTCCACCAGATATGACAGAGCCTGAGTTGCTAGGGTAGGACCAAACGCCATTCTTCATAGAGACGAAATGCCGGCTTCAATATCCACTCCCCTAAGGGCAACCAAAAACATACACACTGTGATTATCTGATCGCGGGAAAAACACGACACACGAAGTGTGGAGTGGAAAGAGGAAAAGGTCCCACCGGGCATGCCAGAATCTGTTCCCCTCCGAATGACGGCGCGACAGGGATATCTTGCCTGAGATTCGGGGCAGATGCTAATTGGTGCTATCCGTCCACCTCTCCGAAGATGCCAAGTTGATTTATGGCACCGTGTATCGAAGGTTTAAACGGATGCGGCCGATGTAGCAGACTTCATCAGATTCCTCCTCATTTGAGGGGTTTTTGATTGTGGGGACGCTCTTCCCTGCAGGCGCAAGCCCTTGCAGTAATTACGCTACCGCATCGCGGTAACAACTTTCTCCTTTTCCAGATGGTCACTTCGTGTCGTGTGTGTTTTTTTTGTATTTGGTTGCCCGTGGATTGTATACGGAGACTAAGTTATGTTGTCGCCCGTAGGGCGTGGACTAGTCCAAATCCGTATCTTTCTTAGATTTGGGTTTGGGGGGGTTGAGTTTAAGGATACATTAGCCTCATTTGAGACTAAGATCAACTTAAACGTTAGTTAAGAATACGTTAGTCTAATTTTAGACAAAGATCGACTTAACGGGATCGTTAAGATCAAACAAGAGAGCAATTGGGGGGTGGGGCCCTGTTGTTTAGTTTAATGACATTGCGGTCGATAAGTAGTTTAAGAACATTGCGGTCCAATATTAGTTTTAAGATGTTACGGTCAAGGTTAAGGACATCATAGTCCGTGGATTTAAGGACTCCACAGTCCGGCGTTAGTTTTAAGACATCACGGTCAAGGTTAAGGATGTCATAGTTCATGAGTTTAAGGACCCCACAGTCCGTTGTTAGTTTTAGGACATCCCGGTCAAGGTTAAGGACGTCATAGTCCGCTGTTAGTTTTAAGACATCCCGGTCAAGGTTAAGGACATCATAGTTCATTGTTAGTTTTAAGACATCCCGGTCAAGGTTAAGGACATCATAGTCCATTGTTACTTTTAAGACATCCCGGTCAAGATTAAGGACGTCATAGTCCATGAGTTTAAGGACCCCACAGTCCGTGAGATGTATGGTTGTTGGGACCCGTCACCTCCTTGAAGACGTTGAGGAATTACAACGACAAATATCAAAGGAGTGAAGAGATGTACCCTTGAACTAAGGTTGATTAAGCGATCTGTAGCCCAATTTGGAACCAAGACCAATTAATTATATTATGAGCCCATTGACTCGGTTAAGTCTGAATTGAGGACTTATGGCCTTCTTGGGCTAAGTCCAATCAAGTTTGGAATATTGGCCCTCTATTGGTCCATTAGACATATTCAGTTGAAGGGGAGGCTTTGCCTCTAGAAAATTAGCCAATTGGGCTAAAACTAGTGTTAAACACTAAATACCAACAGTGTTGAACACTGGAAATAAGATTATCAAACTAGTGTTAAACACTAAAAACTGTGATTCTCAAATTAGTGTTAAACACTAACAGATAACAGTGTTAAACACTGGCAACAAAATTATCAGATTAGTGTTAAACACTAAAAGAGGGGGGGATCACGTGGGAGCACATGATGGCATCAAAAAGTGGGGCCAGATCCCCTTCATTTTGTTCTGCAGATAAGTGCTTAACACCTTTAATTCTCACAGCCATCACGTGTGGGCACGTGATGGGTGCTCATGCCCTTATTTATTAGAATATTCATTATGGGTCACGTGGGAACTTGTGAGGGCGCCCAGAGCTTCTGTTCTGTGGATCTTTACAGGGGTCACGTGGGGACACATGACACTGGTTCTTGCCTGTTTAAAGATTTGTTTGTCTTTTTAAGAATTAAATTCTTCATAGGGTTAAACCCTAGATATAACTTTAGTGGAATTAAATTCCTATTTTCGAAGAATTATATTCTTAGGTAGGGTTAAACCCTAATTTTCTTTCGGGGGAATTAAATTCCCATATATGTAAAGATTCAAGTTCTGGCATAGGGTGAAACCCTAATTTCTCTTTTAAGAGGAATTAAATTCCTGCGAGTTTGAGAGAATTGAATTCTCAATTAGGGTAAAACCCTAGTTCTGTCCATCTTGAAGGAATTAAATTCCTATAATTTTTGGAGAATTGATTTCTCACATAGGGTTAAACCCTAATTTTATCTTGGAGGAATTAAATTCCTATAACTTTATGAGAATTAAATTCTCAAAACTCAATTCCTCCTCTATGTTTTAGATCTGCATGGCAGGATCTCGACCCGATGGGAATTAAATTCTCAACCTATGGGGAGATGTGCATTTTGCAGATCTTCAACCAGAGAAAGAACTAAGTTCTTCTCTTTTTTTTATATAAGAGTTAAACTCTTAGATTGAGAATTAAATTCTCTAAATTGAAGTTTTGATCCCCCTTCTTTTCTTACCTAGGGTTTTTCTTTGTATAGAGTTAAATTCTCCTTTCTTTTCTCTCTGAATTTTCAAGATTCCAAAGCTCTATCTCCTTTTAAAACTCTCCCTTTTGGCTCCTATTTATAGGAGAAGCAAAAGAATCAATCTGTTTGGTAAATCTTTCATTGAAAGATTTGATTTATTTTTAACATTAATCCGGGCCTTTAGATTATTAGGTGAATTTTATTCACCGTTGGATTTTAAATCCAAAGATATTCCTTTTGTTATTTCGGTGAGATTTAGGGGAAATCTTTCCTTGTCCAAGATTTTTCCGTAAATTGGTGATATTTAATCACCCTGGGATTCTCAATCCAGCGGTTCTCCATAATTCTTCTCCATTTTGGAAAGATTTAAATGATCTTTTTCAGAATTTAATTTTGTTGAACAGTAAGGCTTTTAAAGCCAGTCACGTTTGAGCACGTGACCCCCGGTCACGTGTGAGCACGTGACCCCCTGAATGGACTCCTCTTCTGCGCTCTGTTCTTTGCCACTGCTTTAACCATCACGTGCCAACATATGACCACTGGTCACGTGTGAGCACGTGATGCCTCTTCTGAAGCTTTTTCTTGATTTTTAATCAGGGAACAGCGATACTATAGCTCATTTTTGGAAACCTCTTGGTAACTTTTTAATGCATGCAAAATACTCAGGTACTATCCTCAGATCAGTCCTGTTTGGTCACTATATAATACGGTGCCAATCAAGGAAACAAAGTGCTCAAAAGAAAAATCAGCCTCAAAAGGCGTATCCAACAATCACATGCGTCTGGTGCGCACGGAAATCAAATCCAAATACAGGTGCCATAATATGCACAAAAGCAAAAGTAAGTGCAACAGGTGTGCACGAAAACATCTGTCCAGTGCAACGGGTGTGCACGACAACAATATCTGGTGCATCTATTGTGCTCGAAAATCTCAAATCCGGTGCATCAAATGCGCAAAATACAAGTACGGTGCAACCAATCACGAAAATCAAATTAATAACTTAAATGCGCATAAGAACGACACCGAGTGTACCAAGGTGTATAAATCAAAAACGTGTGCAACTATGAGCACAAATCCGTATCAATGCACTACAAGCACATGTGAGCTATACCGAGTGCAAAAATCACATCATCCGTATGAAATCAACGAAATCATAAACACATGCTACGAAGGTGCAAAATCGACATTGAACACAATAGGTATGCACAAATCGCAAATCAACACAACAGTGTACAAAATATATATCCAGCGCAATAACTATGCCCAAAAATGTAAATACCCAGCAGGTGCAGCCATGGTGCACGAAAACAATATCATAAAGCTCAATCATCAAAACTCAAATCCAAGCGATATAACCGTAATACTCGAATCACAACGCAAATCGCAATAAATGACATTGAGGTACACCTTCTACAATGTTAAAAAATGTCGGTGCGCCTAATACCGGCAGAACAAGAACATCTGCTTGCCACCTGCTCACGGCCTGGCGTCTCCTGTCTCTGGGTCCTCATTTTCTCTGCGGATTAGCAATCTCTCAATCCATCGGCTCATCGGCCCGGTCAGGTGTGCTAACGGAAATGATCCCGCTCTGGAACTTCTCTGGTCATCTCTCGGCCAATTAGTATAACCACTCATAAAGCAGCACGTCACTGGCGTCGGCCTCTGGTCCTCTGAATACACGTGACACAACTGATCCTGGTTGCAAATCTCATTGCAGCAGTGTCCTGGAAGGAATCCTGCTCAAGGTCTCTTCCGATCTCGCCTATGCCGAACTGTACGGAGGCTGGTACTCATACATAATCTTTTCTCATTTTCTGGACATCTGCGTTTTTTCCGCACACATTTCCTTGGGAACTGGTCATATCCCAACGCCTCTGTATGCATATCAGATCTCTAATCCCGATGGGGAGTAACAACAGCTCGTCAACGTCATGCACAAACCTCTAGTTCTACTCGTCTATATCATCGTCAACTATGACGTCACGCCATGCTATCTACGCACTGCAACTATTCTCGGCCACGGTCAATTCGAAGTCTCTCACACGGACTCAAAATCATGAACTCGGTATCTTCATCACTATGTAGAAGATATCTGGCCGAACACGTCCTCGGGAACTCGTCCAAACCATCGGAGGAATACTCAATACTCGTCCGTTCTTGATCAACTCACAGCGCATCTGGGTGAGGTCCACTATCTGAAGCCGGTCAGCTCACTGATCTCCTATCACATGATATCCGGACGATGTCAAACTTTTCGATCGAGTCATCGTAGTCCCAAAATTTCCTAAAAGCTCAACACCTGAGCACAGTCTAACAATATCTGGTACATACCACAATACCTCTGGACCGGCCATAGAAGGGCAAACCCAAGCCTCATAAATAGCACCGCTAAACTGCCACAAACCCTAAGGTTCCAAAAGCAGTTCCATGGTCATCATGTCGAGTTAGGGTTTCATTCTTCTAGAGGGTCCACAGAATTACTTGCATGTTCCTCCGAACACTTTAAACTTGGAAAAATGGGTTTCTGACAGTCTTTCGAACTTTTTAACTTCGCCTAGACGACACGCGAATACCCTTCGTCCGCATGCTAAACAATGCCTCAATGCTCCAGGAAAGGCAATACATCAACGGTCATCTCTGGATTGGTCTGCTCTTGATCTGAGTGAGACTTTCCATACTGGAAATCTTCAAATCAACTGGGCCTACGTCGGCGCATCAATCTGACGAATCGCCTTCGTCTCTCAACTCGTGATAGACTACCTATCATCTGTCGCATCTCTGCCTGGAAGTTCCAGCAATCTCAGCTCGTAAGGTATGGAGGCGACATCCTATCGATCTCAGCAGCAGCTGGGTCATCTGTGTACACGGTAGACGACATCACAATCTCTGAGGTATGCTGTACATCAACAGTCCTCTCACAAATGGCATCCTCTGTCAACGGCTCGATCATCCGGTGCAAAGCCAAACACTCGCCCATCCGAGAGATCACAACATAAATACTAACTCGAGACGTTCCCGTGTCACCAGAAAACACGATGGCCAGTCCTCGTCCATGACAAGCTCGCCCTGACCGCATCATTAGCAGCAGCTTAATCTGCGCTCAAACCATGGTGATAGGAACCTCAATCGAGTATCGAAGAAAGCAGATCAACGGCATGAAAGGAAACGATAAATCCAGAATGGATACATGATCATAAGAAGGAACATCATCAATGAGAGTATGATCATGGCAACAAATAGAATCGAGGATCTCATAATATGTACATCTTAAAGTTTCTTAAGTGGAGTATCGTATCGTAAATATGCCGCGGAACATACGTACGGTACGTCACTCTACTCAAGCTACCTACTCCATCAATCAGGGTCAGCCTATGAAACGAAAGTTCGGGTCTAATACCCTCCTGTTCAAGTCTAAGTTCCGTAAGGTCAAGCCTAGGTTCCAAAATACATACCCGCCCTAGACTCCGCATAGTCAAACATAGACTCGAACAAAAGTTAAGCCTAGCGCTCTGAAACCAACTTTGTCATGACCCGAAATAATAGCTCGTGACCGGCACTTAAATCTACGCAACGTCTAAAGGCGTAATGTAATTCAAGTAAGCCGAAACCCAGAAAATCTAAACCTTTTTGAAAATAAAGGAGGTGAAGTTTTGAAATAAATGTACAATGAAATCGATGTTTTCAATAAATGCATAAGTAAGAAACACGACAATGCAAGTGGAAATTATTAGTTCGAAAACATGTTTGTCTTTTAAAAATTTGGGCAGCACCTCCTTTGTATATTTTGATCCAAAACCACAAATACAAGATAATAATAAAAGGCGTCCCCAAGCGGGAGCTAGCACTTCGCCAAACGGCGGATCACAACTATGCAAAACAGTATATAAGTATACGACGCCCAACGGCGAAGATCACCACAAAGATAAAGTAAAGCAAGACATCAAAATCATAAGTAGTGAAAAACCCCTCGCTCTAAGTCTCGCAACCACAAGTCTCACTAAGTCTTATTACTTATACAAATACTAACTTTGATTGATGGAGTTAACTAGATACAATATGAATAATAAGTATAAGAGTGGGTACGATACAAACGTCCTACCTACTAATGCAAAACACTCGAAGGCAACTGTGTGCCAGCGAAGCCGCTACTGATCCATGCGGTCAACCTGCAAGAACTGTGGCACAACGGGGGTTAATTGCCAACTCGTGAGTAGAAAAACATCCACAAGTAGAAATCGAATAAACAACGACTCCTAGGTTAACTATATCATGAAAGTAATACAATGATATCTAGGGTGACCGGGTCGTATATGTGCCAACAAAGTAAAAAACACCTATGTGTATGTGGATATCATCCAACCATATACTCAATGTATGTATGCATGTGGATCCCGTCCAACCATATGATCAAAGTCTGTATGGACGTAAATATCATAAACGAGTGTGCATGAAAGTATGAGGATATAAGTCAACGATGTCCCTCGCGACACATCAAAATCATGGAACCTGGGTGTCCAACATCGACACCCGAAAACATCATGAAACCCGTGTCAAGCATCGACACGTAAATCCTCATATCTCGGGCTCCGTCAGTCCGGATCGGCCCATGGGCTCCGTCAGTCCGGATCGGCCCATATCATCTCTCGACTCCGGTCGGTATCCTCCGGATATCCGACGAGCCCAAATACTATCACCGGTAGGTAGTAGTCCCTCTGCCAGGCTCACTGTCTGTAGCACAGCAATTCGTTCTCGTCCCGGGGTGCCATACCGGGTCCACCATGTACCCGCAATCGGCCTCATCCAGCTCCTCGAATCGCGTTTCACATGTCACACTCAGAACCGAGAAAACACATGGTGGACGCAATGAAATATCATATCAAGAGAAACCGGGTTTTTAAATCAGTACATACTTTCTTTTGAAATAGCCACGGTTCACAAATCCCGAAATCTCATGAAAACCGCATATCTCAATGCGTAAAATCATAAAGCATGATGTATGTGACATATGATAAAAATGTAAGCATATCCGAATATCATGAAACATAAAATAGTGATATGACATATTAAGGGAAAACCGCTCTTTCAAAATGATTCCAGTTTTTAAATATAACATGCGGTCCCCAATTCTCCAAAATCAAAGCCAGCATGATCTATGTATGTACAAGTGGGTATATACGCAAGTATATTATTCAGGGAGTCATACCATGATGCAGCAATCCTACTGTGTAGTGATATGGCAATTATCGATGATGAAGTGTGTGAGCCGGCTAAACTGTGTAAGTGTAACATACGCATCATCGATAATGGTGCAGGTGTACTAGCACAGGTATAAGTAATGCAAGCGAATAACATGAATGCAACATAAGGTAACCATCAACTATAAGCTATAAGGTATACGTGTCTACAAGACCGAGTCGGTGAATCTATCAATCGGCATCCAGCCTCACAACATCACGTACGGTGTAATCCATCGTATGGCATCCTCTAGTCAAGGGTATGGATCAATCTTCAAGTCAAACTCATCACGTACGGAAAATTATCGTACGGCGGTATTAAACCAATATAGATCCTATCATCCTATATGACAATGAGGGGTACGGATCTAACGCCTCGTACGGCAATCACACATGATTCACCACATATAAATATATATCTATATACCTATGTCCCAGGTCACATCCACCACAATCTCATATTAGGGGACCGACAAGGTATCAATCATTTCAATCGACTCACATCCGTATACCAACATATCATCATAACACATGTCAATCGTATTCTCTTTTCATCGCATTTATCTCATAAAAGGTCAATATACCATTACAATCTACTATTACTAAGCATACGTATCTAATCTAACATACACACCCGAACCATACGATCAGTTTTTAAAAGATGCGGTGTTACGGTGTTTTTAAGGAAAAGATATCGTTTGAAAATCCATAACGTCCCTCCAGGTATCTGTTTAAAAGATGCATACGAATCTTTAGTTTGGAAATAGGTATGGTTTAGATGACACAATTACGTCGGCTATCTTGTCCTATATTACCCTAAACGGCAAAATCGTCAAATATCATCCTCAAATTCCGTCATCACATATTAGTCGTATCATATCACTTCTAACTATCCTTTAGTTTCAATTATGGTTCTCTAACTACCTTTTACCTCTATCTATAGTTTTCTATTAAAGGTTTCATTAACCATAATCTATATATAAATCGGTTTCCATCAAAGTGTGCGGGGGTGCTATACGCCATCCACCCGACTTCCCCCGTAGATATAGATCTACTCACCTTGCTCTTGCTTGCCGATGTCGATGTTGCAATCCTCTTCTTCATCATCTCGAAATCTACATGGGGTACCTACAACTAATACAATCGCAAATGCGTATTAGAAATCAAGACGGAAAACCAAAACGGCACACGTTTCGCTCATAGGTTAAAACCTATAGCCTAACATGCAAAACACGACCAATAACCCTGTTGTTGACGTTCAAACGCCACACGACAGAAACACAATACCAAATACCAAATTCAAATTCATTAAAACCCGCAAAACAATTTCAGAAACTAAGTAAAACACTCCCAGATTTTTCCCAGGTGACAATTAGCCAATTTTGCATACAGGAGAGGTCTAATTTATTGCAAATGGAGCCTTGGACCAAACCTGGGACCCTACTTCCCTGATCTGGCCGCAAATTGCGTCCAGAATGGATAAAATTGTGGCCTAGGGTTGGGGTATGGGGCTAGGGCTTCAGTGGTAGCTTCCTAGGTGTCTGCACGACTCCCTATGTTTGCAAAATAATTTTCAGGTCATCCGGGTTACTCCAGATTCCAACATACCCTCGAAATTCACACAATTTTACGATGTCGGGGTTTCTAAGTTCGTATTTTGGGGGTTAAGTCTCGGGTTTTGGTCAGTATGCGATCCCTACAGGGGTTATAATGTCTCTACTAGCCTCAATTTCACATCACCACTCACGATTCCCTCAAACCCTAACTTGAAATTTTCAACCCTTACTAAACATCGCCTAATCACTTCTAAACTAGCATGATAGCTAAAGTGAATGAAATACTATGCTAAAGGTGATGAAATTATCTCATTTGGGCAACTCAAGAAAAACCCTAGCTCTTCAATGTTGTCAACATCCCACTTTTCTTGGTCCAAAGTGTAGAGGAGAAGGAGGTGATCAATTTTAATGAAAGGGGTTTAGGGTTTTGATGGAGTTTTTGAGATGATAACTTGGGGTGAAGATGGAGGGAAGTGAGGAAGAAGAAGAAGAAGAAAATGATGGGGGAGGTGAAAATGAGGCAGCCCCTCTCTCTCTCCTCACTTATTCTAACCCTCTCTTTCAATATTTACCTTTATGCCATTTCTCTTTTCTTTTCTTTTCTTTTCTCTTTTAAAACCAAAGCACATAATACCCATAACATAACACAAATGCAACCACATGTAACCAAATGTGACATGACATGGTGCACAAGCCATGGAAAACTGCAGAAACACGGATTTGGCTTAATCGCGATTAGTAGTGCACTAATCGGGTTTTTATCCAAACTGCATATAATAAATTTTAAAAATGCCAAATCCAATAAATATATTTTTAAATGAATAATTCATTTTAATATCCATTTATTTCATAATTATTGGTATATATTTATACCCTTTTTCGAAAACCCCAATTTCGCAAATCGGGAAGTTTTCGGGAAATAAATTATTTTAATATTAAATTCCAAAAATAATATTTTATATTTTTCTGAAATGTTACAAGTGGAAAGGGACAAAGGGGGACCCACACAATCTAGAAGATGGCTCGTCATTAATAAAACAGTCTCATTATTTGATGAGACAGTCATTAAATGAGGAAATCCTAAAAGGATTCTCATTTAATGAGGGCCCCTTGGGCCAAGGAGTAAATCTCCCTTGAGAGCAGCGCTCTACAACGGATATAACATCTGTCATAATTAATGATGAAGGGAATAAAATTCCCCCAAAAAATTCTAAAGAGCAATGCTCTGCGAAGAAGATGGAATAATCCATTAAAAACCCTAAAAGCAAAACTTTACTGAGTTAAAAACTCTGAGATCTTTAAGATCTGCAAGATGAACTCTAAGAGATCTTCTTTAATGGGTTAAGAGACCTTAAGAAAGATCTCTTTAGATCTATGATTTCAAGAGAGCAAAGCTCTGTTAAGAAAACCCTAAAAATTTCTTTAGATCTATGATCTGAAAAGAGTAAGGCTCTGTTAATAGGTGAAACCCTAGATTATGAAGTAATCCCTTCAAATATTTAATCTTTACCTAAAATTTTCGACAGGGTTCTGTCTCTAAGAGAGTTCTTAAGACAAAGAGCTATGCTCTAAAGGAGAATTAATTCTTAAGATAAAACAAGAAGATGAACAGAGGTCATCTCAAGGGCCAAAGGCCCTATTTATAGGCACTGAGAGCCGTTTCAAATTCTAAGTTGATCCAATGGCGGAGATGCCGCCACCGCTGCACTCACGTATAAGCCACGTGAGCGCAACAGTGGGGGGCATTTGTTTCCCCCAATCAGAGCAAAGCTCTGTTCAAATTTTGAAATTTGAAATGAAGTAGAGCTTCATAAAAGCGCAAGCGCTAAGAGTCAAAGGCTCTGATGCAGCGCTCACGTGCAAAGCACGAGAGCGCTAACGCTAGTAGCGCCAGCGCTAAGAGTCAAAGACTCTGATGCAGCGCTCGCGTGCAAAGCACGAGAGCACTTGCGCTAAGCGCGCTAGCACCAATAGTCAAAGACTCTGTTTCAGCGCTCATGTGCAAAGCACGAGAGCGCTAGCGCTAAGTGCGCTAGCACCAAGAGTCAAAGACTCTGATGCAGCGCTCACGTGCAATGCATGAGAGCCCTAGCGCTGGAACTAAATGTTCCCCCACCCTTGGATCAAAGATCCAACAAAGATAACTAAAAATCATCAAATTACCTCTGAAAATTAGAGCACCGTTGGATCAAAGATCCAATGGTGATTTAAAATCACCAATATATAGAATAAGTTCTGTATGGGAAAATATTTTCCCAATCTTGTTAAAAACAAGAAGATCGCCTTCTGTAAAATAGAAACCCTTGGATCAAAGATCCAACGGTGGGAAACATCCCCAAATCAATCAAAGGAAATATTGCCTTAACCGATTCAACAAATCAGCCTCCTCTATATAAAGGACCCAAGACTTCAAGTCTTGCACACAGAGAAACCCTCTACAAACTTTAAGAAATTTCAAAGAGAAGAGCAAGCTCTCGGAAGAAGAATTTCTTCAAGCTAAATAAAACAGAGAGATAAAAGCATCTCATAAAGGGAAGAAGAACTTAGTTCTCTTTCTAGATCATCGATCTATAAGATAGATGTCTTTCACAAAAAGAGATCATAGCATCTCATCATAAAAGGGGAGGAGAAAAACTTAATTCTCTTCGGATTACACATCTACAACGACAAAGTCTTTCATAAAAAAATAAGAGATTGTAACATCTCCTATAAAAATAAGAACCTTGTTCTTAAAGTTACGAGACAAAGTCTCCTATGAACTAGAATTTAATTCTCAGAGCGCAGAGCAGATCAAAGTTGCCTAAAAAGAGCCTTAGCGTTCCAATTAAAAAGAAGCGCTTCAGCGCTCCAAGTCTGGCGCTCAGCGCCAAGCGCACCACGTGCTCCTCACATGTGCGCTATTTCACAAAGAAGCGCTTCAGCGCTCCAAGTCTGGCACTCAGCGCCAAGCGCACCACGTCCTCCTCACGTGTGCGCTATTTCACAAAGAAGTGCTCGGCGCTCCAAGTCTGGCGCTCAGCGCGAAGCGCGCCACGTGCTCCTCACGTCTGCGCTATCTCACAAGAAGCGCCTTAGCGCTCTAAGTCTGGCGCCAAGCGCGCCACGTGCTCCTTACGTGTGCGCTGAGAGAACATAAACTGCTCTTTAAATAAAGCCCTAGAGCCATAATGAGGGCTCAACACTCAATAAAAAAGAAAAAGGTTGTCTCAACCTAAACCAATGCTCAGCATTGTTAAATGAAAAAGGACTGGGCCTATTTAAATGTCCAACATTTTGACTTAGTGGGCCGAGCCCAAGTTGGCCACAGATCCCCAATTTAGATTAATTGAGCCCATATGCTCATAAATCTTTTTAACTGATCTTAGTCCCAAACTTGAGTAAAGATCTCCCAACCAACATTGGTTCAAGGGTACATCTCTTCATACCTCTGATATATGTCGTTGTAATTCTTCAACGTCTTCAGAGAGATGGAGGGTCCCAATAACCAATAACTTTTGGTGCATCCCCAAACGGTTGAACCAAAACCATACAGACTATGACGTCTTTAAACTGGACTATGATGTCCTTAAATTTTACGGACTGTGGGGTCCTTAAACTCATAGACTATGATATCATTAAACTTTACAGACTATGACGTCTTTAAACTATCACGGACTATGATGTCCTTAAACCCAATGGACCGCAATGTCCCTAAACTAAAGCAATAGAGCCCAAATGCTCTTTTGTTGGATCTAAATGATCCTGTTAAGTAGATCTTAGTCTAAAATTAGACTAATGTATTCTTAACAAACGTTTAAGTTGATATTAGACTCAAATGAGATTAACGATCCTTAAACCCAATCCAAACCCAAATCTAAGAAAATACGGATTTGGACAAATCCACGCCCTACGGGCGACAACATAAATTAGTCTCCATATACAATCCACGGGCAACCAAAAATAAAACAAACACACACGACACGAAATGACCTTCTGGAGCAGGAGAAAGTGGTTACCGCGATGCGGTAACGTAATTAACTGCAGGGGCTTGCCCCTGCAGGGAAGAGCATCCCAACAATCAAAAAACCCCTCACAATGAGGGGGAATCTGACGAAGTCTTCTACAACAGCCGCATCCGTCTAAACCTCCGATACACGGTGCCATAAATCAACTAGGCATCTTCGGAGAGGTGGACGGATAAAACCAAATAGCATCTACCCCAAATTCAGGTGAGACGTTTGTCTTCCCAGTTTTCGGCGGTAAACAGATTCTGGCACGCCCGGTGGGGCCTTTTCCGCTTTCCACTCCACACTTCGTGTGTTGTGTTTCACGAACAAATCGCAGTTTGCTATGGTTGCCCCTGGATTCGAGGTACTAAGGATTGGTTTCTTTCTCTGTGCAGAAAACAGATGATCAATGGCTTTCAACTGCAACAACGGCAATAACTCCCACTCCATCCTTACTGGAGGAGTGACCTATGGGCCTCAAGCAGCCTCCGTTTTCACGATGCCAGTGGAACAGGTGACGCAAGCCACCACTGGGCTGTTCTTTAGGACAATGTGTAGGGTTCCTAGGCACTCTAATGGAGTCTCACAAGCGATCGAACATGCCAATTTCTTAAAATTCCTAGTGCCGAGAAAACCTAGAACGGATCGTTGGCTAGAAGTATAGGCAAAGCAAGCATGTAAACGGAAATGTATCTAAAGGAAAGTGACTACAACCTTTGTAGATCCGGTCCACCACTTCCTAAGCTCCACGATGATCTCCCTCCGCTGTCCAAATCGAACTCACGACTCTAGCATTGGCATCATCGAAGAATGGGCGGGCTTGATCGTCGGTTCGATGCCGAAGATGATCTACGTCGAAGCATCACAAGAACAAGCTCCAACTTCACCAAGCTTTGAAAACTTGTGAAGTAAATACCCTATACAACTTGGCAAGAGGTAGAGGATGAAGAAATAGGAAGTGGGTACACTTTATATTTGGATTTCTCACTCAATTTCACTAGTTGCCATTGATGGCCACTAGCTTTCTTCATGTTGAAGAAGATGAAGAAGAAGAAGAAATGATAAGTCTTAATAATTAGATAAAATAAATCAATACTTATCATACTTCCAACTATAGTTAAGTGTAGAGAAAAGACCATGGTTAAAAGGATGGTTAGGGTTAAGCATAAGAACAAAAGAGTGACTTAGTCAAAGTTTCAAGAAACTTCAACTAAAAACAAAACAATCAATCATTCATTTATCTTTTTCTTTTTCCAAATGAATAAATAAGAAAGATAAATGAATAAATAATCAAAACCCTAATCATTAACTTAAACCATGGTTTGATTCTTTACACTTAACCAAGTAAGCATGTATCATCAAACATGATACAAACATGTGCACAAAACTATATCGCATATACAATGTGCAGAATTCAAGTGAGAAAATCCTTTTAAAGTGAACCAATACTAGTTAACGCAAAGTAATATATCAAATATATAAATATGCACTAAATCATTAAATCAACACTTGATTTAACGATCCGGTCATATCGGATATAACCGACTAGTATCATACGAATCGGCTTATCGAATCAATCCTTGATTCGATAACTAGGTTATATCGCATATAACCAATCGATACATAGATCGCGAGAATGTAATACGGTATCGCATACTCGAATTATTCTCGGTCCCGCACATATCTCATATGCGCTCCTATTTCGTTTCGCTTGAACTAGGAAACCTCTGTGTAGGACTCTAAAGACTCGTCAATACGCCGGCAGCAGATGATGATCATATCAAACACCCACAAGCCGCAAGCGGTCTGCTAAACGTAACGGCCACCCGGGTATTGAGCGATCAAAAGATCGACGAGCAAGCCCGCTCACACTCCTGTGAATCCAACCAGTAACACTTACCGTACAGTCCGGTCTATTCGTCTGATATGTCGCATATCTCGCCTAGGGGTGGTAAACGTCAGACCCCAATAGCTCGATAAGTCATGCCGATGTGAGGTCCATAACATTCGTGAAACTACTGATAACTCTTACCAGTATATCACTGCAACCCTGGCCAGGGATTTCCTGTTATGGCCAGTCGAGCATTGCGCAACATCAACCCCCAATACCGGGAGAGACGAATCCCCTCCTATCGCTCATTGCCTCCATGTGAATCGGGACTGTACCCAAAAACCACCTGTTTGCACAACTCAGTAGAGCCGTGGTAGGGTGGAAATCAAAGCACAGTGGGAGACACCCAAGACTCTATGACGATCTCGGGTCAACAGACTAAGCTGTACCAGTGTCACCAGAGAACTGCCATCTGACGTGAGGTATAATACCATCTGGGAGTTCTCGGCGAGTCCGTTCAGTGTACCCAGTCTCCACTGAGCACCCGCATACCATCTTCGATGTCAAACACCAATGGATATGGGATCATCCATTGCCCATCACATGGGTCGAGAAGATATATGATAGTCTACTCTGGAATATCGATGCCCCGTCTCGATATTCCCACGACTAGGAACAATGAAGGATGTACTCATTGACTACCCAGGCCCCACTAGTATGATCTACATCATAGTCCTGGAAGTCGAGTACACATCCTAAGGGCTTTATCAACATGTAATCAGAGAGACAGAAAGTATACATGTTAAGATAAAGTGCAACCAGATAGCGTACTATCATGTCGAGCAAGAAAGTCCTTCCTATATATGTCCCAGCATCCACTACAATATACATCCAATGTACAGTAATGGCCTCTAGGGCATACATATAACTAACAATCTCCCACTTGCACTAGGGCCATCTGTAGCAGTGGTTGCAGTATCACATACTCAACCATCCCCTAAAAGTCTCTCTTTGGGAAAAAGGCCTTCGTGAGTGGATCCGCCGTGTTGTCCTCTGAGTCTTCTCTCCTAACCTCGATCACCCTGGAGATCAACTATCTCCATGATCAGGTGATGCTGCCTCAGAATTTGTCTGGGTCACTGATGGGACCAGGGTTCCAGGGCCAAAGCCACACTTCCATTGTCATACAATGGCAGGAACCTAGTTCATCTTATGAACCAATGTACACCCAAACTTCCTCTTTGGTAGTATCTTCAATAGCGATGTTACCAGCCTTTATCGTCTAGTTTGCCACGGTATCTAGCTTGGAACTCTTCCAACATACCGTCCCTTTACTGAGGGTAAAGACAGTGCCTGTGACTGACATTCAGTCGTCTTTATCACCCTGGAACACTTCCAGTGATTCTCCCCAGGATCGATTGATACAATCTTACTATACCTAGTGAGAACCCTAATATCCCTTTAGATCTATCTCATAGGTCCAAATCTCAGGATTTAGGAGGTATCATCTTTATCCTATTTGGAGAATCCTTGTGATAATAGGAGATTGATCGATCGTGGTATAGGAAACTCTTTTCCTATCAAGAGTATGTTGTCTACGTACAATACGAAGATGACCACCTTACTCTCTACTACCCTTTTGTATATATAAGGTTCGGCTACCATTTTGATGAAGTCAAACACTTTGACTATCACATCAAAACAGACGTTCCAACTCCGCGATGCCTGCTTCATTATGTAAAGCAACTTGCACACGTTTCCGCTGCTCCCACTGTTTACGAAGACCTCTGGCTGTGTTCTTATAGACGTTCTCTTCTAAATCAGTATTTAGAAAAGCAGTCATGGCACCCAACCGCCAGATATCGCAGTCATGGTATGTAGCCGTGGTAAGTAGGATCTGGATGGACTTAAGCATAGTCCCTGGAAAAGGTTTCATCATTATCCGTGCCTGGTTGATGACGAAAACCTTTAACAAGTCTAGCTTTGAAAGTCTCAACTTGTCCATCTACACCAAGTAATCTTCTCAAGATATACTTGCTCCTGATGGGGATTTAACCCTTCAGATATCGCAACCAAAGTCCATACTTTGTTGGTATATATGGATTCCATCTCGGATCACTAAGCATCCAGCCATTCTTACAGAGTCCCTGCTCTCGATGGCCTGCTCGAAACTGGTTGGGTCATCATCTCATGATGCAATCCTCGCTCCCACTGTCATCGAGAAACCGAGGTATCTCTCAGGTGGGTGAGGAACCCTACTAGATCGGCAGAGAGGCTGAGGTTCGTCGGAAACTATTGAATCCTTTGGTTCTGTCAAATCATTAGCAGTTTTGTACAGCTGGAAGCTTTCCAGTTCTACAGAACTGATCTTGCCTCGATCTTGTCCGGATTTTGCTTTTGACATAGGCCGGACAATCCCAAATCTTAACTTACTTAAGAGATAGGATCTTCCCATACCATATCTCATATGGAGTGGTAGGCATTGATTTGATTCAAACCTAATTCAATAGGTATGCAGCTTCTCAAGTGCATAACCCCCAAAAAGGAAATAGGTAACTCAGTAGTACTCATCATAGAGCACACCTTATCATATAGGGTGTGATTGCTCCGCCCCGATATACCATCGTGCTATGGTTTATACGGAGGAGTAATGCTGAGAGAGAATCTCATTTTCTTTTAGAATAGTCCAGGAATGCTATGCACAAGTATTCTCCTCCCTGATCTCATCATAGGACATAATACTTATACCCGTATTTTGGTTCTCTACTTCCTACTTATATTCTGTGAATACCTCAAAAGGTTCGGACTTATATTTCAACAGGAATATATGACTGAATCTTGAGAGATTATCAGAGAATATAATAAAGTATAAAGAACCAGTCCTGGCATGTGTAGACAGGAGACCTTACATACATCATCATGTATCAGTCCCAAGAGTTTACCAACTCTTCCTCTGTTTCCAGTAAACAGAGCTGGTGTCATTATATCTTTGTGACATGACTGGCAAGTTTCACAAGATGTAAATTCAAACTGATTTAAATATGCATCTAAATGTAACTTCAGCTAGTCGGGTCGCATTGATATGACCTAGTCTACAATACCTCAAGAAGAACTCGTTCATTTCTGAACTCTTCCTCTTGTGTGTGTTCAATACACAAGGAACTGTAGTTTGATTTAGAACATCAATGCTTTTAGATAACGTGCCTGAACCGATAAACTTTTGATATAGGAAGTGTTCAAAACATTATCCATCAATACAAAATTATATCCTTTCTTTACTAATAAAGAGACTGATATGATTTTGTATATCAGGTTCGGTATCTAATAGCATTTGTTCAGAATCAATGTATTCGTAATACAGGGTGACCGTGACCAACAGACTTGGCTGCAACACTTGCCCCGTTTTCTGTCTCATGAAACTTATCACCCGTTCTCAGTTTTTCTACCCTTTTGTAGCCCTATGTAACAGATTACATATCTGGGATCCTGATCCGGTATCATATACCCAGGATGCAGAGGATACTGAGAAACTGTTCTTTGTAATGAACACACCCGAAGGAGATGCATTATATGCACTTTCTTCGTTTGGGCGGCATAGGAATTCTGGTATTCCCCAATTTCCTGCTCTGTCTTATAACAATTATAAGTTGGAGCGGGACCAACGTTCCCCAGCTCAGTATAACAAGCGGGTTCGGTCAATACATCCGTATTATTATCTTGATTAAGGCGTGACATGGTCGCTACCAGGAGAGAGAAAAGAAAACACTCTGCGTGCGCTCTTGCAAGATTAGATTGGTTATATATTTTATCTAATCAGGATGGCTCCCACTGTTTTTAACAAATCTTCCTTCAAACCTTAAAAGGAAAGACTAGCCGGGATTAATTACACTCTACAAGTTCGCCAATCTTTCATCCAGGCCAGTGTCGGTACTTTGAGGGAGGTCCCCCGTGTTTTCGCACGGACCTAATTACAGTAAACCTCGTTTTCCCAGAGGCGTAACCCCGTTGACACCTTTCTAGACACCTACTTGATCGGCTAATTGTAAAGTGCAAAACTCTCCCAGGAGTAACAATTACTCGCAGTGTGTATCGGGATCCAACTATCACATAGAAGGTATGCAATCTCATTGCAAATTTCAACACTTGAAACTCCCGATAAAGGTTTTTACCCCTAGCACCTATGACCTTAACTATGGTCAACAAATCACAAGTACTAGTCAAGTTCTACCCGTCATTTCGTGATTAATTAGACCCACCCACATGACCCTTAACTAAGGTCAACAAAGTCACGCGACTGTCCTAACTAATCGCATCATATGCGGTGTAGGAAGACATCACTTAGCTACCGTACACTGTGCCTTGACTATGGTCAACAAACACAGCACGAATACTAAGTACTCTACTTCCTAAAATGACGGAGGGTTGCGAATGGTTTTTGTGAAAACCTTTAACGCTTTGAACTTGATCTCGTTGCGGAATCAAATGGTTTTTAAATGGAATGTTTTTGAGGGTTTTCTAGTTTTGCTAAAGGGGTCACTCCCGGTAAAGGGATCGTCGGCCCTTTCCTCGTCGAATGAGGTGCGGGATATATCATATATATCACTGTGCAAAGCAGAAACTATAGAAGCGATCAAATACAAACCGAGTGTGTAGCATCTGCCAGTTATTGCTAAAGGAGTCACTCCCGGTGAAGGGATCTCGGTCCTTTCCTCATCGAATAAGGTGCAGGATGTTCTATAATGAACACCACAATGCAAAGCAAGAACTGTAGCTACCTGTTTTTATTTTGAAATTCGATTCCACAACATCAGTTAGGTTTATTTTCTTTCATTAATCTCATTAATGAATATCCCATCATTTAAGTCCACCTAATCATCACAGATAAATATAACGTACGCTTATGCCATCCGCATTCGCCTCGATGTCCTGTCTGCACCGTTAGGTTAGGTAACTAACGGCAGAGCGGGGCAGGGCTAGCGCGGGTGTAAAACATAAGCAACGTCTATATAATATATCATATATACTATATATAATACCTGTCACAGAACATCACATGATCTCAGATAAATCACAGCAGAAGAAACATATGAAATATTGGATATACTAGGACGTCCGTGTTTTCAATACGAGCCAGTATAAAACACGGATTCCACGGTCGTGATGAATAGCCAATCCCACACCCCTAGACCCCTACGAGAGCGGCAAGCAACCCTACCAATTCTAGGGTTAGGAGACCCGGACTCGACTCCTCGAGTTGGTCTCCCACTGGACCCCAGAACCCGGTTACTTGTGCTCCCCTCCTTGGGTCTATCCTAGTGCAGAAAAGTAAATAATATACAAATGGTGACAACATCCGCAACTTGGAAGTGCCCCAATAAAAGAATATTACATACAAGTTTTTTACATGAATGAAAATGAAAAACACTCATCTCACATAAAAACCCCCCGGCTATTCAAACACGACGATCCAATATAACATATCCAGCAACACATAACATCACATGTCATCAACGTAAGTAAATATGCGCATCCCAATTGTCGTTGACATATAGCAACGAAACCGGCGATATCACATATTACACTTACGGTCACAGAAAAGAAAATGTAAAACTACAACAGTTGGAATCCGCAACCTCCTCAGACATCGCATGCCTGACCAAATGAATTACTTAGACATCGCATGCCTAACAATTATAAACCCCGCATTTTAGTCTCATTATCGAAAACTCTTTTCAATATCAAGTCGGGCAATTCAACAGGATTCCCGACATTCTGATCGAATGCTCGTCGCAAACTTTAGTAGGCGGCCGCACCCCCGACGCCGTCGACGAAGTGCACCAAGGCGGAACACCGCTACCGGGAGCACCCGAACGGATGCTTTCGGCGACGGGGTTCTCCTACAGTCACTTGGTCGGGGCTATGGGGTGAGGCTGTCTATTAAGTTTACCCGGCGAGTATCCGCGTACGCTACGTGATTGCGACGGACTTTTGATCACATCAAAACTCCGTGGCAACCGATCAAGTGAGACTAAACTGCTACGTTTATAATATTCATTCCGTTATCTCATAACAATTTGTGAATTCCAATTATTGTATCACATTCCGGATAAATAGAAAATGCTAAACTTTTCGATCGAACAATCGAACACCCAAGTTTTCCCGATACAGCTTAACACATGAAATAAGTCTAATAACATTCAGTTCGTGCCTCAGTACCAACGGTCCAGCCGTAGAAGGGTCAAGCCAACGCCTCACATGTGGCACGCCGTACTGCCCCAAACCCGAAGGTTCAAAGGGCAGTTCAAGACGGTCACATAATCGAGTTAAGGTTTGTTGTCTTCTAGAGGGTCCATCGAGTTACTTGCACTACTTAGAACGTCGTTAAACTACGGAAAAGTCCAACAATTGGAAATTTCCCGGCAGGGGAAAAAGTGGGTATTTATATCCGGTCGAACCTTTTAACATATTCTAAGAATACCCGGAAAAGCACACCGACAAAAATTAGACAGTCCGATCGAATACACCGAGTCCCCAATACAACCCAGAAAATACAACTCTGAAAAAAATTATTAAAATCCCCAGGAAATCCAGCACAGATAACTAAGAATTACTGTGTAACAGTGGATGCACAAAACGACAAACTGGCCGCGGATCCGCCGCACGAGCCATGCTCGTACCGCGGATCCGCGGCTCTTTGATGGAATTACTACATCGAAATTCACAGTAATTCTTAAATTAGCCTGCTGATTTTTCTGCATATTTTTAATTTCGAAAAAACCACATTTTACAGAAATGTCCAGAGAGCATTTTCAAGTCGGGGTTTTGTGTTCGTTCGGACTTCTAACTCCGTCAGGACTTCGCCTAAGGCTCTAGCTAAGCTCTGATACCACTGTAGGGTTCCTAGGCACTCTAATGGTGTCTCACAAGCGATCGAACATGCCAATTTCTTAAAATTCCTAGTGCCGAGAAAACCTAGAACGGATCGTTGGCTAGAAGTATAGGCAAAGCAAGCATGTAAACGGAAATGTATCTAAAGGAAAGTGACTACAACCTTTGTAGATCCGGTCCACCACTTCGTAAGCTCCACGATGATCTCCCTCCGCTGTCCAAATCGAACTCACGACTCTAGCATTGGCATCATCGAAGAATGGGCGGGCTTGATCGTCGGTTCGATGCCGAAGATGATCTACGTCGAAGCATCACAAGAACAAGCTCCAACTTCACCAAGCTTTGAAAACTTGTGAATTAAACACCCTATACAACTTGGTAAGAGGTAGAGGATGAAGAAATAGGAAGTGGGTACACTTTATATTTGGATTTCTCACTCAATTTCACTAGTTGCCATTGATGGCCACTAGCTTTCTTCATGTTGAAGAAGATGATGAAGAAGAAGAAATGATAAGTCTTAATAATTAGATAAAATAAATCAATACTTATCATACTTCCAACTATAGTTAAGTGTAGAGAAAAGACCATGGTTAAAAGGATGGTTAGGGTTAAGCATAAGAACAAAAGAGTGACTTAGTCAAAGTTTCAAGAAACTTCAACTAAAAACAAAACAATCAATCATTCATTTATCTTTTTCTTTTTCCAAATGAATAAATAAGAAAGATAAATGAATAAATAATCAAAACCCTAATCATTAACTTAAACCATGGTTTGATTCTTTACACTTAACCAAGTAAGCATGTATCATCAAACATGATACAAACATGTGCACAAAACTATATCGCATATACAATGTGCAGAATTCAAGTGAGAAAATCCTTTTAAAGTGAACCAATACTAGTTAACGCAAAGTAATATATCAAATATATAAATATGCACTAAATCATTAAATCAACACTTGATTTAACGATCCGGTCATATCGGATATAACCGACTAGTATCATACGTATCGGCTTATCGAATCAATCCTTGATTCGATAACTAGGTTATATCGCATATAACCAATCGATACATAGATCGCGAGAATGTAATACGGTATCGCATACTCGAATTATTCTCGGTCCCGCACATATCTCATATGCGCTCCTATTTCGTTTCGCTTGAACTAGGAAACCTCTGTGTAGGACTCTAAAGACTCGTCAATACGCCGGCAACAGATGATGATCATATCAAAGACCCACAAGCCGCAAGCGGTCCGCTAAACGTAACGGCCACCCGGGTATTGAGCGATCAGAAGATCGACGAGCAAGCCCGCTCACACTCCTGTGAATCCAACCAGTAACACTTACCGTACAGTCCGGTCTGTTCGTCTGATATGTCGCATATCTCGCCTAGGGGTGGTAAACGTCAGACCCCAATAGCTCGATAAGTCATGCCGACGTGAGGTCCATAACATTCGTGAAACTACTGATAACTCTTACCAGTATATCACTGCAACCCTGGCCAAGGATTTCCTGTTATGGCCAGTCGAGCATTGCGCAACATCAACCCCCAATACCGGGAGAGACGAATCCCCTCCTATCGCTCATTGCCTCCATGTGAATCGGGACTGTACCCAAAAACCACCTGTTTGCACAACTCAGTAGAGCCGTGGTAGGGTGGAAATCAAAGCACAGTGGGAGACACACAAGACTCTATGACGATCTCGGGTCAACAGACTAAGCTGTACCAGTGTCACCAGAGAACTGCCATCTGACGTGAGGTATAATACCATCTGGGAGTTCTCGGCGAGTCCGTTCAGTGTACCCAGTCTCCACTGAGCACCCGCATACCATCTTCGATGTCAAACACCAATGGATATGGGATCATCCATCGCCCATCACATGGGTCGAGAAGATATACGCTAGTCTACTCTGGAATATCGATGCCCCGTCTCGATATTCCCACGACTAGGAACAATGAAGGATGTACTCATTGACTACCCAGGCCCCACTAGTATGATCTACATCATAGTCCTGGAAGTCGAGTACACATCCTAAGGGCTTTATCAACATGTAATCAGAGAGAAAGAAAGTATACATGTTAAGATAAAGTGCAACCAGATAGCGTACTATCATATCGAGCAAGAAAGTCCTTCCTATATATGTCCCAGCATCCACTACAATATACATCCAATGTACAGTAATGGCCTCTAGGGCATACATATCCGGGATGGTATGACCAAATAAAGTACCCGTCGGGATATACGATCCCTAAATTCCATGTATATAAGGGGATGGGGAATCCACACCAGCACGTTGCTCAATTCAGAGCCTTGTGCGGTAATACTGGGGGTGACGATAAACTGCTGCTTCGCTAGTTTGTTGGTAGCTTGTCAGAGACAGCGTTTGAATGGTACTCTGCTCCCGAACGACTCCGTTAAGACATTTGCAGAGATGGAATTACTTTTTATACAAAGGTTCACAAGCGCTAGCGAACGCACCCCAATCACGGCATTGATCAATGCCAGGGCGAAGCCGGGAGAAACATGGGTTCAGTACACGATACGGTGGCGGAATCTATGGTCGAAGTGCGAACGGCGTATCGAAGAAGCTCCTGCAGTAGGCATGTTCGTGGGTACCCTTGATCCGCAGGCGACCATATCCCAGTTCATAATGTTTTTCAAGCCGACTAATTTACAGGCCTTGATTGACAAGCTGGCCCAAATGGATCAGATGGGCTACATGCCTTCCTTTTCAAAGTCAGAGCCGCGGAATGAAAAGGGCAAAAAGAAAGCAACCTTTTTCTCCAATACTCAACAACAGCCGAGCAACTTAAAACCGGTTGTTCGCCAAAGCAACGTGCGCCCACGCCAATCTCTCGAGGAGAAACTGGGACGTCCTTACTCGTTTTCCCGAGATAAAACAAGGAGACCGTTCGATCTGGCAATGCATAATGGGCTCATCACTTTGCCGGAGCCGAGACAATCATCGCAACCCGGTGACGCCAACCATCCTAATTATTGTCTCTACCATCGAGTAATGGGTCACCCAATCGAAGATTGCTACATCTTCAAAAACTGGATTGAAGACCAGTACCAACAGGGTAAGTTCACATTGTCTAAAAACTGGAAGGTAAACCCTCCACGATCGCACGCTCCTAAAAAGATGGACATGCCGAGAGCATCATGCTCATTCATAGAGAAAGCTCCATGGGAGGTAGTTCTTTCGGCAAAAACGAAAAGAATGCTGAAAGATCTTCAAACATGCCCGGCGATCAGGTAGAAAAGTCCTTTAGAACCTGAGGTCATCGAGGGAATGCTGAAGCCGCGCCCGACGCCAAGAATTGGCAGTGATAGTCAAAATGCCCATGCCCGGCCGTCAAAGTCTTCAAAGAAAAAGAAGAAGACCAAGAAGCCCGCGCAGCCTGAAGACAAGCGCACGGAGATGCAAAAGAATATTGATGCGCTGGAAGAATATAACCAGAAGGCGCGAACCCCGGTCACACTCTGAGAATTTCTCAACAATATCCTAAAGAGCGGAAATAATGACAATGACGACGGAGATGACTCGTCAGAAGAACCCGAGGATTACATGACAAGTTGTCACATGATGTCTCATTCATCACTAAATGATGAAGAAGCTCACTCGTTAGAAGATAACATAGAGGAGCTGGGGGCAGAATCGGCACCAAAAAATCCTTGGAACCGTCCGATGAGCTGATTGACGTGCTGCTAAACGAAGCCCGTCAGAAGAGCAAAGCTGATCGAGAATGTGAAATGGCCATATTCGAAAAGGCCATGCATCGGCATCAAGCCGAAGAAGTCGCGATAGGGATGGACCACAAAACACCCCAACCAAGTCAAATCACCCCCTAAATGGGTGTATCCCACTTTATCGTCATGTATCCCGTCACACAGTTACACATGCATACAGGATAAACAACTGACCGAAACGTCTGTAAACTACTACGAACCGCAGCATCCTAAGGCTGACGCCAAAAAAAGGTACGTCCATAAGGAAAAATGGGCACTAATGAAAACCCGAAAAGGCTACTTGAGTAAAAACAGCAGGGCTACCGGCAAGTTGGCGCAATCTCGTTCAAAGACACTTGCAAAGTCCTCTCGACCTTGTAAGGAGAAAATACCTGCGTGAGATCCTTACGACTCACAAAGGAGAAACACACTTAGGGATCCCCACGATTCCTAAGGAGAAGTTACACTTACGAGATCCTCATGACTCGTAGGGAGAATTCCTTTATGAGACCCTCATAGCTCATAGGATTCAAAAGCCTTAAGCTACAGGGATCTGAACTGTTCTTTAGCCGTCATACACCCAAATATTGCCCTACAAGCGGTTTAATACTAGCCCTTGTATACAATCCATGGGCACAAATAAACGTCTCCTCCACCAAGTTCCACTAATAGCGTGAAATTCCCCTATTCGGTGAACAAAAAATTATAAGTCCTCTCGACTTACAAGGAGAAAATACTCTTATAAGATCCTTACGACTTATAAGGGAACACACACTTGAGGATCCTCACGATTCTTAAGGAGAAAACGCACCTACGAGATCCTCACGACTCGTAGGGAGAAATACCTTTATGACACACTTACGGCTCATGAAGTCAAAAGCCTTAGTTGACAAGATCTTAACCGGATCTACTAAGCCACCTTTGTTCAAACCGACAAAGGCAAATGATGATTCTCTCCTGGCAATGTCCTACTGGTAGCGATGCTGATGCCTGAATCGGAATCAAATTCCAAGTCCTTTCACGGCAAATGATGATTCGCTCCTAGCAATATTCCAGTCACAGCGATGCTGATGCTAAGACTGGCACCAGATTCTAAGTTCTATACTCGCGTTAAAAATCAGCGAGCCAAAAATGCATATGAAATAGCCGAATTGTTGGGGCAACTTGCAACGAAATCAGCAAGTAAAATGTATGCATACAAAATAGCCGAAATGATTGGGCAACTCTCAATAAAAAGTAGCGAGTAAAAAGAAAATAGCCGAAATGATTGGGCACCGCGAAAAATAGCCAAAATGATTGGGCAATCGCGACTTTCGCGATATAAAAAGCTGAAATGATAGAGCATCACAGAAAGAAATAAAAAAATGAAATGAAACTTTTTGCCCTGCGGGTAAGTCTACACTGACCCCTGTATACAATCCATGGGCATAAACAAAAAGGGATCCACATTTCCCTACCAGACTCAATCAAAGAGAGAGTCAGATCTCGACGGCAACATCTACAGCCTAGAGATCAACAACAGCGTTCCCCCTCCAGCAGGATGCAGATGCGACATCAACAAACGGAGCCACGACAAAGTTCCCTAGTTCCAAACCTCGACGGTTCACAGACAACCCAGAGAAAACCTCGACATTCGTCGCAATATTGCAGACAAAATGTCAACAAACAAGGCCAAGGAAAATCCCTCGCTTCATGGTCTTGACGGCAACTCAAATGAGACCTAAAAAGACTATCGGAGATCATCCCACACCAGCGCAGAGTGGTCATGACACATCGGGGCTCCCAAACTGAGCCTAACCTCAAGTAATTAATAAGCGACATGGAATATCCCTAACGCTTGATCTTCCGACGGTAATACCACCTGGAAGATTGCTTGAAGACGTCTTGTCTAGCCCCCGAAAGGATCAGAGACACGACAGTCGTGGGGCTACTCAAACAGCAAGATTGCGTATCGAGGAATACACCAGCCAACGCGACGGGTAAAAAACCCTAGTACCACAGACCCTAACGGACTTCTATTAGAAGGAGTTAACTATGACGTTAGGAAACCTTTGCGAGAACTTCACGATTCGTTGCAACCCCAAGGAAATCAGTATCCTTGACAAAGATCTCGATTCAGGGAAATCTGTGTCCTTGACGAGAACCTCTTGATTCGCGTCGACCCGTAAGGAAATCAGTGTCTTTGCAGGAATAACTCGATTCATTTTAACCCCAAGGAAATCAGTGTCCTTGACAAAGATCTCGATTCAGGGATATCAACGTCCTTGACGAGAACCTCTCGATTCGCGTCGACCCGCAAGGAAATCAGTGTCTTTGCAGGAATATCTCGATTCGTTTCAACCCCAAGGAAATCAGTGTCTTAAACAAAGATATCGATTCAGGGAAATCAGCGTCCTTGACGAGAACCTCTCGATTAGCGTCGACCCGCAAGGAAATCAGTGTCTTTGCAGGAATACCTCGATTCGTTTCAACCCCAAGGAAATCGGTGTCCTTGACAAAGATCTCGATTCAGGGAAATCAGCGTCCTTGATGAGAACCTCTCGATTCGCGTCGACCCGCAAGGAAATCAGTGTCTTTGCAGGAATACCTCGATTTGTTTCAACCCCAAGGAAATCAGTGTCCATGATAAAGATCTCGATTCAGGGAAATCAGTGTCCTTGACGAGAACCTCTCGATTCGTGTCGACCTGCAAGGAAATCAGTGTCTTTGCAGGAATATCTCGATTCGTTTCAACCCCAAGGAAATCAGTGTCCTTGACAAAGATCTTGATTTAGGGAAATCAGCGTCCTTGACGAGAGCTTCTCGATTCGCGTCGACCCGCAAGGAAATCAGTGTCTTTGCAGGAATACCTCGATTCGTTTCAACCGGCAGGAAAATCAGTGTCCTTGAAAAATATCTCAATTCAGGGAAATCAGCATCCTTGGCAAGAACCACTCGATTCGTTTCAACCCGTAAGGAAATCAGCGTCTTTGCAAGAATCCCCCGATTCGTCTCGACCACAAGGAAATTAGTGTCCCCGCGCATGAAAAGAAAATTCTCTTATGAGATCCTTATGACTCTCAACAGAAAACGCACTTAAGAGTCCCCACGATTCCTAAGAAGAAAACACACCTACGAGATCCTCATGACTCGTAGAGAGAAAAATCTTTATGAGACCCTCACGGCATATAAAATTGAAAAGTCTTAAGCAGCAGATCTGAACCTGTTTCCTAAGCCATCACTACCATACAAAGTGTTCAAGATGAACTGTTATCTATCGTCTACAAGTTACACTTACTGGAGTAACATGACAATAACACAGCAAAGAATAGAAGGCGATAGTATAAAAAAAGTTTATCTTTTATTCATGAATTCAATTGAGTACAAGATGAATCATATAAAAAGAATAAAAAAATGAATACTTGTTATTCAAAGATTACAAATGTTTAATTGATACAAAGGCAGCTACTGAGAAGAAGGCGTTTTCAATAAATCAGCCAGTTGCTTACGCACTCCTCTCAACTCCTTTTCATGGTCGGCCGCTGTGGCCAGCTCCGCTTCGACTTGAGCCCGTTGCTGCAAGCAAGATGAAAGTTTCTCATCGATCTCCCATTGAGAAACTTCGCCATTCTGTGTAACCCGCTCTAGGGAGTCGAGCTTCTGCCTTAGCGCTAGCCCGTCCGAAATGCATCGTTGCAAATTGTTAAAGACGGCTCTCAGTTGCGCAGCGTTTGCTTCAACCTGGGCGCGCAGCTGGGCGGATTCACCTGAAGCCTCCTCGCGTTCCTTCCGCCTCATGGTCGCTTCTTGTTCAAAATGGCGGAGGAAGGGAACGCTCTGCTCAACCCATGCAGCCCGTTGGGAGTTCAAAACCAACATTTCCGGAGTGGGACGCCTGAGCTCAATCTTATGCAGACAAGCTACGATCTGTCTGCAATAATTAACACAAGATTCGACGATGCCTTAACTATGGAAGTGCACAAGCGTCGCCAACATCGGATTAACCTCAGCAGCAAAACCAACAACGAGTGCAGGAGCCTCCGCGTCAAGCTCCTCGATGGATTCACTCAACATGCGTAGGCTGGTCATGGCGCCCTTGGAAGATGGACGTCTGGAAAAGGGCCCTGCCGGCATTAAGATGAGAGACTCGAAGGGAGCTGGAGTCGGTGCGATTGCTGCAAAATAAATCATAGTCAGATATCGGCTCAAAAGATAAGGAAGATGTAAGAGCGATGAAGGCTACTATACCGGCTACGACAGGTGGCAGAGTTGGGAGTACTGGTGGCGCGACGATTCTCTCGTCCCCTCCTTCAATTTGTAGTGTTGCAATCAATTCAAAATTAACAACGACACGGTCGTCCGTAAAAGAAAGGAAAGAATGCCGGTTATAAAAAACTATACTCACCGACACCAGCAGGTAAAGTGACTTCCGGCTGGAAGGAGAAATATGGGTTCAGCACCTGATACAGATGATCGAAGAGAACTCCTTCAAGGTTGCGACAATACATGGTTAGCACACGGAAGATGCTATCCCTGATTTAAATTAATCGCAAACCCATACCTTCCAGATTTGGGAGGATATAAGAAGAGGCGAAGGGACAGTGACCGTCAGAGCGGCAATTGGTGACGCTTCTTCAGGTGGCACAACCTCAGCGCTCACCGCACCTACATTTGAAATGAACAAAATGTCATCAGAAGGGACCCAAAGGGATTGCGAAACGAAAAGTACGCAGCGACCCGAGACCTACCAGATGGGTCATCAGCCAGAACTGCGATGAAAGCATCACCGGGCATCGCGACTTCTTCGATCTCATTCGGGGGATCAGCGCAAGTGGCTTCATCCCCTGATTCTACAAGAGCCGTTGTTCAGTTGATAAAACTGCACATTTGTATTACATTTTTCCTACCACTTTTATATTAAAAAAAGACTTTAATATGATATATTATACATATGAGGGTTTATGTGTAAAAACATTATTTTTCATGTGTTAATATATTTTTATTATCATTTGGTAGGAAAATGTATGCAAATAAATCTATTGACCAAATCCTAGTAGAACTAAGTCTACTAAATATTATTTGAGATTATGGTGCAGAAATTATCCAAGTTGTTATGCAGAATTTATCAAACAAATCAATTTGTTGAAGAAAACTTGCCAAATTAAGAAGCAAAACTTGGAGACCAAGTCTGGAAGCAACCGAGAGAAGATTTCTGAATTCTGAAGGTGTCTAGGATTGCCACATGTCACAAGATGCAAGCACAGGAAAATTGATCAAGAGATCTCATCCATTGGCCGCGGATCCGCGGCCATACCCCCCTTTGGCCGCGGATCCGCCGCACTTCTAGGGAATTAGGAGGCAAGATTTTGGGGCATGATTCTCTGCTATATTTTACCAACTTTTGAAGCAAAAGATTCTGGCCTTGCGCTATAAAAAGGCACCGAGAGCCTCTTGGAAAAGGCATCAAGCCGAAGAGATCACGAAGCTCCCGACGCTCACGCATCCAGGCTGATCATCGACTGTTCGACTACCTCCTTAGGAAAGATCGAGAAGCAACTAGTTGTAATCATTTTCTATGGATTAAAAGTGCAGATTGTTCAAGTCGATTAATAAAGGTAGTTATTTTATTTAATTGTCTTTGCATTTACATTATGTTTTCCCTCTCTGTCTTTTCATCTTCTTTTCCCAACATGCGCGAGTAATTCTCCGCTTGTTAGGGTTCGTAGGATTAGGGTAGGCTAATGGACGATGAAAATAATTAAACCCTTTTTAAGTCCTATAAAGTTTAGGAACTTTATCAAAAGAATCATTAACATCCTAATCGGGCGCGCTAGCAATTCTTTGCTAAGTTCCGACCGTGATTAGAGATTAGATTAATGATTGTTTTGGTAAAGGCTAGATATGAACGGAGTTCCGTGTCGAGATAAGGGTTAAGAGTGGGATTCCTTTTCCCTCCAGAAACCCTAATCTACACGCATCACCGTCGTTTTAGTTCTAAATCTATTAATGGATAAAAAGGGTAACTTTTAATTAATCGCCCATAACTACTAAATCCTAATGAACCCTACAAGCCCTCTTATTATATTAATTACATCTTTAAAATAATCTAGATCTATATTTTACATTCTTGTTTAACGTAGATCTAGAAACCATTCTATAAAATTCTTTATCCCTCCTCTCTTTTTCAACACATCTAAAGTAAAAGTAAAAGGTTCCACGTTTCCCAGAGGACGACCCGTACTCATCTCGGTCTAGCTACGTGCGACACCGTTATTGATTGCGGTTAACTGCAAACAAACTTTTTCGAATCAATCAAATGGCGCCGTTGCCGGGGATCCTTGCGTAATTTTTTTTATTTTTACTATTTGTGTTGAATTCTTAGACGAGTCATATCATTATTAACATAAAACTGCAAATTGCATATTTAACGATTTGTGCGTGAATTTTTACAAGGAGATCTGGAGTCACAGAATTAAGGAGAACAGGAAACAGAGACATTTTTAGAGATCCAGAGGAGCACAGAAGGCTATACAAAATTTTTCATCAAGTGATCCCTCTGCCACGTGGCGGAACCGCGGCATAAAGGCACTTTCTGCGGCGGAATCGCGGCAGGATAGAAGAGTTAGGGCCACAGAATTCTCTGGTATCTTTCTTAACTTCTTCTCTCTCCCCTCAAATCCAATAAAATCTATTTTCTGCAGGATTCTTTGCAAAATTGCGCCGCTCAAAAATCTTTTTGCAAAAGTTTTGTGATTGGTTTTGTTTTGCATATTTAATACGGACTTTAAGGGGCAAAGACCAAATCAAGATTAGGTGGGGATTTCATCACCCTTCCTATGCCCCACAAATCACAAACTAAGCATATAGATCAACCCTTCATTAATTTAAAAAATATCTAGACCAGACTCTAAGGACTGTCGCGCTCAATAAGGATAGAGGAAGGTCGTGGGTAATCTATCGTTTATCCGCATTACTTTTGTAGTGCCTAGGCAAGTGTGACGAAGGCTAGTGGTTTTTAATTAGGCCCACGACGTGGTTCCTTCCCACTTACCTGGCACTTAACTGGCTACAAGGGTAGTACGGAGGCGGTAGAGGATTGATCCTACGGCTTGTCCTTTGGAAGTCTAGGAGCGGTCTAGAGACTGACCTAGGTGACCTTAGTTCTAGGATTGCTTGTGCATTTTAGGGAGATTTGTCTTAAGTCCCACATTTTTCAAAACAAGCCAATTTTAAAATCACACACGCTGCCACCTGCACTAAACTCGCTTAGTGCATACTCGGCTGGACACGGGATCCTAGTGCCCGTCTTGTCCGCGTTCCTGCTATCGACGCCGAAGTCGGTACTTCTTCATCTTCTTTTCCCCCACCACACACCACATCAACCGAGATGGAAGGCACTCCATCAGAGTATAACACCACGCTGCCACCGCCCGAAGGTGCGCAGAATCCACCACGCATCACTCTCCAAGAGAGATGCTATCCTATCCGTGGTCCCCTTCCTACTTGTCTATCTCTTCCACCACCTAACGGGGATAATTTCGAAATTAAACCCCACTACATCAATCTGCTGCCCAAATTTCACGGGCTTGAGTCGGAAGACGCGTACGTTTTCATCACCAAATTCGAAAACGTATGCGCAATGATGGGTACTTCATAATTGACTTTAGATGCTATGCGCTTACGTCTTCTTCCATTCACACTGTGCGACTTGGCAGAAAAATGGCTTTATAATACTGCCGCACACTCTATCACTAATTGGGATGAATTCATCGTAGCATTTCTTAAGAAGTTTTACCCAAATCATAAGACTGCACATATTAGGAGCGAGATCAACCAGTTCACCCAGCTTCCCAATGAACCGTTTTGGAAGTGCTTTGAACGTTTCAAAGATCTGCTTGTCCAATGCCCCCATCACGGAATACAAAGATGGGATTTATGTCGGATTATATATGAGGGAATTAATCCAGCGACAAAGCAGATGCTTGAAACAATGTGTCAATGCAATTTCATGTCTAAAGATGACGGTGAAGTATGGAAATATCTGGAAGATCTCGCTGAACACACGTTGCAGTGGGAAAGCGTAAGACCACCTACAACTAAGGGAGGTATTCACCAGCTCGACGTTTCCATCGCAGTGAAAGCCGAAATGGAAGCGATACAAAAGAAACTCGACGCTATTGAAAACAAGTTCTCATCTTTCTCCCTAAATCAGGTCACGCTTCCTAAGACCGTCTGTGGTTGCTGTTCGGATCCTTCACACTTAACAGAAGAATGTCCTATGAATGCATCGTTTCAAGCTAATGCTGCTTTTCAGCAGCGACCTAGAAACGACCCTTATTCTTCCACATACAATCAAGGATGGAGGAATCATCTTAACTTTGCTTGGAATCAAAACCAACAAAGCAATTATCAAAGACCTCCTCCACAGCAACCACAACCACAGAATCAGCCCCCCTTTCAGTCACAGAATTTCCAAAATCCGGCCAACATTTCTACACCACAAGTGGCCGGTATTGACAACTCACTTGCACAAACTTTGGATATGTTCATGAAACAATCCATGCAAAATTCGGCTGAGATGAGGTCTTCTATTGATGCCCTAACGAAAAACTCCTCCTCCCATGGTGAGAGTATCAAATCAATAGAAAACCAAATCGCACAGTTAAACGCCGCAATGAGTGCGAGAGAGAAAGGG
Organism: Agapanthus africanus; assembly: GCA_030015575.1. Classification (NCBI taxonomy): domain Eukaryota; kingdom Viridiplantae; phylum Streptophyta; class Magnoliopsida; order Asparagales; family Amaryllidaceae; genus Agapanthus; species Agapanthus africanus. Next base: position 302,983,320 of record CM057345.1, read on the forward strand.
AAACTCCCATCTCAACCCCTACCGAATACTGGCCATTCACAAAGTCATAATGTGAATGCCGTCACTACGTTGAGATCGGGGAGAGTGCTGAACAACCAAGTGGGTGAGCAAGTTGATGATAGTGACGCATTTGATACCCCTTCTTCTTCTTCTTCCCCTAACTCGTCTAGTCTTCCACCTTCGTCCGAGCCTATTCTCCGTTTTCCCCAAGGCTCAAACATTTCACCAAATCTATCTAAGTCGATTCCCACTCCAATTTTGAGATCGAATCCGTCGCCACAATCTTCTCCACAAACGTTGGACCCAAAACTTATTGATCGAGCTCCATTTCCAAACCGATTAAGGGCCAACCGACCTAACCCGCAAATGGAGAAGATTGTGGAAATGTTTAAGCAAGTTAGCGTGAATATTCCTCTCCTAGACGCCATTCAACAAGTCCCATCTTATGCAAGAATCCTTAAAGACTTGTGCACTTGGAAGAGAAAAACTCAAGTGCCTAAAAAGGTTTTCATGACGAGTAATGTTAGCATAGCTTTTACCCAACAAATACCAAAGAAACGTAAGGACCCCGGCTGTCCTACAATCTCTATTTCTATTGGGGGTAAAAATATAAATCGTGCTTTACTCGATCTAGGCGCTAGCGTCAACTTGCTTCCTTATTCAGTATACGAGCAGTTAGGAATTGGAAAGTTAAAACCCGCCCATTGTACTCTCCAAATGGCAAACCGATCTATCACCAAACCTCGGGGCGAACTAGAGGATGTGTTAATTAAAGTCGGGGAATTCATATTTCCCGTGGACTTTATTATTTTAGATACACAACCTGTGGCAAACCCACGCAATCAAATCCCGGTGATACTTGGTCGACCCTTCCTAGCAACTTCTAACGCTGTAATTAATTGTCGTAACGGTTCTATGAACTTATCCTTCGAGAAAATGACAATTGAGCTTAATATTTACAATCTAGGAAGTCAGCCATCAGAACCTTCTGCTCAATTGCTGGATGTTTGTTCCATCCACGAGATAGCTTCCGAAAGCTGCATGGATGAGGAGCTTTGCTTTGATGTTCTCGACAACATTAATGAGACATCGTTCGATCTTGCACCACTTTACAGTGAGGATATGTTCAATGAGTCCGACCTTGAGATTGAACCCGTTGACTCGTTGCAAAAGTCAGCAGCACTTTCCGAGTCAATATCTTATGCAAGTTTTGAACCTCTTCGGGAGTCCGAATATCATTCGCTTACCCCACCTTCTATTGTCTCTCCGCCAATTCTTGATCTCAAACCGCTACCTTCTCATCTTAAATATGCATATTTAGGAGAGAATGAGACTTTGCCAGTGATTATTTCCGCTTCTCTAGCCTTAGAGCAAGAGAATGCACTTTTGGCAGTGTTGAGATCGAATCGGGAAGCATTTGGTTGGACTATGGCTGACATCAAAGGGATTAGTCTCTTAATTGTTGAACATTATATACATCTGATGGATGAAGCTAAACCAACCCGAGACCCACAAAGACGGTAAAATCCCGTTATGAAGGAGGCGGTAAAGAAAGAAATCGTCAAGTGCCTTGATAGTGGAAAAATTTACCCCATATCTGATAGTCAATGGTTAAGTCCAATTCATGTGGTCCCTAAAAAGTCTGGCATCACGGTCATCACTAACGAGGCTAATGAGTTAATCCAAACACGCACCCAAACTGGGTGGCGCATATGTATCGATTACAGGAAACTCAATGCCGCGACGAGGAAAGATCACTTCCCTCTATCTTTCATTGACCAGATGTTAGAACGATTAGCGGGACACGAATACTACTGTTTCTTGGACGGATACTCTGGCTATAACCAGGTCCCCATCGCCGAAAAGGATCAAGATAAAACCACTTTTACTTGTCCTTTCGGAACTTTTGCTTATAGACGCATGCCCTTTGGGTTATGCAACGCTCCCGCTACATTTCAGCGGTGCATGATGGGGATATTTTCAGATTTGGTGGAAGATTTTCTGAAAAATTTTATGGACGATTTCTCCATTTTTGGGGACTCCTTTGAGGACTGCCTTCGTAATCTTGACGCTGTTCTTACCCGCTGTAAGGATAAGAACTTGACTTTGAATTGGGAAAAATGCCATTTTATGGTCCAAGAAAGTATTGTACTTGGACATATACTTTCACATAAAGGCATTGAGGTTGACAGAGCTAAAATAGATGTCATTCAAAACCTCCCTCGTCCCAATTGCGTCAAAGATATACGATCCTTCCTTGGTCATGCAGGATTTTATAGGAGATTTATTAAGGACTTTAGCAAAATTGCTAGACCCTTAACCCTTCTATTGGCCAAGGACACTACTTTTCATTTCGATTCGGATTGTGAGGCTGCTTTTGAATCGCTTAAAGAATCACTCACTACAGCCCCCGTTTTATCATCTCCGGATTGGAACCACCCGTTCGAGCTTATGTGTGATGCATCAGATTTTGCTATTGGTGCGGTCTTAGGACAGCACATTGATAAGATACCACATGTAATTTACTATGCAAGTAGGACCTTGAATGATGCACAAATAAATTACACAACTACCGAGAAAGAACTCTTGGCAGTTGTATTTGCATTAGAAAAATTCAGGCCCTACTTGATTGGCTCGCCTATTGTGGTTTACACAGATCATTCCGCCCTACGACATCTTTTATCGAAGAAGGATGCGAAGGCCAGGCTAATACGTTGGATCCTATTGTTACAAGAATTTGATCTTGTCATCAAAGACAAGAGTGGATGTGAAAACGTTGTAGCCGACCATCTTTCACGCATCACTTCTTCGCCAACTGTGACCGTGCCGATAAATGACTCATTTCTCGACGAACAGCTCTTGAATGTATCCTACGAACCTTGGTTCGTAGATATCGTGAACTATCTTGCGACGGGACTTATACCTAGCGATTGGTCGAAACAAGAAAAACTTCGATTTTTATCCCAAGTAAAATATTTTTACTGGGATGAACCATATCTATTCAAGTATTGTTCCGATCAAATCATTCGCAGGTGTGTCCCTAACGATGAATTCAAGAGCGTGTTATCATTTTGTCATGATCAGGCATGCGGCGGTCATTTTGGACCTCGAAAAACGGCGGAGAAAGTTTTGCAATGTGGCTTTTATTGGCCAACATTATTTAAAGATGCATTTGAACATTGCAAAACTTGTCCGCGATGTCAGCATTTGGGTCGGATTTCACGAAGGAATGAGATGCCGCTCTAACCTATATTGGTTGTGGAAATATTTGATGTTTGGGGTATTGATTTTATGGGCCCTTTTCCCAACTCCTTTGGGAATCTATATATCTTGTTAGCGGTTGATTATGTCTCGAAGTGGGTGGAAGCTGTACCGTGTCGCACTAATGACAACAAAGTTGTCATTAAGTTCCTTAAAGAAAATATCTTTTCGCGATTCAGACACCCTCGCGCTATCATTAGCGACAACGGGACACATTTCTGCAATAGGTCTTTCGAGGCCTTGATGCGGAAATATTCAATCACTCACAATCTTTCTACGCCCTATCACCCCCAAACAAGCGGGCAGGCTGAGATCTCAAATAAGCAGATCAAACAGATATTGGAGAAGACGGTTTCGAAAAACCGTAAGGATTGGTCAACCAAATTGACGGATGCTCTTTGGGCATTTCGCACCGCTTATAAGACCGATCTTGGTATGTCTCCATACCGTCTTGTGTTTGGGAAGGCATGCCACCTCCCTGTCGAGATTGAACATAAGGCAATGTGGGCTATTAAAGAGCTTAATTTTAATCTTGATCATGCAGGCAGCTATCGGAAGCTGCAATTGAATGAGCTAAGCGAACTCCGCGATGAAGCTTACGGTAATGCGGTGATAGTAAAGAATAGGACTAAAGTGTTCCACGATAAAAATCTTTTTAGAAAAACCTTCACATCGGGGTAACAAGTCCTTCTTTACGATTCCCGTCTCCATCTTCATCCGGGTAAGCTTAAATCTCGTTGGAAAGAACCTTTTGTGGTACGGTATGTACACCCGCACGGGGCAGTTGAGGTCGAAAATTTGAAAAACGGTTCAATTTTTAAAGTGAATGGGCATAGATTAAAACCGTATTTTTCTGCTGACCCCGCGGAGGAGCTCCTGTTTTTACAGGAGCCACTTTATCAAAACTAAATTTCCTCCGCCTCACCTCCATGTTTTTGTAACATTTTCTCATTTTAAGAAATGGAGGTGAGTAAAAAATAGATTTGATTGAATATCTGTGCGTGTCAAAGTATAAGTTTGGGGGAATTTTTCATTTAACTATTATTTTACCCCTTGTATCTCTCCCTTAGTATACAGGTCCTTGTTCTCAAAAGGCTACATCAGTGAGGACACTGCTGAAAACAGGTTTGGGGGGGAGGTTTGTATCCACTGAATTATCTTTGACACCGGGCATTAAAATTTTTTTTATATAACAAAAGAATAGAAAGTGAAACATTACATCCAAAAGATAGGAATAGTTTAAGAAAACCAAGAAAATTAGAAGTTTTCTTAGACGAACTAGTAATAAGTAGTTATGAGCTGTTGTCCCAAGGGTTAGTAAAATGAAGGAAGTCACTAATCTGAGGATAAAAATAAGTCTGAAAAATAGTTTCTATTTTGGAAGCCAAACATTTGAATGTTGATACCCTACTATATGCACTTACACGCGTCTTGAAACTCGGGATAGTAGAGGATACCTTGAAATGCTCTTGTCTATAAGCCAAAGTATGAAGGAAATGAAAAAAATGAAGAAAATATAAAAATGGTGAAAAGAAAAAAATGAACACTGGTTTTGTATCGCCAAGGCAGCAATAAAAAATATAGCGAGGGTGCCTCTTCACCTAGTGCCCTAAGGCCAACTGGTCTGGGAGTCACTGCTAAACCTTAGGTGGTACAAGACGAGGAAAATATTATCACCGAATCAGCAAGCACATGAGTAATCGGTCGGTTAGTACCTCAAGAAGTATTAACGGTCGCATGAAAATGTGTGAGCAAATCTTAATATTCATTAAATTAAAAAGTACTAAGGTAGATGGACAAGAGTATGATAGCTTGAATTGAATTCTCTGAGTGTAGGGATGTCCATTTCACACACGTGGGGTTATATGATCAATGTTTGGATGAAAGGTAGGAATGAAGAATAAAGACGATGTTTTATTGAGGGATGATGTGATTTCTAACATTTTTTCATGACTATTAAGATAGGGCTCATGACAACTGAAAAGCTAGTATAGTTGGAAACTCTTATTTTCAAAGTTTTTCTTTTATGGTTCTTATCTTTATATGTAAATTTCACCCTCTCTCTTTTATTATAGGATTTTGTGGGTGTAATCCGCTGAAAACCCTCAGGAGACAACACTCCTCCTACTAGGGACACCTAGAGGTTTAACGGCTTGTTGCACGTGCTCAGTGCAATCGTGTTGCCTACGAAAGTGTGCTTAGTTTTCTCCTTTCTTTTTCCCCTCTTGAATAAACTAGTTTGCTCGGGACGATCAAAAATAAGTTTGGGGGTATTTGTTCAGTTAATAAAACTGTACATTTGTATTACATTTTTCCTACCATTTTTATATTAAAAAAGGACTTTAATATGATATATTATACATATGAGGGTTTATGTGTAAAAACATTATTTTTCATGTGTTAATATATTTTTATTATCATTTGGTAGGAAAATGTATGCAAATAAATCTATTGACCAAATCCTAGTAGAACTAAGTCTACTAAATATTATTTGAGATTATGGTGCAGAAATTTTCCAAGTTGTTATGCAGAATTTATCAAACAAATCAATTTGTTGAAGAAAACTTGCCAAATTAAGAAGCAAAACTTGGAGACCAAGTCTGGAAGCAACCGAGAGAAGATTTCTGAATTCTGAAGGTGTCTAGGATTGCCACATGTCACAAGATGCAAGCACAAGAAAATTGATCAAGAGATATCACCCATTGGCCGCGGATCCGCGGCCATACCCCCCCTTTAGCCGCGGATCCGCAGCACTTCTAGAGAATTAGGAGGCAAGATTTTGGGGCATGATTCTCTGCTATATTTGACCAACTTTTGAAGCAAAAGATTCTGGCATTGCACTATAAAAAGGCACCGAGAGCCTCTTGGAAAAGGCATCATGCCGAAGAGATCACGAAGCTCCCGACGCTCACGCATCCAGGCTGATCATCGACTGTTCGACTACCTCTTTAGGAAAGATCGAGAAGCAACTAGTTGTAATCATTTTCTATGGATTAAAAGTGTAGATTGTTCAAGTCGATTAATAAAGGTAGTTATTTTATTTAATTGTCTTTGCATTTACATTATGTTTTCCCTCTCTGTCTTTTCATCTTCTTTTCCCAACATGCGCGAGTAATTCTCCTCTTGTTAGGGTTCGTAGGATTAGGGTAGGCTAATGGACGATGAAAATAATTAAACCCTTTTTAAGTCCTATAAAGTTTAGGAACTTTATCAAAAGAATCATTAACATCCTAATCGGGCGCGCTTGCAATTCTTTGCTAAGTTCCGACCGTGATTAGAGATTAGATTAATGATTGTTTTGGTAAAGGCTAGATATGAACGGAGTTCCGTGTCGAGATAAGGGTTAAGAGTGGGATTCCTTTTCCCTCCAGAAACCCTAATCTACACGCATCACCGTCGTTCTAGTTCTAAATCTATTAATGGATAAAAAGGGTAACTTTTAATTAATCGCCCATAACTACTAAATCCTAACGAACCCTACAAGCCCTCTTATTATATTAATTACATCTTTAAAATAATCTAGATCTATATTTTACATTCTTGTTTAACGTAGATCTAGAAACCATTCTATAAAATTCTTTATCCCTCCTCTCTTTTTCAACACATCTAAAGTAAAAGTAAAAGGTTCCACGTTTCCCAGAGGACGACTCGTACTCATCTCGGTCTAGCTACGTGCGACACCGTTATTGATTGCGGTTAACTACAAACACACTTTTTCGAATCAATCAGCCGTCATGACACTCGTAATGCGAGGCGATGGCGGGGAACCGCAGAGGGAAAGAGCAGCGGTTTGGATAGTCCCGGACTCCCGAGAGAGAGTAGCCGCTTCGGGCTCTGTGGTCGCCGTCATCTCACCTGCTACCTCATCATCAGGACTTGGCCCAACAAGATATGGTATATAAGAATTTGAAGATCAAATTCAAAGAAAGACTCGGCGTTATGTTATCTTGGGGCGGCTTTTCGGCTTCTTCCTGAGCCGCGTGAACAACCTGTCTATGGACGGTAGGCAGGGCAGCTGGAGCATCTTCGGAAGAAATAGCGACGGATGGAATAGCGCTTGAACTTGCACCCACAGCGAAGCTGACATCACGTTCCCTCGCCGCACGCTTTCTGCGCTTCTTGCCAGCCTTGGTAGTGAGAAAAGACCTCTTCAAGACCTCCGTCAAAGTGATGTCATCGTCCGAGCCAGGAGCTACCTCTAGAGCCGTTACGGCATCCGTCATTGGTTGCTTAGCGAAGCCTCTTTCGGCAATACTAGGGGAGATGGGACTTCAGCAGCCGGCTTAGAAGCATCGCCGCGCCACCATGCGAGATCGGCACTGCACTCGGGATAACCTGAGTCGAGATAGTCCCTGCAATAAGATGAAAAAGAAAGGTCAGACTACCCATGAAGAAAAAGGGAATGAAGGCACAATGAGCCGAAATATACCGAGGCCCAAGGAAACGCGAAGCCTCTCTTCCTCTTCAAAAGTCTTGAGGGAAGCTGCGAGAGCCTCTTCGGCGGAGATACCTGTTGAAGAAGAAAGCGTCAGACAAAGCATAATAATTAAAATAGCCGCGGAATGATATGACCAAAGTATACCTGATTGTGCGATGGTGATTAGTGTTGCTTCATCGCGAGCTTGTTGCTCTGAAACTGCGATGGCAGCCTCCAGATCGGTATCATCCGGAGCCATAAATAAACCCTCGTTGGTCCCGTACTCACTTAGGCCCTCGCTGTAAGGAGCATGAGGTTCGTGGCAGAATACAACGTCAGCAGAAAGTATCAACTTCTTTTTCTTCTGCGAGCGAATGCCGGCAGCCGATAACACGAGCTTGCGCTTGGCGGGCAACTTTGGGCGATGAGTCCCAATCTCCGTACCCACGCCCGACTCAGGAGACGCCGCAGCTACCGCTTTTACAGGCATACGGGGTAGGGGAATCTCGGGGATAACGCGCGGGACCACCACTGCAGCAGCTTCTCTTAGCGGAGGACGGACGATGGTCCGTCGCTTCAAGGGAACGGCAGTATTACAGGCGGGGGCGGTGCCCTTGAGATCAAGCAATAATCGCTTTTCTTCCCTAATAATGGCGCCCATCGAATATTGATACCACGCCACATATGCGTTCAAGATTCGCGGAACGCAACTCGGCTCACTGATAAAGAAATTGGAGCCGGTGTTCAACCGCATAAAATGGTGTAATGCGTTGCAAATATCTTCTTCTGTGGCAACTGGCTCAGCTAGGAATGCCTCGAGCGGGATGCCCTGATTATAGCTTGATTGCTAGGTGAAACGGTATGGGTTGTACCTCATGAACAATGCCGAATCATTCTGCCTAAACACGAGAAAGCCCGGCCTGATTGAATATAGATGAAGAATTTCCTGAGATTTCAAGGTAGAGGCCCCGTCTTTAAAAGTGTCCCGCAATGGCTGCACCGTTTTTACAGATTCTTTGCCGATGGTTAAAACCTTATCGGCAAAGGTCATGCCATCTCCAGCCATACGCGGATGAAGGAGCAAACCCCTAGCCTCCCGCTGTGACGGATTAAAAACAGACACGTCAACTAGGCGCATAATCCGAGGGAAGTTGTAATTGTCGTAGAAACGAGGTCGTTTATGGACACCAAAAGCGCCAAGTACGTGTAGCTCGATCCATGACGTAAAATAATGCAGCGAGAAAGTGACGGGCTGTACCCCCGGCTGAGTGGTATCCGCCGCTAAGCTGAGACCATGGTACAGGTGTGCCAACCCAGCAATTCCGATAGCCACTTGCATTCCCGCAACCATACGATGGTCTAGGTAAAAGACTGATGGCCTCATATAGCGAGGGTGCATTGGAAGCACGAACCAGTTTAGCCATAAGCCAATGAACCCCAGCACGAACGTCTCTTCATCGACGTCCGGAGCAGCAAGCTCCGTGAAGGGAACGACAGGAGTAGCCAAAATAAAGAGACTTTTTAAATCTGCCTCCGCCATCGGTTGGTTATCCAAACCAAAAACAAACGGATCGTCAAGCTTGACGAACTGCGCAGCTTGCTTACATAAGACTTCCGGACGAAGAAAGCGAGCGATAAAGTCTGCATAGCTGACTCCATGCCCTCCGGACTCCAGAAATAGACTTTCGTATATATTCAACACCTTGATCAAGCTCGGGAATTGGTGTTGAATGGCGTTCTCCGGGGTAAGACCCATTACCACGGATTTGGTTGCAAAGATGTACTTGTCCGGAGGAAGCATCTCCTCGTAGTGTTCTCCCCTAACGGGTAAGCCAGAGATCTCTGCAAACTCCTCTGAAGATACTGAGACTTCTCGATCCGACAGAAGGAAGGTGTGGGTCAGAATATTCCATTGCTCTAGAAAAGCCTTGACCCACCATGCAGGGGGTGTAGGAAATTGAAAGAGGGAAGCGTAAATCGCGGGATACAACCCGAGCTTCAGCAGCTGTGACTTCTTGGCCGACAAAATGTAGCAGGCCCACTGCAAATACCCAGCTGGATGGCGAGGAGTTAGGCCTATCATGTACGGCTGTCCCCAAGGGCGCGACTCACCCTGACATATACGCCGCCCCAGCGTATCCAAAGCCGTCGGCGGCTATACGGGTATCGCGGCCATAGAGGGTTGAAGGAAACCCTCTGAGGTCCAGTTGACCTCCTCCACGGCATAGTTCACCGGAGGTGCGTTAGCATAAGGGATCGCCGAAATAGGATCCGAAGGTGCCGCGCAAGAAAAGCTCCGCCGACCCCTGATGATCTGATTTTACCATGTTCCCCATTAATGAAGATTCTTTTGCTCCGTATCGTGATCTTTGATCAACGCGAAGACTTTCCTGTCCACAGGCGCTTCAGGGAATCTGCTTTCCGAATGGACGAACGGGAAAGAAATGTCGAAAGACAAGGTACCTGCGCGAAAAAGAACAAAAAATTAGCCGTCAATGCTACAATTTAAGTTCTGGCACTTGGCACTTTAAATTTGTGCCACACTGTAATGCAGTGGAAAGGGACCAAGGGGGACCCATACAATCTAAATGATGGCTCGCCATTAATAAAACAGACTGATCATTTGATGAGACAGTCATTAAATGAGAATTCCTAAAAGGATTCTCATTTAATGAGGGCCCCTTGGGCCAAGGAGTAAATCTCCCTTGAGAGCAGCGCTCTACAACGGATATGACATTTGTTATAATTAATGATGAAGGGAATAAAATCCCCCCCCCCAAAAATTCTAAAGAGCAATGCTCTGCGAAGAAGATGGAATAATCCATCAAAAACCCTAAAAGCAAAGCTTTACAGAGTTAAAAACTCTGAGATCTTTAAGATCTGCAAAATGAACTCTAAGAGTTCTTCTTTAATGGGTTAAGAGACCCTAAGAAAGATCTCTTTAGATTTATGATTTCAAGATAGCAAAGCTCTGTTAAGAAAACCCTAAAAATTTCTTTAGATCTATGATCTGAAAAGAGCAATGCTCTGTTAATGGATGAAACCCTAGATTATGAAGTAATCCCTTCAAAGATTTAATCTTTACCTAAAATTTTCGACAGGGTTCTGTCTCTAAGAGACTTCTTAAGACAAAGAGCTATGCTCTGTAGGAGAATTAATTCTCAAGATAAAATAAGAAGATGAACAGTGGTCATCTCAAGGGCCAAAGGCCCTATTTATAGGCACTTAGAGCCATTTCAACTTCTAAGTCGATCCAATGGCAGAGATGCTGCCACCGCTGCACTCATATGTAAGCCACGTGAGCGCAACGGTGGGGGGAATTTGTTTCCCCCAATCAGAGCAAAGCTCTGTTCAAATTTTGAAATTTGAAATGAAGCGGCGCTTCATAAAATGCTCGCGCTAAATGCGCCAGCGCTAAGAGTCAAAGAATTTGATGCAGCGCTAACGTGCAAAGCACGAGAGCGCCAGCACCGGCGCTGGCAGCGCCCGCGTTAAGAGTCAAAGACTCTGATACAGCGCCTACGTACAAAGTACGAGAGCGTTAGTGCTAAGCGCGCTAGCACCAAGAGTCAAAGCCTCTGATGCAGCGCTCACATGAAAAGCACGAGAGCGCTAGCGCTAAGCGCGCTAGCACCAAGAGTCAAAGACTCTGATGCAGCGCTCACGTGCAAAGCATTAGAGCGCTAGCGCTGGAACTAAATGTTCCCCCACCCTTGGATCAAAGATCCAACAAAGATAACTAAAAATCATCAAATTACCACTAAAAATTAGAGCACCGTTGGTTCAAAAATCCAATGGTGATTAAAAATCACCAAGATACAGAATAAGTTTTGTATGGGAAAATATTTTCCCAATCTTGTTAAAAACAAGAAGATCGCCTTCTGTAAAACAGAAGCCCTTTGATCAAAGATCCAACGGTGGGAATCATCCCCAAATCAATCAGAGGAAAGATTGCCTTAACTGATTCAACAAATCAGCCCCCTATATAAAGGACCCAAGACTTCAAGTCTTGCACACAGAAACCTCCCCACAAACTTTGGGAAATTTCAAAGAGAAGAGCAAGCTCTCGGAAGAAGAATTTATTCAAGGTAAATAAAACAGAGAGATAAAAGCGTCTCATAAAAGGGAGAAGAACTTAGTTCTCTTTCTAGATCATCGATCTATAAGACAGAAGTCTTTCACAAAAAGAGATCATAGCATCTCATCATAAAAGTGGAGGAGAAAAACTTAATTCTCTTCGGATCACAGATCCACAAAGACAAAGTCATTCACAAAAACATAAGAGATTGTAACATCTCCTATAAAAATAAGAACCTTGTTCTTAAAGTTACGAGATAAAGTCTCCTATGAACGAGAATTTAATCCTCAGAGCGCAGAACTGATCAAAGTTGCCAAAAAAGCCTTAGCGCTCCAATTTAAAAGAAGCGCTTCAGCGCTCTAAGTCTGGCGCCAAGCGCACCACGTGCTCCTCACATGTGCACTATTTCACAAAGAAGCGTTCAGCGTTCCAAGTCTAGCGCTCAGCACCAAGCGCACCACGTGCTCCTCACGTGTACGCTATCTCACAGGAAGCGCTTCAGCGCTCCAAGTCTGGCGCTTAGCGCCAAGCGCGCCACGTGCTCATCATGTGTGTGCTGAGAGAACATAAACTGTTCCTTAAATAAAGCCCCAGAGCCATAATGAGGGTTCAACACTCAATAAAAAAGAAAAAGGTTGTCTCAACCCAAAGCAATGATCAGTATTGTTAAATGAAAAAGGACTGAGCCTATTTAAATGTCCAACATTTTGACTGAGTGGGCCGAGCCCAAGTTGGCCACAGATCCCCAATTTAGATTAATTGAGCCCATATGCTCATAAATCTTTTTAACTGATCTTAGTCCCAAACTTGACTACAGATCTCCCAACCAATATTGGTTCAAGGGTACATCTCTTCATACCTTTGATATATGTCGTAATTTTTCAACGTCTTCAGAGAGATGGAGGGTCCCAATAACCAATAACTTTTGGTGCATCCCCAAACGGTTGAACTAAAACCATATAGACTATGACGTCTTTAAACTGGACTATGATGTCCTTAAACTTTACGGACTGTGGGATCCTTAAACTCATAGACTATGATGTCTTTAAACTTTACAGACTATGACGTCTTTAAACTGTCACGGACTATGACGTCTTTAAACTGTCACGGACTATGTTGTCCTTAAACCCAATGGACCACAATGTCCCTAAACTAAAGCAATAGAGCCCAATTGCTCTTTTGTTGGATCTAAATGATCCTGTTAAGTAGATCTTAATCTAAAATTAGACTAACGTATCCTTAACAAACGTTTAAGTTGATATTAGTCTCAAATGAGATTAACGATCCTTAAACCCAACCAAAACCCAAATATAAGAAAATACGGATTTGGACTAATTCATGCCCTACGGGCGACAACATAAATTAGTCTCTGTATACAATCAACGGGCAACCAAAAATAAAACAAACACACACGACACGAAGTGACCTTCTGGAGCAGGAGAAAGTGGTTACTGCGATGCGGTAATGTAATTAACTGCAGGGGCTTGAGCCTGCAGGGAAGAGCATCCCCATAATCAAAAACCCCTCACAATGAGGGGGAATCTGACGAAGTCTGCTACAATGGCCGCATCCGTCTAAACCTCCGATACACGGTGCCATAAATCAACTTGGCATCTTCGGAGAGGTGGACGGATAAAACCAAATAGCATCTGCCACCAAATTCAGGCAAGACGTTTGTTTTCCTGGTTTTCGGCGGAAAACAGAAGGTATGCAATCTCATTGCATATTTCAACTCTTGAAACTCCCGATATGGTTTTTACCCCTAACTGCTTATGGCCTTGGCTATGGTCAACATATCATAAGCACTAGTCAAGTTCTACCCGTCATTTCGTGATTGACTAGATCCACCCATATGACCCTTGACTATGATCAACATAATCACATGAATGTCGTTACTGATTGCATCATATGCTTTGCGGGAAGACATCACTTAGCTACCGTACACTACGTCTTGACTATGATCAACATACGTAGCATGAATACTAAGTACTCTGCTTCCTAAAATGACAGGGGGTTGCGAATGGTTTTTATAAAAACCTTTAACGCTTTGAACTTGATCTCTTTGTAGAATCTAAATAGTTTAGAAAAGGAGTGGCTTAAGCTCCGCATCTTTTGAAACTTGCATTTTTCGTAAAAAGGCCGAGTGAGTTTCAAATCTGATTCTACAACATCTTTAGGTTTCTTTTTCTTTACATTAATCTTATTAATATAGTCCCATCATTTATGTTTCTAAGCCATCACAGAAAAGAAACGATAATAGAACGTACACTTATGCCATTCGCATTCGCCACAGTGTCCCATTATGCACCGTTAGGTTACTTAACTAACGACATAGCGGGGCGGGACTAGTGCGGGTGTAAAACATAAGCAACGTTTATTATATATCATATATATATATAATAATAATCCATTCGTCTCAGATATTAAGTAATCACATCACAGAATATCAACAGCAGAAGCACATATGAAAATATAGGATATCTAGGAGGTCTGTATTTTATATTTAGCCAACAATAGAAAATACGGATTCCACGGTCACGATGAATAGCCAAGCCCACACCCCTAGACCCCTACGAGAGCGGCAAGTGACCCTACCAATTCTAGAGTTTAGGAGACCCGATCTCGACTCCTCGAGATGGCCTCCCACTGAACCCTAGAACCCGGTCACATGTGCTCCCCTACTTGGGTCTATCCTAATGTGGAAAAGTAAATAATATACAATATTGGTGACATCATCCTTACCCGGATGTGCCCCAAATAAAAGAATATTACATACAATTAATATTTACATGAATGAAAATAAAGACACTCATCTCACATAAAACCCCCGGCTATTCAATCACGACAATCATGCACATCATATCTCAGCAACACATAATATCACATATCATCAACGTAAATAAGTATGCGTACCCCGATTAGCGTTGATGTATAGAAACGAAACCGGCGATACACCACATACTACACTTACGGTCTCAGAAAAGAAAAATGAAAAACTACAACAATTGGAATCGTAACCGCCCTCAGACAACACAAACCCGGGATATCACATATCCAAGATTTCATGCCTAACAATGTAAAGCTCGCATTTAGGTCTCACCCATGAAAACACCTTTTCAAAATTAGTCGGATAATTCAACAAGATTTTCGATTACACCCGAGACCGAATTGTTAGATTTACACGCAACAAACAAATTTGTAGATTCCAATTACTGTATCACATTCTTATAAACTAGGCGCAGTTAAAACGTTCGATCGAACGATCAATCACCTAAAGAATTCTCAGAAAGCTCAACACTTGAGCGGTTTTAAAATATACCAGAGACTGCTATTAGCACATACGGGCCAGCACAAGAAGGCACAGTCCAAGCCTCACCAATGGCACCGCGGAACCGCCGCAAAAAGACCCTTTCGGCCGCGGTTCCGCGGTCGTTAAATCGAGTTTGGGCTTCGTTCTTCTTGTGGGCCCATACAATACCCTGCATGATTTTCTGAGTAAATTTAAAGTGAAAAAATCCAACTTTTTGAAAAATTTCCAGTGAGCATCATTCGGGTGTCGAGTTTTGTTCGTTCGAGATTTTTAACGTCGTCTAGGTTACTCTAAAGCTCTAGCTTGGCTCTGATACCACTGTTGGGTTTCCTTAGCACCTAATCTAGGGTTTGGAAGCATCACCCATGCCACTTTAAAATTTTAGGGAGGTGCTAAGCAAACTAACCATGAATCGAAACTAGAATTTTAGGGTAACATCTAATAGTATTACATACTACAAAGAATTTATCACTAAGTGGAGAAATTACAACCTTTTCAGACTTGCCTCCTTGACTCCTTAGACCTTTGAGAGCTTGAAATGGATCGCTAGAAGCCTTCCTAGTCCACGATGATCCACCTGAAGTCCCTTTGCACAAAGCTCCTTGCTTCTCTTGATCAAGGATGAAGATGAAGCAAACACTTTACACTAATAGGCTAAAGTAGTGTAGAATGGTGATATGGTTTATTTTCTCTATTCAAAACCCTTTCTTTTTATAATCATCACTCACTAGAAATCTCAAGAGAGCTTGGAGGAAGAAGAAGGAGATGGCAAATGCTTTTTCTCAAAAGATATTGATAAAAGAAAATGAGAATAGAAAATATATATATATATTCACACTCTCATCTCAAACTATGGTAAACAAATATCTAGATATTTTTCATATGAGTTAAAGCAACAAAGGAAAATAAATCAAGGGTTAAACTCATGGTTAAGTGAAGGAAGTGTGTAGAAACATTGACCATGAGATAATTCCAATTCATTTTCCTTTTCTTTAACTCAAAAACAAATATAAATACATATTTATCCACCATGTGAGTCTTGCATTGCCATCTCAAGTGTATCAACAAGCATGATACAACGTATGCATGTATGTGTCCATACACATCAACATGTGCATACATGCATGCATACATTAATATAGAAAAGGGTTTAATAAAGAATTGAGCTAAAAGTCAATGTTAAATCAACACTTGATTTAACAAACTGGTCATATCACATACGACCCGACCAATAGAAAAACGCCCGATTAATATACGGTATCACATACACGTATTTAATCGGGTCCCCACGCAATTCTTATATGCACACCACATCGTTTCGCCTGAGCTAGGAAACTCCTGTGTGGGACTCTAAGACTCGTCAATACGCCAGTAGTAGGTGATGATCATATCAAACACCTACAAGCCGCAAGCGGTCAGCTAAACGTAACGGCCACCCGTGTATTGAGCGATTAGAAGAAAACAAGCGAAGCTGTCAAAACTCCCGTCGAGCCAACTGGCAACACTTACCGTACAGTCCGGTCTCTTCGTCAGATATGCTGCATATCGAGTCTAGGGATGGCATCGTCGACCCCAATAACTCAATAAGTCATGCCGGTGTATGGCTCATAACAGATCGAGAAACTACTGATAACACTTATCAGTAAATCTCAACAGCCCTGACCAGGGACTTCCTGTTATAGCCAATCGAGTATAGCACAACATCAACCCCCAATACCAGGAGAGACAAAACCCCTCCTATCGGTTATTGCCTCTATGTACCTCGGGACTGTAGCCAAAATCCACCTGTTTGAACGACTCGGTAGAGCCGTGATAGGGTGGAGATCAAAGTACAGTGGGAGGACACACAAGACTCTATGATGATCTCGGGTCTACAGACTAACCTGTTGCAGTGTCACCTGAGAACTGCTATCCGATGATATATATAATACCACATAGGAGTTCTCGGCGAGTCCGTTCAGTGTACCCAGTCTCCACTGAGCACCCGCATACAATCTTTGGTGTCACCACACAAAATGGATATGGGATCATCCATCGCCCATCATATGGGACAAGAATGGTATACGCTAGTCTACTATGGAATATCGATGCCCCGTCTCGATACACCCACGACTAGGAACAGTTCAAGGATATGCTCATAAACTACACGTGTCCCACTAGTATGATCTGCATCACAGTCCCAGTAGTCAAGCAAATATCCTGTGGGCTTTATCAATATATACCAAATGAGTAAGATGCATGATCGAATGAACATGTCAAGATAAAGTAAACGAGATAGCATAATATCATGTCGAGCAAGAAAGTCATCTGTATATATATACATGTCCAAGCATCCACTATACGTATAATGGCCTCTAGGGCATACATATATCCAACACGCTTATGCCATCCACATTCGCCACGGGGCCCCGTCATGCACCATTAGGTTACTTAACTACCGGCAGAGCGGGGGCTGGACTAGCGCGGGTGCAAAACATAAGAAACATTTATTATATATCGTATATATAATAGTACATTCGTCTCACGCAGTTATAGGATCAACATCACAGAATCAAGCAGCAAAAACAATATATGAAATATTGGATATACTAGGATGTCCGTGTTTTAAATTTAGCCAGTAATGTAAAACACGGATTCCACGATCGTGATGAATAGACAAACCCATACCCCTAGACCCCTACGAGAGTGGCAAGTAACCCTGCTAATTCTGGAGTTAGGAAACCCGGTCTTAACTCCTTGAGATGATCTCCCACTGGACTCCAGAACCCGGTTACTTGTGCTCCCTGCCTTGGGTCTATCCTAATATGGAAAAGTAAATAATATACAACAGTGGTGAATATTGGCTATAGTACCCTCAAGTCAATTATTGGATCAAAGGCACGAGATTGCAATGATTGAGGGAGGACCTATACCGGTAGAACAGTAGTAACGTTTTGAAAATCGTTTAGGTAAAATTTCGGATAATCGGTAAAATAACTGGTGTTTTCCGTAAAAACCAAGATATAATTATCTTTCAACATAAAATTAAATATACCTATTCTAGCTATGTAATTGCTAGTATTTGGTATTTAATAGGTCACTTATAAAATTGCTAGTTTACTAAAATATTTTCCGTAATTAATTGTTTTAATATTATTTTAAGTTTTCACTAATACATTTAATTAGTGATATTTACAAATTAAAATATCTTAATACAAGTTTTGTGCATCATGACACATTAAACCAAAATGTAACATGTAGTTTTTGAAATGAAAAGAAATTGTCAAGATTGTTTTAGAAAATATAAAGGAAAAATGCTTAAATTGTGAAAATAAATTAAATAGAATTGAGGTTTGGGCTTGTTGACTTAGGGTATGGTTGCATGTTACTTGGTATTACTCATATACACACACACCCTCACCCTCTCCCCTTTTGTGGCTGAATTCAGCAGCCCCTCCCCACAATTTCCCCACTTGAAAAGTGTTGAAAAGAAAATGAAAGGAAAATGAAAACAATTATTAAAGAAAAGGAGTATGGTGTGAGATTTGAGGTATGGGAGTTTGACTTGATTATAAACCATCTCTCTCTCTCTCTACCCCCTTCACACACACAGCAACCCTCCCCCTACTGCCGAGCCTCCTACTGCAATTCCCCCCCTTTTCTCCATCTCTTCTCACTCTAAAATCCACAAAATTCAATCCAAAATCCACACAAAATCCCAAATAAACCTTTACCCATTATTTCTTTGCCCAAACTAGCATGAATCAAAGAGCAAGATAGCATTTTGGACGCTAAGTTTTGTGAGTGTGGATCTCATTCCAAACTATTTTGAGGTATAATCTTACTCTATTTGTTACTTGTTCTAATCTAATCTTTTTATTTAGTGTTAATTAGGTTTTAAATGCAAGTTTGGAAATTCAAGTGAGGGTTTGTGAATTCAAGATTTAGGTTTGGATCAAGTTAGGGTCTATGTCATTTGATCATAGTTTATATGTGTAGTTTAACACTTTAAGACATGTAAAATGTAAGCTAGTTGCTAGTTTGCTAATTGTTGTTTTTAAAAATTGTCCAAATTACATAATGTTGCAAAATAGAATTTTGGGATTTATGAAAATAAGTGAGATTAAAATCTAGTTAATGGTTGTGTGACCTAATTAAGATATTTAGTGAGGATTGTGGCCACTAGAATTGTTAAAACATCAAGTTTTATACTAAAACGGTTAACTGATGCTTACTTGGTTTTTGGATTAAATCGATTTTAAATTAAGTTTAAGGTTTTGATGATATACACCCTATTTTATATATATATTTAGTGTGTTGTTAACACACGATTAGTGCAATTGGGTTTTTGGTTTGGGTTTTGCCACGCATAGTGACCCTAGTTGTAGTTTGTGGCGTTGTCGCGGTGCGTTTCGTGCACCAAGTGTGTGCGCGTCGAGTTAATGCGCGTGGCTGACTTGTATTGTTTGTGTCCACGACTATTTATATTTATTCTTTTATTTTCCTTATGTACATTGCTAGGATCGGGTGTGTAACACATTAGGATGTGATTAATGGCTAATTATACCTTAATAAATGGTTTTTAATAAAAAGTTTACTAAATTGATTTTCAAATATTTTATCAAATTTAATGAATATTTTATTAGAATTTATCTAAACTTGCACACACATTTGCATGTAAACTAGGGTTAAAATTGAGATTAGACCATGATTAGCAACCATGGTGGATTAACCCATTTTCCTTAAGCCAATTAAAAATTTGAATTAAATGTTTTGGGTTAATTGTTTTTTAAATGAAAATGTCTTAATTTAGGTTGAGCTTCATGGTTTGTGCCATGCTTGCATTAAATGAGAGAGAGGGGGGTTGACTCTTGTGCTCTCATTTCTTTTGCCACTCATTTTCTCACAACTCTCTCACTCATACACACACACACTCACAACACAACAGCAGAAGAAGCAGCAGCAGCTCCAGCAGCATCAGCAGCAGCACCAGCAGCAGCAACAGCTCCAGCAGCATCAGCAACAGCACCAGCATCAGCAACAGCTCCAGCAGCATCAGCAGCAGCACCAGCATCAACAGCAGCTTCAGGCATCAGCAGCAGCAGCAACATGCAGCACCTGCAGTAGCAAGCAGCAGCAGCAACACAGTTTCTTCTCCCTCTTCCTGCATCCTAGGGTCGAGTGAGCTATACTTCTTAGGCTTAACTTCCTAGCTTGCTAATCTTATGTGTTAATTAGCTTCGATTAGTGTTGAAAGTGAGATTTAGTGCTAGAAATGGTGATTAGTGTGGACTTTTGGTTAAGAGATATTTTTGGTGGTTAGCCTAGCCTAATTAAATGTTATTAGGGCCAACTTAACCTAGTTTAAAACTAGATTTCACTAAAATACCATAGGGTTTCATATTGGTGTAAATTTAACGTTTTAAAGTGAATTTTTAGCTTTCTGTAATCTTCTGTTGACCCGGTGGTTTCAGATAAAATCTGTGTTAACTGTAGCATACTTTTTAGACCTTGATCACACCACCAGAGAACGAGACCCCCTACCCTCCTTGTGGCCGCCGATTTATTCATTCTGGCCGCAAATTGTGGCCAGATGAGGGAGTTTTTAGGTTGGGTTTGCGTAGGTAGGAATCTGCTGTATATTTAAGGTCTGTGGTATATGCAACTTTTTAAGTTTTCACCTGAGTAAGAATCTGGAGCCAAATATCGTTTTTCCAATACGTTTAGTTTGCGCGACACGTGTGATACGTGAGTGGGTTCTGTGTTCCAGCGTATCGCGACGTGTCGGGGTAGTTTTAGACGTGTATACACATGTTTTAGCGTATCGGACACACGTGCGTTTAGTTCGCGACGCGAGTTTCTTGTTTGATTTCGATATCGCGTTTTTGCGAGATATTTGCTTATGTGGATTCTCTATGTGAATTCTAGGTTCGCAAGCGGGTACGTCGGACGCCGCAAAGAAAGGGAAGCAGGTGATCGGCTACGCTTAGCACGCGACCAGGTGAGTAGATTTAACATCCACGGGGAAATCGCCCGTATGGCGTTAAACGTCAGGGCGTGATAGGATGTCTAGTCGTAGATGTTTATATATATTCATACTAGTGCATACCTTCATTGATATATCACTATTTGCGCACATGCACACTGTATACTCATACCAGTGCACACATATATTGATATCTTTATACTTGCGCCATGCACACTGTACATTCATATTAGTGCATACTTTCATTGATATATCACTATTTACGCACATGCACACTGTATACTCATACTAGTGCACACATATATTGATATTTTCATACTTGCGCACATGCACACTGTATACTCATACCAGTGCACACATATATTGATATCTTCATACTTGCGCACGTGCACACTATACATTCATATTAGTGCATACCATCATTGATATATCACTATTTGCGTGTATGCACACTGTATACTCATACCAGTGCACACATATATTGATATCTTCATACTTGCGCACATGAACATTGTACATTCATATTAGTGCATACTATCATTGTGTAGGGTTCCTAGGCACACTCAAGAGGTTCCACAAGGCATCAACCATGCCAAATTCAAATTTTAGGTGCCGAGAAACCCTAAGCAAAGATCGTTAACTAGAGTTTAGGCGAAACAACAAGCTACTAAACTGCTTTAGTACTAAGTGAATGGAAATACAATCTTTGTAGATCCGGTCCACCACTCCTTTAGCTCCGTGATGACGTCCCTCCGCTGCAACCATCGGAATCCTGGACTCTCGCCGTGGTTTCATCGAAGAAATGATCGGGCTAGGTCGATGACTTCGATGCCGAAGATGATCTACGTCGAGGCGACTCTAACTCGAGCTCCAACTTCACCAAGTCATGAAACTTGTGAAGAAAACACCCTATACTACATGGCAAGTGGTAGAGGATGAAGAAATAGGAAGTGGGTTCACTTTAGAATTGGATTTCTCACTTGATTTCATCACTTTGAAATTTTCAAGAGAACTTTCTTCTCTTCATCAAGAAGAAGAAGAAGAAGGAAAGAAAAAGCATTATTAAAAAATAAAATCCAAGTGATTCTTATCATATTTTCAAGCATGGTTGAGTGTAGAGAATAAACTATGATTTAGGTGAATGGTTAGGTTAAGAAAAGAAACAAAATGGTCAAAGCTTCATGAAGCTTCAAGTATAAAACAAAAAGCCACCATTTTATTTTCTTTTGCCAAAAAGAATAAAGGAAAACAATAAATAAATAAGTAAATCAAAACCTTAACCATTAACCTAATCATGGTTTAATCATACACACCCAAGTTTGCATGTACATCACACATGATACAAGCTAGTGCACAAAACTATATCATATATACAATGTGCACATCAAGTGAGAAAATCCATCTTAAGTGAACCAATACTAGTTAATGCAAAGTAATATATCAAATATATAATTATGCATTAAATCATTAAATCAACACTTGATTTAATGATCCGGTCATACTGTATATAACCGACTAATATCAAGTGTATCAATGTATCGAATCAACCTTTGATTCGGTAACCCGGCTATATCTCATATAACCGTCTAATGATACATATCGCGAGAATAGAATTCAGTATCACATACTGGTATTATTCTCGGTCCCGCACATATCTCATATGCGCTCCTATTTCGTTTCGCTTGAGCCAGGAAACCTCTGTGTAGGACTCTAAAGACTCGTCAATACGCCGGCAGCAGGTGATGATCATATCAAACACCCATAAGCCGCAAGCGGTCTGCTAAACGTAACGGCCACCCGGGTATTGAGCAATCAGAAGATCAACGAGCAAGCCCGCTCACACTCCTGTGAATCCAACCAGTAACACTTACCGTACAGTCCGGTCTCGTCGCTTGATATGTCGCATATCTCACCTAGGGGTGGTAAACGTCAGACCCCAATAGCTCGATAAGTTGTGTCGATATGAGGTCTATAACAGTTCGAGAAACTACTGGTAACACTTACCAGTAAATCTCAGCAACCATGGCCAGGGATTTCCGGTTATAACCAATCGAACACAGCGCAACATCAACTCCCTATACCGGGAGAGACGAATCCCCTCCTATCGCTCATTGCCTCCATGTGATTCGGGACTGTACCCAAAAACCACCATTTTCCACACCCTCTTGGACGTGGTAAGGTGGAAATCAAAGCACAGTGGGAATCACACAAGACTCTATGACGATCTCGGGTCTACAGACTAACCTGTACCAGTGTCACCAGAGAACTGCCATCTGACGTGCGGTATAATACCATCTGGGAGTTCTCGGCGAGTCCGTCTAGTGTACCCAGTCTCCACTGAGCACCCGTATATCATCTCTGATGTCAAACACCAATGGATATGGGATCATCCATCGTCCATCTGTATGGGTCGAGAAGGTATACACTAGTCTACTCTGGTATATCGATGCCCCGTCTCGATATACCCACGACTAGGGACCTTGAAGGATGTACTTATGGACTACCATGTCCCCACTAGTATGATCCGCATCACAGTCCAGGTAGTCAAGTACACATCCTAAGGGCTTTACCAACATGTAACAGAGAGACAATCAGTGTACACGTTAAGGTAAAGAGCAACCAGATAGCATACTATCATATCGAGCAAGAAAGTCATCCCTATATATGTCCAAGCATCCACTACAATATACATCCTATGTATAGTAATGGCCTCTAGGGCATACATATAACTAACAATCTCCCACTTGCACTAGGGCCATCTGATAGCAGTGGTTGTAGTATCTCATACTCAACCATCCCATAAAAGTCTCTCTCTGGGAAAAGGCTTTTGTGAGTGGATCCGCCGTGTTATCCTCTGAGTCTACTCTCCTAACCTCGATTACCCTGGAGATCAACTATCTCCATGATCAGGTGACACTGCCTCAGAATATTTCTGGATCACTGATGGGACGGGCGTTCCTAGGCATAAGCCACAACTCCATTGTCACACAATGGGAGGAACTAAGTTCATCTCATGAACTAATATACACCCAGACTTCCTCTTTGGTATCATCTTTGGTAATGATGTATCTTGCCTTTAATCGTCTAGTATGCTACGGTATCTAGCTTGGAACTCTTCCAACATACCGTCCCTCTACTGGGGGTAAAGACAATGCCTGTGACTGACATTCAGTCGTCCTTATCACTCTGGAACTTTTCCAGTGATTCTCCCCTGGATCGATTGATACCTTCTCACTACTACTAGTGAGAATCCTAACATCCAATTACATCTATCTCGTAGATGAAAACTCAGGGATTAGGAGGTATCATTTTGATCCTATATGGAGAATCCTTGTGATAAGCGGAGATTGATCGAGCGTAGCATAGGAAACTACTTCCCTATCAAGAGTATGTCATCCACGTACTCTACGAGGATCACCACCATACTCTATACTACATTTTTGTATATACAAGGTTCATCTATCATTTTGATGATGTCAAACTCTTTGACTAACTCATCAAAACAGATGTTCCAACTCCGTGATGCCTGTTTTATCACATAAAACATCTTGCACACGTTTCCGCTGCTCCCACTGTCTACGAGGCCCTCTGGCTGTGTGCTTATAGACGCTCTCTTCCAAAACATCATTTAGAAAAGCAGTCATGATACCCAACCACCAGATATCGTAGTCATGGTATGTAGCCATGGCAAGTAGGATCTGGATGGACTTAAGCATGGGCCCTAGAAAAGGTTTCATTATTAGCCACATCTGGTCTACGATGCAAACCTTTAACAAGTCTAGCTTTGAAAGTCTCAACCTTTCCATGTACACCAAGTAATCTTCTCAAGATATACTTGCTCCTGATGGGGATTTAACCCTTCAGATAAAGCAACCAAAGTCCATACTTTGTTGGTGTATAAGAATTCCATCTCAGATCACTAAGCATCCAGCCATTCTTATAGAGTCTTACTCCTGATGGCCAGCTCGAAACTAGTTGGGTCATCATCTCATGATGCAATCCTCGCTCCCACTATCATAGAGAAATAAAAGTATCTCTCAGGTGGGTGAGGAACCCTACTAGATCGTCGGAGAGGCTGAGGTTCGTTGGTAACTATTGAATCCTTTGGTTCTTTCAAATCATCAGCTGCAGTTTGTATAGCTGGAACATTTCCAGTTCTACATTAACTGACCTTGCCTCGAGCTTGTCCGGATTTTGCTTTTAGACATAGGCCGGACAACCCCAAATCTTAACAAACTTAAGATATGGGCTCTTCCCTTTCCATATCACATATGATGTGGTAGGCAACTGATTTGATTTGAACCCTATTCAATAGGTATGCAGCTTCTTAAGTGCATAACTCCCAAAAAGAAATAGGAAACTCAGTAGTACTCATCATAGAGCACACCATATCAAATAGGGTGCTATAGCTCCGCCCCAATATACCATCGTGCTATGGTGTATACGGAGGAGTAATGCTGAGAGAGAATCTTATTCTCCTTTAGAATAGTCCAGGAATTCCATGCTCAAGTATTCTCCTCCTTGATCTCATCAAAGGACATAATACTTGTACCCGTTTTTTGGTTCTCTACTTCTAACTTATATTCTGTGAATATCTCAAAAGTTTCGGACTTATGTTTCAACAGGAACATATGTCTGAATCTTGAGAGATTATTAGAGAATGTAATGAAGTGCAAAGAACCGGTCCTGGCATGTATAGACGGGGGACCTTACATACATCAACATGTATCAATCCCAAGAGTTTACTAACTCTTTCTCTGTTTCTAGTAAATAGAGGTATGGTCATATTATCTCTGTGACATGACTGGCAAGTTTCACAAGATGTATATTCAAACTGATTTAAATATGCATCTAGATGTAACTTCAGCCAGTCGGGTCGCATTGATATGACCTAGTCTACAATGCCTCAAGAAGGATTTGTTCATTTCTGAACTCTTTCTCTTGTGTGTGTTCTGTATACTAAGAACTGTAGTTTGATTTAGAACATCAATGCTTTTAGATAACGTGCCTGAACCAATCAACTTTTGATATAGGAATTGTTCAAAACATTATCCAACAATAGAAAATTTTATCATTTCTTTACTAATAAAGAGACTGATATGATTTTGTATATCAGGTTCGGTATCTAATAACATTCGTTCAAAATCAATGTATTTGGAATACAGGGTGACAGTGATCAACAGACTTGGTTGCAACACTTGCACCATTTTCTGTCTCATGAAACTTATCAACCGTTCTCAGTTCTCTACCTTTCTGTCGCCCATGTAACGGATTACATTAACGGGATCCTTATCCGGTGTCTAATACCTAGGATGTAGAGGACACTGAGAAATAGTTCTTTACAACTAACACACCCGAAGGAGATGCATCATATGCACTTTCTTCGTTTGGGCGGCATAGGAATTCTGGTATTCCCCTATTTCATGCTCTGTCTTATAACAATTATAAGTCGGAGCGGGACCAACGTTCCCCAGCTCAGTATAACAAGCGGGTTCGGTCAATACATCCGTATTATTATCTTGATTAAGGCGTGATATGGTCGCTACCTGGAGAGAGAGAGAAGAAAACACTCTGCGTGCGCTCTTGCAAGAATAGATTGGTTATTATTTTATCTAATCAGGATAGCTCCCACTGTTTTTATCAAATCTTCCTTCAAACCCTAAAAGGAAAGACTAGCCGGGATTAATTACATGCTACAAGTTCGCCAATCTTTCAGCCAGGCCAGTGTCGGTACTTTGAGGGAGGTCCCCCGTGCTTTCACACGAACCTAATTAATGTAAACCTCGTTTTCCCAGAGGCGTAACCTCGTTAATGTAAGGTTAGTGTAGCACCCTATGAAGAGTTTTGAAGCATCACATGACCCAAAGTTTTGATTTTTAAGGTGCTAAACTAACATGCAAAGGATAGATCCTAGAAAATTAGGGTTTGCTAAACATTAAGCTAACAAAATTAGGGTTTGAAGGCTACAACCTTTGTAGCTCCCGTTTTTGCTTCGCTCCTTAGGCTCTTTTGTGTTGAATCAAGGTTCTCTTGAACTCCCCTTGTGTCCACGATGATCCACCGCGGAGATATCCGTCCAAGCTCGCTACTTCGTCAAACCGAAGATAACACTCTAAACGAAACGGCTAAGCTTATGTAGAATGTTGTTGTGGCTTTGGATCTCACTTCAAAAACCTTTCTTTTGTTGTATTTCACTCACTAGAAAAGATCTAGAGAGGAGAAGATGAAGGAAGATGAAGATGGTGGCTAATATTATCAAGAGATAAAAAGATAACTCTTTTTCTTAAGAAGAAAAAGAAATGGATATCACAATATATATTTAATCCTTCTTGACACTAACCATGATTAAATGATGGATGATTAATTTAACTTGGGTTTAGAATGATAAAGGAAAAGATAACCATGGTTTAGTGGTGGGTGAGAATGGTTAGGTTAAAAGAAGCATGTAGAAACTAGCATAATTATCCTTTCCTTTTCATTTTCTTTTAAAACCAAAATTAAATAATTATCCATAGTTTAATCTATGGTGTGAAGCTTATATTGCCACCATTTCCATATATAAACAACCATGATAGTTTGATGTATGTATGTGTACATGTATGCACATCTTCATGTGCATGAAACTAGAAAAGAAAAATAGAAACACATGCATGCATGCATACATCCATCAAACCCTAGAAAGGTTTTGAGTGAGAAAACTAATGGTTAAATGATAAATCAACACTTGATTTATCAATCCGGTCATATCTCATATGACCCCACCAAAAGCAGTTCACCCGATCAATGTTCGGTATCATATACGCACATTTCAATCGGGTGCATGCGCATATCGCATATGCGCACCACAACGTTTCGCCTGGACTGGGTAACTCCTCTGTGGGACTCTAAGACTCGTCAATACGCCGGCAGAGGGTAATGATCATATCAAGTGCCCTCAAGCCGCAAGAGGTCAGCTAAACGTAACGGCCACCCGGGTATTGAACGATCAGAAGACAACAAGCGAACCTGCTACAACTCCCGTCGAGCCATCCGGCAACACTACCGTACAGTCCGGTCTCTTCGTCAGATATGCTGCATATCGAGCCTAGGGATGGTCACGTCGACCCCAATAACTCAATAAGTCGTGTCGGTGAATGGTCTATAACAGATCGAGAAACTACTGATAACACTTATCAGCAAATCTCAGCAGCCCTGGCCAGGGACTTGCTGTTATAACCAGTCGAGCACAGCACAGCATCAACTCCCAATACCGGGAGAGACGAAACCCCTCCTATCGCTCATCGTCTTCGTGTGTCTCGGGACTGTACGCAACGGCCACCTGTTTGCACGACTCAGTAGAGCCGTGTTAGGGTGGCAATCAAAGTACAGTGGGAGAACACACAAGACTCCATGACGATCTCGGGTCTACAGACTAACCTGTACCAGTGTCGCCTGAGAACTGCTATCCGACGATAGATATAATTCCATATAGGAGTTCTCGGCGAGTCCGTCCAGTGTACCCAGTCACCACTGAGCACCAGTATATGATCTTGATGTCAAACATCGACGAATGTGGGAACATCCATCGCCCATCACATGGGTCTAGTATCATATACGCTAGTCTACTCTGGTATATCGATGCCCCGTCTCGATACACCTCCGACTAGGGACATTTCAGGATATGCTTATAGACTACAGATGTCCCACTAGTATGATCTCCATCATAATCAGAGTAGTCAAGCCAATATCCTTAGGGCTTTATCAGCATGTATGAATGAATAAAAGCATGATCAAATCAACATGTCAGATAAAGTGAAACCAGATAGCATACTATCATGTCGAGCAAGAATGCAAACTGAATATATATACATGTATAGATACATCAACTATCACATAATGGCCTCTAGGGCATACATATATCCAACAATCTCCCACTTGCACTAAGGCCAGTTATTGGCGTATCTCATACCCAACATCTCAAAAAGTCGCTCATTCTGCGGCTGAGGGAGAGCCTTGGTGAATGGATCCGCGGCGTTGTTCTTTGTGTCTACTCTCTTAATCTCGATCTCGCGGCGATCTACAATCTCCCGGATCAAATGAAAGCGCCTCAGGATGTGTCTGGACCGCTGATGGGATCTGGGCTCCTTGGCTAACGCCATCGCCCTATTATTGTCACAATACAAAGGTATTGGATCAATAATGGTTGGAACTACTCCTAGCTCCGAGGCGAACTTCTTCATCCAGACGGCTTCCTTGGCGGCATCATTTGCAGCAATGTACTCAGCTTCCATCGTAGAGTCTGCAACGGTATCTTGTTTGGAACTCTTCCAACTTACCGCCCCTCCATTGAGGGTAAATACAAACCCTGAGATAGATTTGCTGTCATCCTTATCGCTCTGGAAGCTCGAATCGGTAAAGGCCTCCATTTGGAGATCTTTATTACCATACACCAAGAACAATTCTTTAGTCCTTCGCAAGTACTTAAGAATGTTCTTCACAGCTGTCCAGTGGTTCTCCCCTGGGTTGGATTGATACCTGCTTACTACACTAAGTGCATAAGCTACATCTGGGCGTGTACATAACATTGCATAAATTATAGACCCTACTGCCGAAGCATAAGGTATAATGCTCATGCGAGCTCTCTCTTCATCGGTCTTTGGACAAGAATCCTTGGAGAGAGTGACTCCATGGCAAGCGGGTAAGGCACCCCGCTTGGAGTCTTCCATACTAAACCTCTTTAGGATGGTGTTAATGTACCTGGTTTGGGACAGTCCCAATATTTTTTTGGATCTATCCCTATAGATCCTTATGCCCAGGATGTATGTGGCATCACCCAGGTCCTTCATGGAGAACCTTAGTGATAAGAATGATTTGACCGACTGTAGCATAGGAATATCATTTCCTATCAGAAGAATGTCATCCACGTACAATACGAGGAATGTGACAGCTCTTCCTACAGCCTTCCTATAAACACAAGGTTCATCTGGATTTTTGATGAAATCAAACTCTTTGATAACATCATCGAAACAGATGTTCCAACTCCGAGATGCCTGCTTTAACCCATATATGGATTTAAGCAATCTACATGCTTTCTCGCTGCTCCCACTGTCAATGAAGCCCTCTGGCTGATCCATATAAACACATTCTTCTAAATCTCCATTTAGAAATGCTGTTTTAACGTCCATCTGCCAGATTTCATAGTCGTAGTGAGCAGCAATAGCAAGTAGGATCCGAATAGATTTAAGCATGGCTACGGGCGAAAAAGTTTCGTCATAGTCCAAACCTGGTCTTTGACGAAAACCTTTCGCCACAAGTCTTGCCTTATAGGTCTCTACCTGCCCATCCACACCAATCTTTCTTTTAAAGATCCATTTGCACCCTACAGGTTTTACCCCAGGGGGTACAACGTCCAAAGTCCATACTTTGTTGGTGTACATAGACTCCATTTCGGATCTCATGGCATCCAGCCACTTCACAGAGTCACCACTCGTGATAGCTTGCTGAAAACTGGTAGGATCATCATCTTCCATGATACAGTCTTCTCTGTCACCATCAATGAGGAAACCGTAGTACCTCTCCGGTGGGCGAGAAGTCCTACCAGACCTACAGAGTAGCTGAGGTTCTTCAGTTTCTGTTGCAACAGCCAGTTCAACCAAATCGTCATTTGTAGTTTGTGTCTCCAGAACCTCTTCTAGATCTACCACCTTGCCATCATCTCTATCCGTGAAAAACTCTTTTTCCAAGAATGTGGCATACTGAGAAACAAACACTTTTTGTTCCTTTTTGTGGTAGAACAGATATCCATAAGAATTCTTTGGATATCCCACAAAGTTACACATGACTGACCGTGTCTCGAGTTTGTCCGGATTCTGCTTTTTAACATAGGCCGGGCAACCCCAAATCTTAATTCTTTTAAGAGATGGTCTCTTCCCATTCCATATCTCATATGGCGTGGTAGACACGGCTTTGGTCGGAACCCTGTTTAGCAGAAACGCTGCAGTCTCCAACGCATGCCCCCAAAACGAGACTGGTAACTCAGCATCACTCATCATGGACCGGACCATATCTAATAGGGTCCTATTCCGTCGTTCTGACACACCGTTGTGCTGTGGTGTGTAAGGCGGAGTGAGCTGAGAGAGAATCCCATTCTCTTTTAGGAAGTTTGCAAATTCTGTACTGAGATACTCACCACCTCGATCTGATCGAAGCATCTTAATACTCAAGCCGGTTTGTTTTTCTACTTCTTGTTTATATTCAACGAACTTCTCGAAAGCGTCGGACTTGTGCTTTAATAAAAATACATGACCGAATCTTGAGAAATCATCGGTGAATGTAATGAAGTATGAAAAACCGCCTCTAGCCTGTGTAGACATAGGCCCACATACATCACTATGTATGAGGCCCAGGAGCTGAGTAGCTCTTTCTCCGTGTCCAGTAAACGGAGTTTTGGTCATTTTACCCTTGATACAAGACTGGCAAGTCGCATAGGATTTATATTCAAAAGAGTTTAAATATCCATCTTTATGTAACTTGTTTAGTCTTGTTTCGTTAATATGACCAAGTCTACAGTGCCAAAGAAAAGCTTCATTTAATTCTGAAAGTTTTCTTTTATTAGTGTGTTGTATACTGAAAACTGTGTGTTGATTTAGGACATATATTCCGTTATTAAGTGTACCATACCCAACCAACATTTGATTTAGGTGAATGTTCATAACATTGTTCTGCAACACAAAATTATATCCTTCATTGTCCAACAAAGATACGGATATTATATTACATAGCATATCAGGTACAAAATAACATGGATTCAAAATCAAAATACATCCAGACGGCAACCCCAAGTGATACTCTCCCACTGCGACTGTATGTACATTGGAACCATTTCCAACGCGGAGAGTATGGTCACCTGTCTTCAAAACCTTGCTATTTCTCAGCCCCTGCATAGAATTGCAAATGTGAGAACCTGAACCGGTATCCAATACCCAGGAAGCAGAGTTTATAGAAAAACAGTTTTCAGTCACAAACGCACCTGAAGCAGAAGCATCACCATGCTTCTTCTTAAGACTTAGGTACTCCGTGCAGTTGCGCTTCCAATGTCCTGTCTTGTGGCAATGAAAACACTCGCCCTTCCCTGGGTCTCCAGCCGTGGACTTTCCCTTTCCCTTTACCTTTTTGACTCCGCCCTTAGGATTAGTGGGTTTCTTCTTTTTCTTTCCCTTGGCCTTAGCTTTCGGGCGAGAAGAAGAAGACTGTCCAATCGTCATAACGGGAGTCTTTGCTGACTTCATAGTGCTCTTTGCACTCCTTAACATATTAAGGAGTTCAGGGAGGTCCTTCTCCATGCCATGCATGTTGAAGTTCACTATGAACTGAGCAAAGGTGGAGGGGAGGGACTGCAGAATAATATCTATATATTGTTCATTGTCCATAGTCCATCCGAGGTCCTCAAGCTCTTCTATAAGAGCTATCATCTTCAAAACATGGTCTGCTACTGGTGTGCCAGGGGCCATCCGCATGTGAAACAGTTTCTTTGATGCCTCGTATCGTAATACGCGGGACTGCTCTCCATACAACTCCTTTGTATGGAGCAGTATCCCGTGAATGTCCATGTCCTCGTGCTGCTTTTGATGTGTGTTATCCATCGATGCAAGCGCGAGGCATGTGGCCGTGGCACAGTCAGCGTCCCATGTCTTGCGGACTTCTATGTCCGCAACTGAGGATTTTGGGCCTGGGACGGGCGGGGCTGAAGCCGTGAGGACATATGATACTTTATCATAAGTCAAGGCGATCTTCAGATTCCTTAGCCAGTCTTTATAGTTGGTCCCGTTCAGTTTGTTTTTATCTAGTAGAAGCTTAAGTCCAGTCATTGGTATCTGCCATTAAGAGAGAGAAAAGAATACACTCAGCGAAAGCTCTTGCATAGATTAGATTGGTTTATTATCTTGTCTAATCGATGTTTCCCACTTCTTTTTATCAAGTTTTTCTTTCAAACCTTAAAAAGAAAAACTAGCCAGGATTAATTACAGTCTACAACTTCGCTAACCGTTCAGCCAGGCCAGTGTCGGTACTTTGAGGGAGGTTCCCCGTGCTTTCGCACGGACCTAATTAGAGTAAACCTCGTTTTCCCAGAGGCGGAGCCCCGTTAACACCTTTCTAGACACCTAATGAGTTAGCTAATTGTAAACTGTAAAACTCTCCTAGGAGCAACTATTGCCCACAGTGGGATCGGGATCCAACCATCACATGGAAGGTATGCAATCTCATTGCAAATTTCAACACTTGAAATTCCCGATGTAATTTTTACCCCTAGTACTTATGACCTTAACTATGGTCAACAAATCATAAGTACCAGTCAAGTTCTACCCGTCATTTCTTGATCAATTAGACCCACCCATATGACCCTTAACTATGGTCAACAAAGTCGTATGAATATCCTAATTAATCTGCATCATATGCAGTGTAGGAAGACATCACTTAGCTACCGTACACTACGCCTTAACTAAAGTCAACAAACGTAGCACGAATACTAAGTACTCTACTTCCTAAAATGACGGAGGGTTGCGAATGATTTTTAAGAAAATCTTTAACGCTTTGAACTTGATATCGTTGTAGAATCAAACAGTTTTTCAAAAGGAGTGGCTTAAGCTCCGCAGTTTTGAAATATAGCTTTTTCATAAATAGCCGAGTAGTTTTTAAATCCGATTCTACAACATCTTTTAGGTTTATTTTCTTTACATTTATCACATTAATGTAATCCCATCATTTAAGTCCTAAAGCCAATCACAGAAAAGAAACGAAAATAACACGTACGCTTATGCCATCCGCATTCGCCGCAATGTTCCGTTATGCACCGTTAGGTTACTTAACTAACGGCATACCGGGACGGGACTAGCGCGGGTGTAAAACATAAGCAACGTCTACTATATATCATATATATAATAAGTCATTCGTCTCAGATATCACAGAACACAGGCAGCAGAAATATAGATATAACGTGGGATATACTAGGACGTCCGTATTTAGTATTTAGCCAGAATAGAAAATACGGATTCCACAGTCGCGATGAATAGCCAAGCCCACACCTTGGACCCCTACGAGAGCGGCAAGTGACCCTACCAATCCTGGAGTTTAGAAGACCCGGTCTCGACTCCTCGAGATGGCCTCCCACTGAACCCCAGAACCCGGTCACCTGTGCTCCCCTCCTTGGGTCCATCCTAATGCGGAAAAGTAAATAATATACAACACTGGTGACACAACCGCAACCTGGAAGTGCCCCAAATAAAAGAATATTACATTACATTTGAATTTACATGAATGAAAATACAAAACTCTCATCTCACAAAAAACCCCCCGGCTATTTGATCGCGACAATCCTGCACATCATATCTCAGCAACACATAATATCACATATCATCAACGTAAGTAAGTATGCGTACCCCGATTGTCGTTGATGTATAGCAACGAAACCGGCGATATCTAACATACTACACTTACGGTCACAGAAAAGAAAGTGTAAAACTACAATATTTGGAATCCAGATTCTCTTTAGACATCATAAATGCGAAATATCACATATTCCGTATTTCATACCTAAACCATATGAATTCCACATATTGTATCACATTCCAGACAAACAGACAGTATTAAAGTTTTCGAACGAACTATCAAGCACCCAAGATTCACTAAAGCTCAACACTTGAGCAGGGTTCAAAAATCCGGAGTGTGGCACAGTAGCGGCGGTCCAGCCGTAGAAGGGTCAAACCAACGCCTCACATGTGGCACGCCGTACTGCCCCAAACCCTAGGGTTCAAAGGGCAGTTCGAGACGGTCACATAATCGAGTTAACGTTTGTTGTTTTCTAGAGGGACCACCGCAAAAAGACTTGCACACATCTCCAAACTATTTAAACCCCGTGAATATTGAGTAAATGATATTCGTTCAAACACTTCAATACTTTCTAGTTTACCCGGAAAAGAAATACGAAATGAAAATTCCGATCGAAACAACTAGTTCAAAACCACCTCCAGAATTATCAACAGAAGATTCAGATTAAATACTCTCAAAATGTACTGTAGCAGGTAAAGAAAATTACTGTACAAAAAAATGTCAGAGAGCCCCACATTTGGCCGCGGAAGCGCGGCATAATCTTGCTTATGCCGCCCTTCCGCGGTCAAACTTACTGTTCATGGGTACGGATTTTGCAGATCATCTAATTTTTACCTGCTCTATTTTTTGAGAATTTTTAATTCTGAAAAATATCAGTTTTTAAAAAATTTCCAGAGAGCATCCCATAAATCCGTATTTTGGTTCGATCGGACTTTTCACTTCGCAAAAAGGTCGCCTAACGTTCTAGGTCGGCTCTGATACCAATGTAAGGTTAGTGTAGCACCCTATCATATACACGCATTATTCTCGGTCCTGCACATATCTCATATGCGCTCCTATTTCATTTCGCTTGAGCCAGGAAACCTCTGTGTAGGACTCTAAAGACTCGTCAATACGCCGGTAGCAGATGATGATCATATCAAGCACCCACAAGCCGCAAGCGGTCTGCTAAACGTAACGGCCACCCGGGTATTGAACGATCAGAAGATCGACGAGCTAGCCCGCTCACACTCCTGCGAATCCGACCAGTAACACTTACCATACAGTCATTCAGAATTAAAAAATTTCCAGAGAGCATCCCATAAATCCGTATTTTGGTTCGATCGGACTTTTCACTTCGCAAAAAGGTCGCCTAACGTTCTAGGTCGTCTCTGATACCAATGTAAGGTTAGTGTAGCACCCTATGAAGAGTTTTGAAGCATCACATGACCCAAAGTTTTGATTTTTAAGGTGCTAAACTAACATGCAAAGGATAGATCCTAGAAAATTAGGGTTTGCTAAACATTAAGCTAACAAAATTAGGGTTTGAAGGCTACAACCTTTGTAGCTCCCGTTTTTGCTTCGCTCCTTAGGCTCTTTTGTGTTGAATCAAGGTTCTCTTGAACTCCCCTTATGTCCACGATGATCCACCGCGGAGATATCCGTCCAAGCTCGCTACTTCGTCAAACCGAAGATAACACTCTAAACGAAACGGCTAAGCTTGTGTAGAATGTTGTTGTGGCTTTGGATCTCACTTCAAAAACCTTTCTTTTGTTGTATTTCACTCACTAGAAAAGATCTAGAGAGGAGAAGATGAAGGAAGATGAAGATGGTGGCTAATATTATCAAGAGATAAAAAGATAACTCTTTTTCTTAAGAAGAAAAAGAAATGGATATCACAAT
Organism: Agapanthus africanus; assembly: GCA_030015575.1. Taxonomy (NCBI): domain Eukaryota; kingdom Viridiplantae; phylum Streptophyta; class Magnoliopsida; order Asparagales; family Amaryllidaceae; genus Agapanthus; species Agapanthus africanus. Next base: position 303,019,597 of record CM057345.1, read on the forward strand.
ATATATTTAATCCTTCTTGACACTAACCATGATTAAATGATGGATGATTAATTTAACTTGGGTTTAGAATGATAAAGGAAAAGATAACCATGGTTTAGTGGTGGGTGAGAATGGTTAGGTTAAAAGAAGCATGTAGAAACTAGCATAATTATCCTTTCCTTTTCATTTTCTTTTAAAACCAAAATTAAATAATTATCCATAGTTTAATCTATGGTGTGAAGCTTATATTGCCACCATTTCCATATATAAACAACCATGATAGTTTGATGTATGTATGTGTACATGTATGCACATCTTCATGTGCATGAAACTAGAAAAGAAAAATAGAAACACATGCATGCATGCATACATCCATCAAACCCTAGAAAGGTTTTGAGTGAGAAAACTAATGGTTAAATGATAAATCAACACTTGATTTATCAATCCGGTCATATCTCATATGACCCCACCAAAAGCAGTTCACCCGATCAATGTTCGGTATCATATACGCACATTTCAATCGGGTGCATGCGCATATCGCATATGCGCACCACAACGTTTCGCCTGGACTGGGTAACTCCTCTGTGGGACTCTAAGACTCGTCAATACGCCGGCAGAGGGTAATGATCATATCAAGTGCCCTCAAGCCGCAAGAGGTCAGCTAAACGTAACGGCCACCCGGGTATTGAACGATCAGAAGACAACAAGCGAACCTGCTACAACTCCCGTCGAGCCATCCGGCAACACTACCGTACAGTCCGGTCTCTTCGTCAGATATGCTGCATATCGAGCCTAGGGATGGTCACGTCGACCCCAATAACTCAATAAGTCGTGTCGGTGAATGGTCTATAACAGATCGAGAAACTACTGATAACACTTATCAGCAAATCTCAGCAGCCCTGGCCAGGGACTTGCTGTTATAACCAGTCGAGCACAGCACAGCATCAACTCCCAATACCGAGAGAGACGAAACCCCTCCTATCGCTCATCGTCTTCGTGTGTCTCGGTACTGTACCCAACGGCCACCTGTTTGCACGACTCAGTAGAGCCGTGTTAGGGTGGCAATCAAAGTACAGTGGGAGAACACACAAGACTCCATGACGATCTCGGGTCTACAGACTAACCTGTACCAGTGTCGCCTGAGAACTGCTATCCGACGATAGATATAATTCCATATAGGAGTTCTCGGCGAGTCCGTCCAGTGTACCCAGTCACCACTGAGCACCCGTATATGATCTTGATGTCAAACATCGACGAATGTGGGAACATCCATCGCCCATCACATGGGTCTAGTATCATATACGCTAGTCTACTCTGGTATATCGATGCCCCGTCTCGATACACCTCCGACTAGGGACATTTCAGGATATGCTTATAGACTACAGATGTCCCACTAGTATGATCTCCATCATAATCAGAGTAGTCAAGCCAATATCCTTAGGGCTTTATCAGCATGTATGAATGAATAAAAGCATGATCAAATCAACATGTCAGATAAAGTGAAACCAGATAGCATACTATCATGTCGAGCAAGAATGCAAACTGAATATATATACATGTATAGATACATCAACTATCACATAATGGCCTCTAGGGCATACATATATCCAACAGTTAACACCTTTCTAAAAACCTACTTGATCGGCTAATTGTAATGTGTAAAACTCTCCCAGGAGTAACTCTTACTCGCAGCGGATATCGGGATCCAACTATTTCATAGAAGGTATGCAATCTCATTGCAAATTTCAACACTTGAAATTCCCGATAATATTTTCCCCCTAGCGTGCTATGACCTTGACGCATGCCAAACAACCCATAGTCCGCTAGTCAAGTTCAACCCGTACATTTCTTGATTGAATTAAACCCACCCGCACGACCCTTGACGCATGCCAAACAACGCCGTGCGAATATCCTAATCCAATCGCATCGTATGCTAGCAGATAAGCACTAGTTAGCTACCGTACACTACGCCTTGACGCATGCCAAACTACCGCAGCACGAATACTAAATAGTACTTATCTGAAATGACGGAGGGCTACGACAGGATTTTCTGAAAACCTATTGCGTAATGAACTTGATATCATTGTAGAATCAAATGATTTTGAAATGGAGTGTTTTTTAGGCTTTTTCTAGTTTTGCTAAAGGGGTCACTCCCGGTGAAGGGATCGTCGGCCCTTTCCTCGTCGAATGAGATGCGGGACATATCATATATAACACTGTGCAAAGCAGAAACTATAGAAGCAATCAAAAGACAAACCGAGGGTTGTAGCATCTGCCAGTCATTGCTAAAGGAGTCACTCCCGGTGAAGGGATCTCGGTCCTTTCCTTATCGAATAAGGTGCAGGATGTTCTACTAGGAACACCGCGATGCAAAGCAAGAACTGTAGCTACCTGTTTTTATTTGAAATTCGATTCCACAACATCTTTTAGGTTTATTTTCTTTCATTAATCACATTAAGGAATATCCCATCATTTAAGTCCACCTAAACATCACAGATAAATATAACGTACGCTTATGCCATCCGCATTCACCTCGATGTCCCGTCTGCACCGTTAGGTTAGGTAACTAACGCCAGAGCGAGGCAGGGCTAGCGCGGGTGTAAAACATAAGTAACGGCTATATAATATATCGTATATACTATATACAGTATCCATCACAACATATCAAATGATCACATCACAGATATCGCAGCAGAAGAAACATATGAAACATTGGATATACTAGGACGTCCGTGTTTTCAATACGAGCCAGTATAAAACACGGATTCCACGGTCGCGATGAATAGCCAAACCCACACCCCTAGACCCCTACGAGAGGGGCAAGAAACCCTACCAATTCTGGAGTTAGGAGACCCGGACTCGACTCCTCGAGTTGGTCTCCCACTGGACTCCAGAACCCGGTTACTTGTGCTCTCCTTCTTGGGTCTATCCTAGTGCGGAAAAGATAAATAATATACAAAAGGTGACATCTTCCGCAACCTGGAAGTGCCCCAATAAAAGAATATTACATACAAATGAAAAACACTCATCTCACATAAAAAAAACCTGGCTATTCAAACACGACGATCCAATATAACATATCCAGCAACACATAACATCAGATGTCATCAACGTAAGTAAACATGCGTATCCCAATTGTCGTTGACATATAGCAACGAAACCGGCGATATCACATATTACACTTACGGTCGCAGAAAAGAAAGTGTAAAACTACAACAGTTGGAATCCGCAACCTCCTTATACATCGCATGCCTAATCAAATGAATTCCTTAGACATCGCATGCCTAACAATTATAAACCCCGCATTTTAGTCTCATTATTGAAAACTCTTTTCAATATCAAGTTGGGCAATTCAACAAGATTCTCGACATCCTGATCGAATGCTCGTCGCAAACTTTAGTAGGCGGCCGCACCCCCGATGCCGTCGACGAAGTGCACCAAGGCGGAACACCGCTGCCGTGAGCACCCGAACGGATGCTTTCGGCGACGGGGTTCTCCTACAGTCACTTGGTCGGGACTATGGGGTGAGGCTGTCTATTAAGTTTACCCGGCGAGTATCCGCGTACGCTACGTGATTGCGACGGACTTTTGATCACATCAAAATTCCGTGGCAACCGATCAAGTGAGACTAAACTGCTATGTTTATAACATTCATTTAGTTATCTCATAACTATTTGTGGATTCCAAATATTGTATCACATTCCAGATAAATAGAAAATGTTAAACTTTTCGATCGAACAATCAAACACCCAAGTTTTCCCAGAACAGCTCAACACATGAAATAAGTTTAAAAACATTCACTTCATCCCTCAGTACCAACGGTCCAGCCGTAGAAGGGTCAAGCCAACGCCTCACATGTGGCACGCCGTACTGCCCCAAACCCTAAGGTTCAAAGGGCAGTTCAAGACGGTCACATAATCGAGTTAAGGTTTGTTGTCTTCTAGAGGGTCCATCGCGTTACTTGCACTACTTCGAACGTTCTTAAACTACGGAAAGATCCAACACTTGGAAATTTCCCGACAGGGGAAAAAGTGGGTATTTATATCCGGTCAAACTTTTTAACATGTTCTAAAATATCCGGAAAAACAATAACGAATTTAAAATTCCCGATCGAATCGACGATTACAAAATAAACCCCAGAATACTCAACACTTGAGTCAGAATAAAAATACCCATAAAATTTAAGTCACAGAAATAGGAATTATAGTGAAAAGAAAAGTACCTAATACCCCTTTACTGCCGCGGATCCGCGGCCAAAGCGTGCTATGGCCGCGGTTCCGCGGCGGTTTGGACGTATTAGGTTCGAATATTTCACCATAATTCTTATATTAGCCTGCTGAATTTTTTAGGTATTTTTAATTCTGGAAAATCCCAGATTTTGAAAAATGACCAGAGAGGGAGTTAAATTGATGTTTCTCGGTTCGTTCGAAGTTTTAACTTCGTTAACACATCGCCTAATGCTCTAGCTAGGCTCTGATACCACTGTAGGGTTCCTAGGCACACTCAAGAGGTTCCACAAGGAATCAACCATGCCAAATTCAAATTTTAGATGCCGAGAAACCCTAAGCAAAGATCGTTAACTAGAGTTTAGGCGAAACAACAAGCTACTAAACTGCTTTAGTACTAAGTGAATGGAAATACAAACTTTGTAGATCCGGTCCACCACTCCTTTAGCTCCGTGATGACGTCCCTCCGCTGCAACCATTGGATTCCTGGACTCTCGCCGTGGTTTCATCGAAGAAATGATCGGGCTAGGTCGATGACTTCGATGCCGAAGATGATCTACATCGAGGCGACTCTAACTCGAGCTCCAACTTCACCAAGTCATGAAACTTGTGAAAAAAACACCCTATACTACATGGCAAGAGGTAGAGGATGAAGAAATAGGAAGTGGGTTCACTTTAGAATTGGATTTCTCACTTGATTTCATCACTTTGAAATTTTCAAGAGAACTTTCTTCTCTTCATCAAGAAGAAGAAGAAGAAGGAAAGAAAAAGCATTATTAAAAAATAAAATCCAAGTGATTCTTATCATATTTTCAAGCATGGTTGAGTGTAGAGAATAAACTATGGTTTAGGTGAATGGTTAGGTTAAGAAAAGAAACAAAATGGTCAAAGCTTCATGAAGCTTCAAGTATAAAACAAAAGGCCACCATTTTATTTTCTTTTGCCAAAAAGAATAAAGGAAAAGAATAAATAAATAAGTAAATCAAAACCCTAACCATTAATCTAATCATGGTTTAATCATACACACACAAGTTTGCATGTACATCAAACATGATACAAACTAGTGCACAAAACTATATCATATATACAATGTGCACATCAAGTGAGAAAATCCATCTTAAGTGAACCAGTACTAGTTAATGCAAAGTAATATATCAAATATATAATTATGCATTAAATCATTAAATCAACACTTGATTTAATGATCCGGTCATACTGCATATAACCGACTAATATCAAGTGTATCAATGTATCGAATCAACCTTTGATTCGGTAACCCGGCTATATCTCATATAACCGTCTAATGATACATATCGCGAGAATAGAATTCTGTATCACATACTGATATTATTCTCGGTCCCGCACATATCTCATATGCGCTCCTATTTCGTTTCGCTTGAGCCAGGAAACCTCTGTGTAGGACTCTAAAGACTCGTCAATACACCGGCAGCAGGTGATGATCATATCAAACACCCACAAGCCGCAAGCGGTCTGCTAAATGTAATGGCCACCCGGGTATTGAGCGATCAGAAGATCAACGAGCAAGCCCGCTCACACTCCTGTGAATCTAACCAGTAACACTTACCGTACAGTCCGGTCTCGTCGTCTGATATGTCGCATATCTCGCCTTGGGGTGATAAACGTCAGACCCCAATAGCTCGATAATCGTGTCGATATGAGGTCTATAACAGTTCGAGAAACTACTGGTAACACTTACCAGTAAATCTCAGCAACCCTGGCTAGGGATTTCCGGTTACAGCCAATCGAACACAGCGCAACATCAACTCCCTATACCGGGAGAGACGAATCCCCTCCTATCGCTCATTGCCTCCATGTGATTCGGGACTGTACCCAAAAACCACCGTTTTGCACACTCTCTTGGACGTGGTAACGTGGAAATCAAAGCACAGTAGGAATCACACAAGACTCTATGACGATCTCGGGTCTACAGACTAATCTGTACCAGTGTCACCAGAGAACTGCCATCTGACGTGAGGTATAATACCATCTGGGAGTTCTCGGCGAGTCCGTCCAGTGTACCTAGTCTCCACTGAGCACCCATATATCATCTCTGATGTCAAACACCAATGGATATAGGATCATCCATCGCCCATCTGTATGGGTCGAGAAGGTATACGCTAGTCTACTCTGGTATATCGATGCCCCGTCTCGATATACCCACGACTAGGGACCTTGAAGGATGTACTTATGGACTACCATGTCCCCACTAGTATGATCTGAATCACAGTCCAGGTAGTCAAGTACACATCCTAAGGGCTTTACCAACATGTAAGAGAGAGACAATCAGTGTACACGTTAAGGTAAAGAGCAACCAGATAGCATACTATCATATCGAGCAAGAAAGTCATCCCTATATATGTCCAAGCATCCACTACAATATACATCCTATGTATAGTAATGGCCTCTAGGGCATACATATAACTAACACATTGATATATCACTATTTGCGCATATGCACACTATATATTCATACCAGTGCACACATATATTGATATCTTCATACTTGCGCACATGCACACTGTATTTTCATAGTAGTGCTACACTCATATTCGCGTATTTATCCATTGCACATCCATACCTACACATATATATATGTTACATACATGGATGATATTGACTTGATTTCAAGAAAATAGGGACCGCATGAGATATTTTCAAAACTGGATTTTTTTAAAGGTGCGGTTTTCCCTTTTTACTCTTAGTGTCCTACGACACATTGCATGGATTTACGCATTGAGTTTGGATTTATGGGATTTATGGATTTGAGAACCGTGGTATTATTTTAAGAAAATACGCACTGTTTTAAAAACCCGGTTTCTCTTGATATGATATTTCAGTGCGTCCACCATGAGTTTTCTCGGTTCCAGAGAGCTTGTGTGAGTATACCCGAATCGAGGAGTGGTAAGCACCGATTGCAGGAACATGGTGGACCCGGTACAGTATCCCGGGACAAGAAGACTCGTATTGTTAGACGGTGAGCCCGGCGGAGGGACTACTACCTACCGGTGATTGGTTGGACCTGGCGGTTATCCGGATGATACTGACCAGAGTTGAGAGATGGATACGGGACGACGCGTACTGCGGGGCCGAGGGCCGATTCTGCAGACGGAGCCCGTTGGCCGATCCGGACCGATGGAGCCCGATACTTGAGGATTTGCGTGTCGATGCTGGACATGATTATTTTATGATATTTCGAGTGCCGATGTTGGGCACTCACGATTCTATAAGATTTACAGGATTTGAGGGCCGATTGGAGTGACGGCGCCTGAGCTTTTACTGGGATTTGGGCGTATTGATGGACACCGGTTATTTTTCACGTTGACATTCCGTGTAGATGTTATTTATTCCCATGCTCAGCTTTCAGTGTTATACATCTCATCCTGTATCTGTAGTACCTGATAGAGTACACATGCTATGCACGATTATTGCTTACCCTGCTCATCCTATATAGATGTTATTAGATTGCACATGCTATGCACGATTATTGCATACCCTTCTCATCATATAGAGATGTTATTAGATCGTACTTATTGCATAATATTGCATATCCAGCTCATCATGTAGATGTTATCTGTTGGCATAGGTTAGAGTGTCGCAGTACGTGCATACTCGCGATTACCTTTATATGTTATCTACTATTCATGAGTTGCCAACTCACCCCCATTGTGCCACAGTGTTTGCAGGTTTCCCCTCTGAGTAGTCACGGCAGGCTGTTTCCTTGCACCTTTTGATACAGATACCACTGCAGTTGGCGCGTGAGCCGTTTGCTGATAGGTGGGTTTTTTCGGTATCTGTTTATTTTCCAGTTGTATACACTGTTGTATCTAGTACTCTCCATTTACTTTTCATGTATTGACTTAGAGACCAGTTGTGTGGACGCTGTATATTATTTGTACTCTAGTGTCGAGCTCGTTGTGAGCCGACTTTGTTTCTGCAGTTTTGTCTTTCACGATACTTGTCTTCACTTATTTTTGCTCATTCTTCGCTACGGCGTCGTATATTATCAGTGTGGTGATTGTTCTGCCGTTGGGCGTGATTGCTCCCGTTTGGGATGCTTTATTCTTATTGTACATCATTTTACTCATATATTGTTTTGTACCCGATTTCGGAGCTAGTTTTTACAAAGGAAATACTGCCAAAATTTTTAAGATAATAACTTGAACTTTAAAGAATTTTACTAAATTAATTAAGGTTTTCTAAATGTTTTAACAAATGTTTCTATTAAATGTTTTAAATCTCAATACTTTTAATGGTTTTGATTTCTGGGTTTCGGCTTAGTCGTATTATGCCTGTAGACGTTACATGGTTAAGTGCCAGTCACGGGCCGAACTTTGGGTCGTGACAAAGTTGGTATCAGAGCGTAGGTTTTACCTTCGGAGTGTAGGATGACCCTGATATGATGGAGTAGATAGCTGAAGCAGAATGGCGTAGCGTGCGTATGTTCCGCCGCATACTCATGACACGGTACTCCGCCTAAGCGACTTTAGGACTTATTGATTGGAAATTCCTTCATTATTGTATACATTCTTGTGATTCAATTTCCGTATCCTTATCGAATCCTACTTTCTTTTCAGCCATTATGCCGCCAAAGACTACGAGGGCGCAGAGAGCGGCCGCGAGAGCCGAGATTCGAGTTGACTCGTCCAAGACGAGGACTGGTCCGGGTAGTACACCTGTTGTACCCGAGCAGACTGTTCCTCCTACGACAGATCAGATCTCCATGCTAGGGGCCAGTATGCAGAAGATGCGCCAGATGATAACTAGAGACACTTTGAGCGCAGCGACCGGAGGTAGTTCCACTAGTTACGGGGGCCGCGATGGTACCTACAGTACAGGCAGTTGCCCCTGCAGCTACGGAGGTTATTACAGTATCGCTATCAGAGTTCATGAGGCTGAAGCCTCCGGTCTTCACAGGCACCGATGCAGCCGAGGACCCACAGTCTTTTATTGATTGGATGGCCCGGATATGTCATTCACTCAGATGCTTAGATGCGAGATCCGTAGAGTTCGCAAGCTTTCGCTTGGAATGTCTTGCGCAGAAATGGTGTGAATCGATCAAGAAGGGTAGAGCAGCAGGTCTTCCTCCTATGACCTGGACCGAGTTTGTGACTGTGTTTCTAGTCCGTTTCCTTCCCCGGAGTGTCAGGGATGCCCGAGCGCGCAGATTTGAGTCCTTACGCCAGACGCCAGAGATGACAGTGGCAGAGTACGATGTACTATTCACCGAGCTATCTGTTTATGCCCCATACCTAGTGGCTACTGAGGAGATGCGAGTCAAGAGGTTTGTTCGAGGCTTGCTTAACCCACGGTTCCTTGCGATCAGCACACAGCATTGCAAGACTTATGCAGCAGCTGTAGACGCAGCCCTATTATTCGAGGAGCGCCTTGTAGAGACTTCGGTAGTTCCAGAGCCGAAGAGGGTTCGTACTGATACAACAGCCCAGGGACTTCCATTCAGACGCCGTGATAGACATCGTACAGGTGGCAGAGACTCGGGGCGAGGTTAGATGTTTAGCTCTTATCCCTAGGAGGGTCAGCAGTCGTCGCGTGGATGCTTTGGGTGTGGTAGTCCCTATCACCGCGTCAGAGATTGTACCGAGATACGCCGGAGGGAGCCAGCAGTACCACATGTCACACTTCCACCTTCCCCAGCCCAGAGGGCATTGCCTATTGTACCTATTGTTGCTCCGCGTCAAGCTCATTCATAGAGCGGCCGTAGTCGCGGAGGGTTTACTCATAGAAGACGAGGTGGCCGAAGCAGAGGATAGCCAGCTGCCGGCAGAGTACAGCCAGTTGCTAGTAGGGGACCGCTGGTCGCAGGTGGAGGACAGGCACGGGTTTTCGCGTTGACGCATCAGGACGCGCAGGCGTCCAATGCGGTGGTCTCAGGTACCCTATCAATATGTTCTGTTGATGCACACGTGTTGTTTGATCCCAGATCCACGCACTCCTACGTTTCCACACACTTCGTGCCGAGTTGGATAGAGAGTCCGGTTTGCTTGATCAGCCGCTTGTTGTGACCACTCCTGTAGAAGAGTCGTTTGTTGCTACGCACGTGTTCCGATCCTGTGTTGTCCATATTGGCGAGAGAGAGTTTCCTGTTGACTTGATCCTTCTTGAGATGTTGGACTTCGACGTTCTTTTGGGCAAGGATTGGTTAGCCACGTGCTATGCGTTTATGGACAGCCGCGAGAATACAGTTGGATTTTGTTTTCCAGCCAGTCGGCTTTTGTTGTGCAGGGGGACACTTCGACGTCTCGTTTGGCAAGTTGATATCATTGCGCTGGACAGCTATTGAGGAAGGGATGTCAGGGATTCCTAGCCTATGTTTTGCGATACTAGAGCTACGGATGTTCCGTTGGACCAGGTTCCGATTGTTTGTGAGTTCCCTGATGTTTCCCTGACGAACTTCCTGGGCTACCGCCTGAGCGCGATATTGCTTTCTGTATTGATTTGATTCCCGGCACGGGGCCTATTTCTCTACCGCCTTATCGGATGGCCCCGGCGGAGCTTAGTGAGTTGAAGGGTCAGTTGCAAGATTTGCTGGATAAGGGACTTATTCGACCCAGTGTTTCTCCTTGGGGTGCTCCGGTCCTGTTTGTCAAGAAAGAAGGACGACATTTTGCGTTTGTGTATCGACTACCGCCAGCTGAACAGGGTTACCATGCGAAACAGATATCCTTTGCCACGCATCGACGACTTGTTAGACCAGCTTCAGGGGGCAGGATATTTTCTCGAGGATCGACTTGCGATCAGGATAACATCAGCTGAGGGTTCGACAGGAGGATATACCGAGGACAGCTTTCCGCATGCGCTATGGCCATTATGAGTTTTTGGTGATGTCGTTCGGACTCACCAATGCCCCAACAGCATTTATGGACTTGATGAACCGTATATTCAGGCCGTATCTTGACTTGTTCATCATCGTATTCATCGACGATATTTTGGTGTATTCCCGGAGTCGAGAGGAGCACGACCAGCACCTGCGGATCACACTGCAGACTTTGATGGAGCACCAGCTATTCGCAAAATTCTCTAAGTGCGCATTCTGGCTTGACAGCGTAAACTTCTTGGGTCACGTGATTACACGAGATGGTATATGTGTGGACCCGAAGAAGATTGAGGCCGTTCAGAGTTGGCCCAGACCCGCATCAGTTACATAGATCCACAGCTTTCTAGGATTGGCCGGCTACTACAGGCGATTTGTACAGGATTTCTCTCGTATTGCCGCAACCTTTGACCGGGTTGACCCGGAAGGGAGTTCCTTTCGATTGGACAGAGGAGTGCGAGCACAGCTTTCAGCAGCTACGAACTTGGCTAGGGGTGCGTATTGATGCAGCATGACAGGGTGATCACGTATGCTTCACGGCAGTTGAAGAAACATGAACAGAATTACCCCCCCACTCATGATTTGGAGATGGCTTGCAGTGGTCTTTGCACTCAAGATTTGGCGGACATTACCTATACGGCAAGTCGTGCCAGATATTCACAGATCACAAGAGCTTAAAGTATATATTTTCCGCAGCGAGACCTGAAATCTTAGACGGCACCGTTGGATGGAACTAGTAAAGGACTACGATTGCGAGATCTTGTATCACCCGGGCAAGGCTAATGTAGTGCCGGATGCTTTGAGCAGGAGGCCCGGGAGTAGTCCTATCTTGTTTTGAGCGCAGTGCAGAGGCAGTCGTAGGCAGATTGGCAGATTTTATGCGACAGCCGAGTGCAGTTCGAGTTTCACGCCGATCGGGGGATAGCTTGCGCATGTTCGTGCACGCCCACAGTTGCTTGACCATAAACATGAGGTACAGTACAGTGATGACCGTTGTTCAGAGATCATGGCACAGATTGTACCGGGCAGATTTTCCGAGTTCATGATTGATGATCAGGGGGATACTGCGATTTGGGACTAGACTATGCGTACCAGATGCTGAGGGACTGCGGCGTGAGAATTCTTGAGGAGGTACATCGATCGGTGTATAGGTGTTCATCTGGGTTCCACCAAGATATACCATGATATGAGGAGATGTTTACTGGTGGGGCGGAATGAAGAGGGACATCACAGACTTCGTGTCGAGATGCCTGGACTTGTCAGCAAAGTCAAGGCCGAGCCACCAGAGGCCAGTGGGAGAGAGCTACAGCCGTTACCCATTCCCAGAGTGGAAAATGGGAACAGATTTCGATGGATTTTCGTTGTGGGGTCTACCCAGGACTAGGCTAGGGTATGACTCCTATTTGGGGTGATCGTGGATTGTTTGACGAAAAGCGGCTCACTTTTCTGCCGGTGAAGACGACTTTCGGATTTGCTCAGTATTGCCCAGATATACATCGACGAGATTGTACGACCTGCATGGAGTCCCGCATGTATCGTGTCCGACCGAGGCACCCAGTTTACCCAGCCGACTATGGCAGAGGCTTCAGGAAGCCTTAGGCAACCCGCTTGAGTTTTAGCACAGCATTTCATCCGCAGGACCGACGGGCCAGTCAGAGCGGACTATTCAGACTCTCGAGGGACATGCTCCGAGCGTGCGTTTTAGACTTTGGTGGTAGCTGGGATCATCATTTACCCTTGGTGGAGTTCTCCTACAACAATAGTTTCCAGGATACTATTCAGATGGAACCTTTTGAGGCTTTGTATGGGAGGAGATTGTAGATCGCCTGTCTGTTGGGACAGGAGCACAGTGAGAGCAGTATTTTTGGGGGCCGCAGATCGTACAGGGAGACGGCCGAAAAGATACAGCTGATTCGAGGATTAGGATGAGGACAGCTCAGAGCAGGCAGAGAAATCGTATGCTGACAGATGGCCGCCGCAGATTAGAGTTCGCATGTTGGCGATCACCGTTTTTTCTGAGGGTCTCTCCGATGAAGGGAGAGTGATGAGGTTTGGACGGAAGGGGAAGCTTAGCCCCAGATTCAATAGGTCCCTTCGAGATCCTCGAGCATGTGGGGCGCAGGTAGCATATCATTTGGCTCTTCCACCCGACTTCCCAGATGTTCACCCCCCATATTCCACGTGTCGATGCTTCACAGATACCTACATGACCCCTTCGTACATGATTCAACATCAGACCGTTCAGCTCGAGCGCGATCTTTCGTTCACCGAGCAGCCAGTCGTGATATTGGACCGGCAGGTGAAGAAAACTTCGATCGAAGGTAATTGCCATCTGTGGAAGGTGCTATGGCGCAGCCCGAATGGGTGAAGAGATCACATGGAAGGCCGAGGGGCGAGATGCGGAAGAAATTCCCCTCATCTCTTTGAAGGTATGCGTAGCTATATATTTTAAATTCGGGGGACGAAATTTCTTCAAGCGGGGGAAGATTGTAACACCTTAGAATGTGATTAATGGCTAATTATTGTAAGTCCCACGTTGCCTACCGAACCCCGGTTCTTATGGGGAGGCGGAAACGGTATAAAAATCAAATATTTAGCGCACAGGGGCAACATGGACTAACAAAGTCGGGATCTTTTCTAAACTAAACTAGCAAGAAAGCTAAAGAGAGTTAGCTACTCGGAAAAGAGGTTATACCCTAACTTGAACTCCTTCTTCTGAAACCTTTGTAGGGGTTGATGGTGCTATCCTCGTCGCCTTCCTTCCGTCAAAGATGGATCCACCTGAGGGGTTCAACCTTCCGGGCTCTTTCCTCGAACTTTGAGTGAACTAGGATCTTTGGCTTGCTAAACCTCTAACCTTAGAGTGAGTAGAGAGTGGCTTTGGGGTGTTTTTATCTCAAGGAGATGGATTTCTCAACACATGAGAAGGGGAGCTCCTTGAACTAGAGGAGGAGGAAGAAGAAGAGAGGAGAGAGAAGTGTTATGATAGAATGAGCAATTCTTTTTCATTTTACAACCATAACTAGAATGAAAAAGAATTATCAAATTAACAATAATAAAAATAAAAATGTAATAGTTGATGGATGGTTTGGAATGACCCATTATCATTACATTCATTAAATGGTTTTTGCTAGAATCAAAGAGCATCTTTGATATGTAATGTTGATGGTCAAAACTTTCAAACATGGTCAACTAGTCAACCTTGGTCAACAAGTCAACAAACCCCAACCATGACACAATTTCATTTAATTAATATTATTAATTGATATATCATAAATTCATTAGGGTTTGGAAAAAGACGACTGTCAACTGTGCATACGTACCCGTTCCGAAACCCTAATGAAAATCCTCTTCCTCCGCCTTAATCAACTGTGCATACACACCCGCATTCTTGTTCCGAGAAACATGAATACTATGAGATAAAATCAACCCCAAAATATATACCAGTATCTGGCTCAAACCAGAGCCTGCTAGTAATATCTGTCCGGACTCCAAACGTGCACAAGTGCGCGGATGAGAACGAACCCTGTCGGAAAACCATGCGACCTCTACTCTGTTTTGCCCAGAGGCGAATAGCCCTCTGTGTGGGACTCTAAAGACTCGACCCTATGCTGGAAGTGGGTTTAACCACAGACCGCAAGCGGCACTAGCTGTGCGTAACGGTCCCCAGGTAGATGCCGAAAAGAAGACTGACGAGGTGAACCCCATCTGAACTCCTACAAAGTCTGAATGTGACAGTCTCTGTACAGTCCGGTCTGTTCGTCTGATACATCGCATGTCGGGCCTAGGGGGGCGGTAAACGTCAGTCCCCTAATAGCGGTACAAGTCGTGTCGGAGTGAATCCCAAAACACCCTGAGATAACACTGAAAACCTACCAGTATATCTCGCTTGCCCTGGCCAGGGACTACTCGTGTAATGGCTCTCCTAGACACAGCGCGATGTCAACCCCCAATACTGGGAGAGACGAATCCTGTCTAACCGTCGCTACCTCCAAGTGCTTCGGGACTGCACCCAACTACCACCTGTTTGCACGACTCCTTTGAGCCGTGGTAGGGGGGTAATCAAAATACAGTGGGAACACACTCGAGGCGATGTCCCAGTGTCAAGTCAGCGGACTAAGCTGTACTCATGTCACCTGGGAACTGATAACTGACGATAGGTATAATACCAACTTGTCAGTTCCCTACGAGTCCTGTCCAGTGTGCTCGTAAGCTAACGAGCACCCGCATACAATCTCAAGTACGACGTACTGACGGCTGTGGGACAGACCGTCTCCCATACTGGGATGAGAAGCGCATGCGCCAGTCTACTCCGGAGTATCGATGCCCTGTCTCGATAGTCCTGCGACTAGCGACCTGTATAAGGATGTGCTTATAGATTACCCAGCCCCCACTAGTGTGACTGCCATCACAACGCTGGTAATCAAGCAAAGATCCTAAGGGCTCCACTAATGCGTATAGATGATATGATAAAATAAACACATGTACACATTGAAGTAGAAACAAACCAAGTAGCATACTACTATTTTGAGCAAGATTGTATATACAAGGTGAATATCCCAAGCTTCGATTAAGTAATATACAAACCAGTATGATACAGTAATGGCCTCTAGGGCATATACACTAACAATCTCCCACTTGCACTAAGGCCATGTACTGGCGTATCGAAGACCTATCATCTCGATCAGCCGCTCGGACTGAGTCTGGGGTAGGGCCTTGGTGAATGGATCTGCAGTGTTTTCTTCTGAAGCGACTCTCCGAACCTCGATCTCCTGGCGATCCACGATCTCCCTGATCAGGTGATACCGCCTCAAGATGTGTCTGGATCTCTGATGGGACCTGGGTTCCTTCGCTAAAGCTATAGCCCCGTTGTTGTCGTAATACAGAGGTATTGGATCAACAATGGACGGAACCACCTGAAGTTCTTTCAAGAACTTCCTCATCCAGACAGCTTCTTTTGCGGCATCAGATGCAGCGATATATTCCGCTTCCATCGTCGAGTTTGCAACGGTTTCCTGTTTGGAACTCTTCCAACACACCGCCCCTCCATTGAGGGTAAAGACAAAACCCGACATGGACTTGGAATCATCCTTGTTACTCTGGAAGCTGGAGTCAGCAAAGGCCTCGATCTGGAGGTCTTTTCTGCCATATACCAAGAACATCTCCTTAGTCCTTCTCAGGTACTTGAGAATGTTCTTTACCGCTATCCAGTGTTTCTCCCCACGGTTTGACTGATACCGGCTTACCACACTCAGTGCATAAGCTACATCCAGTCTGGTACACAACATCGCATACATTATAGAGCCTACCGCAGAAGCGTAGGGTATAATAGACATGCGATCCCTCTCCAAATCAGTCTTGGGAGACATCTCTTTAGAGAGGGTGATCCCGTGACAAGCCGGTAGGTTACCGCGCTTGGAATCTTCCATACTGAATCTTTTCAGTATGGTGTCGATGTACCTGGACTGTGAAAGTCCTAATATCCTCTTGGATCTATCACGATGGATCCGGATCCCCAGGATGTATGAGGCATCACCCAGGTCTTTCATGGAGAACCTGTGCGACAAGAACCCCTTGACAGATTGTAGCATAGGAATGTCATTTCCCATTAAGAGAATGTCATTCACGTATAAAACAAGGAATACTACAGTTCTCGCTACAAATCTACTATAGATGCATGGTTCATCTGGATTTTTGATAAAGCCAAATTCCTTGACCGTCTCATCAAAACAGATGTTCCAACTCCGCGATGCCTGCTTTAGTCCATAGATGGACTTAAGCAACTTGCACACCTTTCCGCTGCTCCCACTCTGAATGAAACCCTCTGGCTGGTCCATATAGACACACTCCTCTAAATTTCCATTTAGAAAAGCGGTTTTAACGTCCATCTGCCAGATCTCATAATCGTGGAAGGCAGCAATGGCAAGAAGGATCCGAATGGATTTCAGCATAGCCACTGGAGAAAAGGTTTCGTCATAGTCCAAACCAGGTCTTTGACGAAAACCCTTTGCTACAAGTCTAGCTTTATAGGTCTCAACCTGTCCATCTACACCAATCTTCCTTTTGAAGATCCACTTGCATCCTACGGGTTTTACCCCGTCTGGAGCAATGTCCAACGTCCATACTTCGTTGGTGTACATGGACTCCATTTCGGTCCGCATTGCATCCAGCCATTTTACCGAGTCAACGCTCTGAACGGCCTGCTGGAAGCTAGTAGGCTCATCATAATCTATGATGCAATCCTCTCTATCCCCGTCTATGAGAAAACCGTAGTATCTCTTGGGCGGATGAGACTGCCTACTACTCCTGCGGAGCGGCGTAGGAATGTCCTGTTCTTTTGAACCTTCTGGTTCCTCTAAGCTTTCAGTAATAGCTCGTGGTTCTGGAATTTCTTCCAGTTCTACTGTGCTCCCACTTATCTGGTTTTCCAAAAACTCAGTTTCCAAGAAGTAGGCATGACGAGAAACAAAGACCTTTTGTTCCTCTTCGCAGTAGAAGTAATATCCCTTGGAGTTCTTTGGATATCCCACGAACTTGCACTGTACTGAGCGTGCCTCGAGTTTGTCCGCATGCTGCTTTTTAACAAAAGCTGGACATCCCCATGTCTTAATGTGATTAAGATGGGGCCTCTTTCCACACCACATCTCATATGGTGTGGTAGGCACAGTCTTAGTGGGAACTCGGTTCAAAAGGTATGCAGCTGATTCTAGTGCATACCCCCAGAATGATCGCGGTAACTCAGCGTTACTCATCATGGACCGTACCATATCCAATAGGGTCCGGTTCCGTCTCTCCGATACACCGTTATGTTGCGGAGTGTATGGAGGAGTAAGCTGAGAGAGAATTCCATTCTCTTTTAAGTAATTCAGGAACTTGGCACTTAAGTATTCTCCACCTCGATCCGATCTTAGAATCTTGATACTTTTGCCGGTTTGTTTTTCTACTTCATTCTTATATTCCTGGAATTTTTCAAAAGTTTCGGACTTATGTTTCATTAAGAAAACATAACCGTACCTTGAAAAATCATCCGTAAAAGTAATGAAGTAAGAATAACCGCTTCGTGCATGTGTAGACATTGGACCGCACACGTCGCTGTGTACGAGTCCCAAGAGCTCGCTTGCTCTTACTCCGTGTCCAGTGAACGGAGTCTTTGTCATCTTTCCTTTGAGACAGGATTGACAAATGGCATACGATTGATATTCGAACGGATCCAAATATCCTTCTGTATGTAACTTAGTCAACCTTCTCTCATTGATGTGACCCAGTCTACAATGCCATAAGAAAGTCTGATTGATATCTGGAGACTTTCTTTTGTGTGTATTCTGGACATTGAAAATCTGTGGTTGGTTTAATACGTATATACCATTGCTTAGTGTACCTGACCCAATCAGAACTTGATTAAGGTGAATGTTTACAACATTACTTACAAACGCAAATTCATAACCTTCTTTTGAAACCAAAGATACAGAAATGATATTACAAGTTGCGTTGGGTACAAAAAAGCAATTACGCAAAACCAAAACATGTCCATCTGACATTCCCAGGTGATAGTCCCCTACGGCTTTAGCATCCATGCTAGCTCCGTTCGCAACTCTGAGGGCCATGTCACCTGCCTTCAAAACCCTACGGTTTCTCAACGCCTGCAAAGAATTACAGATATGAGATCCTGATCCGGTATCCAATACCCAGGAAGTAGAGTTTATTGAAAGACAGTTTTCAATAACATACACACCTGAAGCTGAAGCCGCAACCTGCTTCAGTTCCTGTGTCCTGGCCTTCCAAGCCCTGCAATCTTTCTTCCAGTGTCCACTCTTATGACAATAGAAGCATTCTTCTTTACCCACAAGCTTCCCCGCTATCTTTGTTGCCTTTTCCTTTCCCTTCTTATCCACTTTACTAACACCGCCCCTTGGTTTGGCGGGGGCTTTCTTCTTCTTTCCCTTGGCTTTCGCCTTGGACCTAGAAGAAGAAGATCCTCCTACAAACAAAGTGGGTGTTTCCCTACTTTTCTGTAGGGTGCCCTCTGCGCTCCTCAACATGTTGAGGAGTTCTGAAAGTTCAACTTCTTTTTCTTGTAAGTTGAAGTTCAGTATAAACTGGGCGTAAGTGGAAGGAAGGGACTGGAGAATCAAGTCCGTATAGAGCTCACTCTCCAACGTGGTCCCAAGTTCTGCGAGCTCCTCAATGTAGCCAATCATCTTAAGCACGTGTTCTGCTACCGATGATCCGACGGCCAACTTTGCCGAAAACAACTTCTTCGACACTTCGTATCTTGCGATACAAGACTGCTCTCCATACAGTTCTTTTGTATGGAGAAATATGGATTCCAGGTCTATATTCTCGTGCCTCCTCTGATGTTCGTTGTCCATAGAGGCAAGCACGAGGCACTTGGCCTTCGCGCAATCAATCTCCCAAGTCTTACGGGTTTCCTTATCCGCGACGCTGGAGGTGGGACCTGGGATGGGGGGAGCTTTGGTGGTAAGAAGATACCCCAGCTTGTCGTAAGTGATTGCCATTCTGACATTCCTGAGCCAATCTTTCTAGTTTGGCCCTGTTAATATGTTTTTATCTAGAAGTAACTTAAGTCCAGTCATGTCGATTGGTCGCTGCAATTAGGAGAGAGAGAAGAAACACTCAGCACGATGCTCTTGCAAGTTTAGAATGGTTTTTAATTTGTCTAAACAGGATGGCTCCCACTGTCTCTCGAATCCTTCCTCAAACCATAAAGGAAGAATTAGTCGGGATCAATCCCACCGCACAATACTTGCTTAACCGTTCAGCCTGGCTAGTGTCGGTACTTCGAGGGAGGTTTTCCAACGCTTTCGCGAAGTTCCTTAATTTAAGAACCTCTTTTCCCTGGGGGCGTAGCCCCGCTAACACCTTTCTAGACACCTACTAGGTTTATAGCATTGATTGTTTAGTGAGAAATTTCCCGAGGAGTAGCATATACTCACAGTAGGATCGGGATCCAAATATCATCGTGTGACAAAAATGAAGGAATCCTACCATAATCATCACACTCCAAATGGTATGCAAATCTAGCAAGTTTCAGTACTTATGAAACTTCCGATGTGGATTTTTGCCCCATGCTCTTATGACCTTGACTTTGGCCAACAAATCATAAGTCACATGTCAAGTTCTACCCGTCGTTATCCAGGTTAATTTGAATCCACCCGTACCTACCCTTGACTTTGGCCAACAAGGCAGTACGACTGTTCCAAATCAACGCATCTATCTATGCTGCACATGAATACCCAATAGCTACCAATCACTATGCCTTGACTTTGGCCAACAAACACAGCTTGAATACTATTGACTATTCATGTGAAACGACGGAGGGCTACGAATGGTTTTGGCTAAACCGTGAACGTAGTGAACTTGATATGATCGATGGAACAAGATAGCTTTTAAAAGGAGTGGCTCAAGCTCCGCATTTAAAAGTTAGTTTTGAAAAGAACCGAGTGGTTTTTCGAAAGTGTTCCAACGACTTTTGCTTGGTTTATTATCTTGCATTAGTTCTTTTAATGCGTGATATTCTTGCATTAGTTCTTTTAATGCGTCCCATCATTTAATCCTACCATTGCAGAAAACAACCAAAATATGACGTACGCTTATGCCATTCGCATTCGCCACGGGGCCCCGTCATCACCCGTTAGGTTACTTAACTAACGACAGAGCGGGGGCTGGGCTAGCGCGGCTGTAAAACATAAGCAACGCCTAAATAGTTATAAATATATAGCAATGATAGACATTACAGATCACAGATGAATACATTGGATATACTAGGAATCCGCAATCCTTTCGAGCCTGCAACGAAAAGCGGATTACACGGTCGCGGTGAATAGCCAATACCCCACCCAAGACCCCTACGGGTGCGGCAAACTACCCGCCAAGTACCCGAAGTGGAGCAACCTCCCTCATTGCCGTGAGTAGGCCACTCGGCACTTCGAGATACCCGGTAGTTTGTGCACCCCTCCTTGGGTCTATCCTAGGAGCAAAAACAGTAAAAAGAATTATACAATGACGGCTACAACCCCGACCCGGTTGTGCGGCCATACAAATAATAATATTACATCAATTTACATTTTACAATGAATGAAAGAAAAAGAAACATTCATCTCACATCCACCCCGGCTATTCACCCGCGACAGTCCAACGCATTCATATACACAAACCATCATCAAACACAGATCACAGATATGTATAACCCCGACGAATCGACATATAGCGATTAGCCGACGTTCAATACATAAACATCACAGATATAACCATTATAGTCAAAGTGTAGTGAAGTTCGATAAAAATACGGATTTATAGGCCCCCAAAAATAAATTTCTTTTCTGGAAAACCTGGGCACATATAAACCATCTGAAAAATCCCAAAACCCAACCACAAGAACACTGCAGCAAACCCGGTCGAGAGAGGAGCCCAAACGGCAGCGGTTCCGCGGCAAATGCATACCTATCGCCGCGGAACCGCGGCGGTTTGAGGGAATCAGGCGACCGTTTTTGGTGGGTGTTTTCACAAAACCCTTAGGCGATTTTAGGAGTAAAACTTTTTATTTTTAGAGCACAAAAAGTTTCAACAGAAAGTTAGGGTTTTGATTTTCCGGTTTTTGCGATTTTTTCGATCGAACTTCCATGCACTTTACTACTAAGCTAGTTTAAGTTTAGTTAGGCTCTGATACCACTGTAAGTCCACGTTGCCAACCCTGGTTCTTGCGGGGAGGCGGAAACGGTATAAAAATCAAATATTTAGCGCAAGGGGCAACATGGACTAACAAAGTCGGGATCTTTTCTAAACTAAACTAGCAAGAAAGCTAAAGAGAGTTAGCTACTCGGAAAAGAGGTTATACCTAACTTGAACTCCTTCTTCTTGAAACCTTTGTAGGGGTTGATGGTGCTATCCTCGTCGCCTTCTTCCGTCAAAGATGGATCCACCTGAGGGTTCAACCTTCGGGCTCTTTCTCGAACTTTGAGTGAACTAGGATCTTTGGCTTGCTAAACCTCTAACCCTAGAGTGAGTAGAGAGTGGCTTTGGGGTGTTTTTATCTCAAGGAGATGGATTCTCAACACATGAGAAGGGAGCTCCTTGAACTAGAGGAGGAGGAAGAAGAAGAGAGGAGAGAGAAGTGTTATGATAGAATGAGCAATTCTTTTCATTTTACAACCATAACTAGAATGAAAAGAATTATCAAATTAACAATAATAATAAAAATGAAATAGTTGATGGATGGTTTGGAATGACCATTATCATTACATTCATTAAATGGTTTTGCTAGAATCAAAGAGCATCTTTGATATGTAATGATGATGGTCAAACTGTCAACCATGGTCAACTAGTCAACCTTGGTCAACAAGTCAACAAACCCAACCATGACACAATTTCATTTAATTAATATTATTAATTGATATATCATAAATTCATTAGGGTTTGGAAAAAGACGACTGTCAACTGTGCATACGTACCCGTTCCGAAACCCTAATGAAAATCCTCTTCCTCCGCCTTAATCAACTGTGCATACACACCCGCATTCTTGTTTCGAGGAACATGAATACTATGAGATAAAATCAACCCCAAAACATATACCAGTATCTGGCTCAAACCAGAGCCTGCTAGTAATACCTGTCCGGACTCCAAACGTGCACAAGTGCGCGGATGAGAACGAACCCTGTTGGAAAACCATGCGACCTCTACTCTGTTTTGCCCAGAGGTGAATAGCCCTCTGTGTGGGACTCTAAAGACTCGACACTACGCTGGCAGTGGGTTTAACCACAGACCGCAAGCTGCACTAGCTGTGCGTAACGGTCCCCAGGTAGATGCCGAAAAGAAGACTGACGAGATGAACCCCATCTGAACTCCTACTGAGTCTGAATGTGACAGTCTCTGTACAGTCCGGTCTGTTCGTCTGATACATCGCATGTCGGGCCTAGGGGGCAGTAAACGTCAGTCCCCTGATAGCGGTACAAGTCATGTCGGAGTGAATCCCAAAACACCCTGAGATAACACTGGAAACCTACCAGTATATCTCGCTTGCCCTGGCCAGGGACTACTCGTGTAATGGCTCTCCTAGACACAGCGCGATGTCAACCCCCAATACTGGGAGAGACGAATCCTGTCTAACCGTCACTGCCTCCAAGTGCTTCGGGACTGCACCCAACTACCACCTGTTTGCACGACTCCTTTGAGCCGTGGTAGGGTGGTAATCAAAATACAGTGGGAACACACTCGAGGCGAAGTCCTAGTGTCAAGTCAGCGGACTAAGCTGTACTCATGTCACCTGGGAACTGATAACTGACGATAGGTATAATACCAACTTGTCAGTTCCCTACGAGTCCTGTCCAGTGTGCTCGTAAGGTAACGAGCACCCGCATACTATCTCAAGTACGACGTACTGACGGCTGTGGGACAGACCGTCTCCCACACTGGGATGAGAAGCGCATGCGCCAGTCTACTCCGGAGTATCGATGCCCTGTCTCGATAGTCCTGCGACTAGGGACCTGTATAAGGATGTGCTTATAGATTACCCAGCCCCCACTAGTGTGACTGCCATCACAACGCTGGTAATCAAGCAAAGATCCTAAGGGCTCCACTAATGCGTATAGGTGATATGATAAATTAAACACATGTACACATTGAAGTAGAAACAAACCAAGTAGCATACTACTATTTTGAGCAAGATTGTATATACAAGGTGAATATCCCAAGCTTCCATTAAGTAATATACAAACCAGTATGATACAGTAATGGCCTCTAGGGCATATACACTAACAATTATACCTTAGTAAATGGTTTTTAATAAAAAGTTTACCAAATTGATTTTCAAATATTTTATCAAATTTAATGAATATTTTATTAGAATTTATCTAAGCTTGCACACACATGTGCATGTAAACTAGGATTAAAATTGAGGTTAGACCATGATTAGCAACCATGGTGCATTAACCCAATTTCCTTAAGCCAATTAAAAATTTGAATTAAATGTTTCAGGTTAATTGTTTTTTTTAAATGAAAATGTCTTAATTTTGGTTGACTTAGAGGGAGAGAGAGAGAGAGAAGGAATGGGCTTCATGGTTTGTGCCATGCTTTCATTAAATGAGAGAGAGAGAGAGGGGTTGACTCTTGTGCTCTCATTTTTTTTGCCACTCATTTTCTAACAACTCTCTCACTCATACACACACACACTCACAACACAACAGCAGAAGAAGCAGCAGCAGCTCCAGCAGCATCAGCAGCAGCACCAGCATCAGCAGCAGCTCCAGCAGCATCAGCAGCAGCAGCACCAGCATCAGCAGTAGCTTCAGGCATCAGCAGCAGTAGCAACATGCAGCACCTGTAGCAAGCAGAAGCAGCAACACAGCTTCTTCTCCCTCTTCCTGCATCCTAGGGTCAAGTGAGGTATACTTCTTAGGCTTAACTTCCTAGCTTGCTAATCTTATGTGTTAATTAGCTTTGATTAGTGTTAAAAGTGAGATTTAGTGCTAGAAATGGTGATTAGTGTGGACTTTTGGTTAAGAAATGTTTTTGGTGGTTAGCCTAGCCTAATTAAGTGTTATTAGGGCCAAGTTAACCTAGTTTAAACCCAGATTTCACTAAAATACCATAGAGTTTCATATTGGTGTAAATTTAATGTTTAAAGTGAATTTTTAGCTTTCTGTAATCTGCTGTTGACCCGATGGTTTCAAATAAAACCTGAGTTAACTGTAGCATACTTTTTAGACCTTGATCACACCACCAGAGAACGAGACCCCCTACCCATCTTGTGGCCACCGATTTTTTCATACTGGCCGCAAATTGCGGCCAGATGAGGGAGTTTTTGGGTTGGGGTTTCGTGGGTAGAAGTCTGCTGTATATTTAAGGTCTGTGGTATGTGCAACATTTTAAGTTTTCACCTGAGTAGGAATATGGAGCCAAATATCGTTTTTCCAATACGTTTAGTTTGCGCGACACGTGTGAAACTGTAGGGTTCCTCGGCACCTTAGTGAGGTCTCACAAGTGATCAAACATGCAAATTTCTAAAAATTACGGTGCCGAGAAAACCTAGAACGGATCGTTAACCAGATATATATAGGCGAAGCAAGCAAGTAAATGGAAATGTATCTAAAAGAAAGGGGCTACAACCTTTGTAGATCCGGTCCACCACTTCCTAAGCTCCACGATGATCTCCCTCCGCTGTCCAAATCGAACTCACGACTCTAGCATTGGCATCATCGAAGAATGGGCGGGCTTGATCGTCGGTTCGATGCCGAAGATGATCTACGTCGAAGCATCACAAGAACAAGCTCCAACTTCACCAAGCTTTGAAAACTTGTGAAGTAAACACCCTATACAACTTGGCAAGAGGTAGAGGATGAAGAAATAGGAAGTGGGTAGACTTTATATTTGGATTTCTCACTCAATTTCACTAGTTGCCATTGATGGCCACTAGCATTCTTCATGTTGAAGAAGATGAAGAAGAAGAAGAAGATATGATAAGTCTTAATAATTAGATAAAAATAAATCAATACTTATCATACTTTCAACTATAGTTAAGTGTCGAATAAAGACCATGGTTAAAAGGATGGTTAGGGTTAAGCATAAGAACAAAAGAGTGACTTAGTCAAAGTTTCAAGAAACTTCAACTAAAAACAAAACATTCAATCATTCATTTATCTTTTTCTTTTTCCAAAATGAATAAATAAGAAAGATAAATGAATAAATAATCAAAACCCTAATCATTAACTTAAACCATGGTTTGATTCTTTACACTTAACCAAGTAAGCATGTATCATCAAACATGATACAAACATGTGCACAAAACTATATCGCATATACAATGTGCACAATTCAAGCGAGAAAATCCTTTTAAAGTGAACCAATACTAGTTAATGCAAAGTAATATATCAAATATATAAATATGCACTAAATCATTAAATCAACACTTGATTTAACGATCCGGTCATATCCGATATAACCGACTAGTATCTTATGTATTGGCTTATCGAATCAATCCTTGATTCGATAACTAGGTTATATCGCATATAACCAATCGATACATAGATCGCGAGAATGTAATACGGTATCGCATACTCGAATTATTCTCGGTCCCGCACATATCTCATATGCGCTCCTATTTCGTTTCGCTTGAGCCTGGAAACCTCTGTGTAGGACTCTAAAGACTCGTCAATACGCCGGCAGCAGATGATGATCATATCAAGCATCCACAAGCCGCAAGCGGTCTGCTAAACGTAACGGCCACCCGGGTATTGAGCGATCAGAAGATCGACGAGCAAGCCCGCTCACACTCCTGCGAATCCAACCAGTAACACTTACCGTACAGTCCGGTCTGTTCGTCTGATATGTCGCATATCTCGCCTAGGGGTGGTAAACGTCAGACCCCAATAGCTCGATAAGTCATGCCGACGTAGGGTCCAAAACATTCGTGAAGCTACTGATAACTCTTACCAGTATATCACTGCAACCCTGGCCAGGGATTTCCTGTTATGGCCAGTCGAGCATAGCACAACATCAACCCCCAATACCGGGAGAGACGAATCCCCTCCTATCGCTCATTGCCTCCATGTGAATCGGGACTGTACCCAAAAACCACCTGTTTGCACAACTCAGTAGAGCCGTGGTAGGGTGGAAATCAAAGCACAGAGGGAGACACATAAGACTCTATGACGATCTCGGGTCAACAGACTAAGCTGTACCAGTGTCACCAGAGAACTGCCATCTGACGTGAGGTATAATACCATCTGGGAGTTCTCGGCGAGTCCGTTCAGTGTACCCAGTCTCCACTGAGCACCCGCATACCATCTTCGATGTCAAACACCAATGGATATGGGATCATCCATCGCCCATCACATGGGTCAAGAAGATATACGCTAGTCTACTCTGAAATATCGATGCCCCGTCTCGATATTCCCACGACTAGGAACAATGAAGGATGTACTCATTGACTACCCAGGCCCCACTAGTATGATCTACATCATAGTCCTGGAGGTCGAGTACACATCCTAAGGGCTTTATCAACATGTAATCAGAGAGACAGAAAGTATACATGTTAAGATAAAGTGCAACCAGATAGCGTACTATCATGTCGAGCAAGAAAGTCCTTCCTATATATGTCCCAGCATCCACTACAATATACATCCAATGTACAGTAATGGCCTCTAGGGTATACATATAACTAACAATCTCCCACTTGCACTAGGGCCATCTGTAGCAGTGGTTGCAGTATCACATACTCAACCATCCCCTAAAAGTCTCTCTTTGGGAAAAAGGCCTTCGTGAGTGGATCCGCCGTGTTGTCCTCTGAGTCTTCTCTCCTAACCTCGATCACCCTGGAGATCAACTATCTCCATGATCAGGTGATGCTGCCTCAGAATTTGTCTGGGTCACTGATGGGACCAGGGTTCCAGGGCCAAAGCCACACTTCCATTGTCATACAATGGCAGGAACCTAGTTCATCTTATGAACCAATATACACCCAAACTTCCTCTTTGGTAGTATCTTCAATAGCGATGTTACCATCCTTTATCGTCTAGTTTGCCACGGTATCTAGCTTGGAACTCTTCCAACATACCGTCCCTTTACTGAGGGTAAAGACAGTGCCTGTGACTGACATTCAGTCGTCTTTATCACCCTGGAACACTTCCAGTGATTCTCCCCAGGATCGATTGATACAATCTCACTATACCTAGTGAGAACCCTAATATCCCTTTAGATCTATCTCATAGGTCCAAATCTCAGGATTTAGGAGGTATCATCTTTATCCTATTTGGAGAATCCTTGTGATAATAGGAGATTGACCGATCGTAGTATAGGAAACTCTTTTCCTATCAAGAGTATGTTGTCTACGTAGAATACGAAGATGACCACCTTACTCTCTACTACCCTTTTGTATATACAAGGTTCGTCTACCATTTTGATGAAGTCAAACACTTTGACTATCACATCAAAACAGACGTTCCAACTCCGCGATGCCTGCTTCATTATGTAAAGCAACTTGCACACGTTTCCGCTGCTCCCACTGCTTACGAAGACCTCTGGCTGTGTTCTTATAGACGTTCTCTTCTAAATCAGTATTTAGAAAAGCAGTCATGGCACCCAACCGCCAGATATCGTAGTCATGGTATGTAGCCGTGGTAAGTAGGATCTGGATAGACTTAAGCATAGTTACTGGAAAAAGGTTTCATCATTATCCACGCCTGGTCGATGACGAAAACCTTTAACAAGCTTAGCTTTGAAAGTCTCAACTTTTCCATCTACACCAAGTAATCTTCTCAAGATATACTTGCTCCTGATGGGGATTTAACCTTTCAGTTATAGCAACCAAAGTCCATACTTTGTTGGTGTATAAGGATTCCATCTCAGATCACTAAGCATCCAGCCATTCTTACAGAGTCCCTACTCTCGATGGCCTGCTCGAAACTGGTTGGGTCATCATCTCATGATGCAATCCTTGCTCCCACTGTCATCGAGAAACCGAGGTATCTCTCAGGCAGATGAGGAACCCTACTAGATCGGCGGAGAGGCTGAGGTTCGTCGGGAACTATAGAATCTTATGGTTCTGTCAAATCATCAACTGCAGTTTTGTATAGCTGGAACCTTTCCAGTTCTACAGAACTGATCCTGCCTCGATCTTGTCCGGATTTTGCTTTAAACATAGGCCGGACAACCCCAAATCTTAAATCGCTTAAGAGATGGGTTCTTCCCATACCATATCTCATATGGAGTGGTAGGCACTGATTTGATTCAAACCTAATTCAATAGGTATGCAGCTTCTCAAGTGCATAACCCCAAAAGGAAATAGGTAACTCAGCAGTACTCATCATAGAGCACACCTTATCATATAGGGTGTGATTGCTCCGCCCCGATATACCATCATGCCATGGTGTATACGGAGGAGTAATGCTGAGAGAGAATCTCATTCTCCTTTAGAATATTCCAGGAATTCCGTGCTCAAGTATTCTCCTCCTTGATCTCAACAAAGGACATAATACTTATACCCGTATTGGTTCTCTACTTCTATCTTATATTCTGTGAATATCTCAAAAGGTTCGGACTTGTGTTTCAACAGGAACATAGGTCTGAATTTTGAGAGATTATCAGAGAATATAATGAAGTATAAAGAACCAGTCCTGGTATGTGTAGACAGGGGACCTACATACATCAACATGTATCATCCCAAGAGTTCATTAACTCTTTCTCTGTTTCCAGTAAACGGAGCTATGGTCATCTTATCTTTGTGACATGACTGGCAAGTTTCAGAAGATGTAAATTCAAACTGATTTAAATATACATCTAAATGTAACTTCAGCTAGTCGGGTCGCATTGATCTGACCTAGTCTACAATACCTCAAGAAGAATCCGTTCATTTCTGAACTCTTCCTTTTGTGTGTGTTCCATATACTAAGAACTGTAGTTTGATTTAGAACATCAATGCTTTTAGATAACGTGCCTGAACCGATCAACTTTTGATATAGGAAATGTTCAAAACATTATCCATCAATACAAAATTATATCCTTTCTTTTCTAACAAAGAGAGTGATATGATTTGGTATATCAGGTTCGGTATCTAATAACATTCGTTCAGAATCAATGTATTGGTAATACAGGGTGACAGTGACCAACAGACTTGGCTGCAACACTTGCCCCGTTTTCTGCCTCATGAAACTTATCACCCGTTCTCAGTTTTTCTACCTTTTTGTAGCCCTATGTAACATATTACATATCTGGGATCCTGATCCGGTATCATATACCCAGGATGCAGAGGATACTGAGAAACAGTTCTTTGTAATGAACACACCCGAAGGAGATGCATCTCATGCACTTTCTTCGTTTGGGCGGCATGGGAATCCTGGCATTCCCCTATTTCCGGCTCTGTCTTATAACAATTATAAGTTGGAGCGGGACCAACGTTCCCCAGCTCAGTATAACAAGCGGGTTCGGTCAATACATCCATATTATTATCTTGATTAAGGCGTGATATGGTCGCTACCTGGAGAGAGAGAGAGAAGAAAACACTCAGCGTGCGCTCTTGCAAGATCAGATTGGTTATATATTTTATCTAATCAGGATAGCTCCCACTGTTTTTATCAAATCTTCCTTCAAACCCTAAAAGGAAAAGACTAGCCGGGATTAATTACACTCTACAAGTTCGCCAATCTTTCAGCCAGGCCAGTGTCGGTACTTTGAGGGAGGTTCCTCGTGCTTTCGCACGGACCTAATTACAGTAAACCTCGTTTTCCCAGAGGCGTAGCCCCGTTGACACCTTTCTAGACACCTACTTGATCGGCTAATTGCAAAGTGCAAAACTCTCCCAGGAGTAACAATTACTCGCAGTGGGTATCGGGATCCAACTATCATATAGAAGGTATGCAATCTCATTGCAAATTTCAACACTTGAAACTCCCGATAAAGGTTTTTACCCCTAGCACCTATAACCTTAACTATGGTCAACAAATCATAAGTACTAGTCAAGTTCTACCCGTCATTTCGTGATTAATTAGACCCACCCACATGAACCTTAACTAAGGTCAACAAAGTCACGCGACTGTCCTAACTAATCGCATCATATGCGGTGTAGGAAGACATCACTTAGCTACCGTACACTGTGCCTTGACTATGGTCAACAAACATAGCACGAATACTAAGTACTCTACTTCCTAAAATGACGGAGGGTTGTGGCTGGTTTTTGTGAAAACCTTTAACGCTTTGAACTTGATCTCGTTGCGGAATCAAATGGTTTTAAATGGAATGTTTTTGAGGCTTTTCTAGTTTTGCTAAAGGGGTCACTCCCGGTGAAGGGATCGTCGGCCCTTTCCTCGTCGAATGAGGTGCGGGATATATCATATATATCACTGTGCAAAGCAGAAACTATAGAAGCGATCAAAAGACAAACCGAGGGTTGTAGCATCTGCCAGTTATTGCTAAAGGAGTCACTCCCGGTGAAGGGATCTCGGTCCTTTCCTTATCGAATAAGGTGCAGGATGTTCTACAAGGAACACCACGATGCAAAGCAAGAACTGTAGCTACCTGTTTTATTTTGAAATTCGATTCCACAACATCAATTAGGTTTATTTTCTTTCATTAATCTCATTAATGAATATCCCATCATTTAAGTCCACCTAACCATCACAGATAAATATAACGTACGCTTATGCCATCCGCATTCGCCTCGATGTCCCGTCTGCACCGTTAGGTTAGGTAACTAACGCCAGAGCGAGGCAAGGCTAGCGCGGGTGTAAAACATAAGCAACGTCTATATAATATATCATATATACTATAATATCTGAACAGAGCACAGAACATCGCATGATCACATCACAGATAAAGCACAGCAGAAGAAACATATGAAATATTGGATATACTAGGACGTCCGTGTTTTCAATACGAGCCAGTATAAAACACGGATTCCACGGTCGTGATGAATAGCCAACCCCACACCCCTAGACCCCTACGAGAGAGGCAAGCAACCCTACCAATTCTAGGGTTAGGAGACCCGGACTCGACTCCTCGAGATGGTCTCCCACTGGACCCTAGAACACGGTTACTTGTGCTCCCCTCCTTGGGTCTATCCTAATGCGGAAAAGTAAATAATATACATCAACGGTGACTACTTCCGCAACCTGGAAGTGCCCCAATAAAAGAATATTACATACAAATTTTTACATGAATGAAAATGAAAAGCACTCATCTCACATAAAAAACCCCCGGCTATTCAAACACGACGATCCAATATAACATATCCAGCAACACATAACATCACATGTCATCAACGTAAGTAAACATGCGCATCCCAATTGTCGTTGACATATAGCAACGAAACCGGCGATATCACATATTACACTTACGGTCACAGAAAAGAAAGTGTAAAACTACAACAGTTGGAATCCGCAACCTCCTCAGACATCGCATGCCTGACCAAATGAAATACTTAGACATCACATGCCTAACAATTATAAACCCCGCATTTTAGTCTCATTATCGACAACTCTTTTCAATATCAAGTCGGGCAATTCAACAAGATTCCCGACATTCTGATCGAATGCTCGTCGCAAACTTTAGTAGGCGGCCGCACCCCCGATACCGTCGACGAAGTGCACCAAGGCGGAACACCGCTGCCGCGAGCACCCAAACGGATGCTTTCGGCGACGGGGTTCTCCTACAGTCACTTGGTCGGGGCTATGGAGTGAGGCTGTCTATTAAGTTTACCCGGCGAGTATCCGCGTACACTACGTGATTGCAACGGACTTTTGATCACATCAAAATTCCGTGGCAACCGATCAAGTGAGACTAAACTGCTATGTTTATAATATTCATTTCGTTATCTCATAACTATTTGCGAATTCCAATTATTGTATCACATTCTGGATAAATAGAAAATGCTAAACTTTTCAGTCGAACAATCGAACACCCAAGTTTTCCCGAAACAGCTCAACACATGAAATAAGTCTAACAATATTCAGTTCGTGCCTCAGTACCAACGGTCCAGCCGTAGAAGGGTCAAGCCAACGCCTCACATGTGGCACGCCGTACTGCCCCAAACCCGAAGGTTCAAAGGGCAGTTAAAGACGGTCACATAATCGAGTTAAGGTTTGTTGTCTTCTAGAGGGTCCATCGCGTTACTTGCACTACTTAGAACGTCGTTAAACTACGGAAAAATCCAACAATTGGAAATTTCCCGGCAGGGGAAAAAGTGGGTATTTATATCCGGTCGAACTTTTTAACATTTTCTAAAAATATCCGGAAAAGCACACCGACAAAAAATTAGACAGTCCGATCGAATACACCGAGTCACCAACACAACCCAGAAAATACAACTCTGGAATAAATATTAAAAACATCCAGAACACACAAGAAACACCAACAGAAACAACTGAAGAAAACACACATCCTGATCATCACAGACGGCCGCGGAACCGCCGCAAAAGGGGGGGTCAACGCCGCGGTTCCGCGGCCGTACTGTTGAATTAGGTTGTCATTTTCTGCAGTTTTTCTTAGAATTTCCTGCACATTTCTCTGCATATTTTAATACTAAAAAATCCACATTTTACAGAAAAGTCCAGAGAGCATTTTTCAAGTCGGGTTTTGCGTCGATCGGACTTCTGATTCCGTGGGGACTTCGCCTAAGGCTCTAGCTAGGCTCTGATACCACTGTAGGGTTCCTCGGCACCCTAGTGAGGTCTCACAAGTGATCAAACATGCAAATTTCTAAAAATTACGGTGCCGAGAAAACATAGAACGGATCGTTAACTAGATATATATAGGCGAAGCAAGCAAGTAAATGGAAATGTATCTAAAGGAAAGGGGCTACAACCTTTGTATATCCGGTCCACCACTTCCTAAGCTCCACGATGATCTCCCTCCGCTGTCCAAATCGAACTCACGACTCTAGCATTGGCATCATCGAAGAATGGGCGGGCTTGATCGTCGGTTCGATGCCGAAGATGATCTACGTCGAAGCATCACAAGAACAAGCTCCAACTTCACCAAGCTTTGAAAACTTGTGAAGTAAACACCCTATACAACTTGGCAAGAGGTAGAGGATGAAGAAATAGGAAGTGGGTAGACTTTATATTTGGATTTCTCACTCAATTTCACTAGTTGCCATTGATGGCCACTAGCTTTCTTCATGTTGAAGAAGATGAAGAAGAAGAAGAAAATATGATAAGTCTTAATAATTAGATAAAAATAAATCAATACTTATCATACTTTCAACTATAGTTAAGTGTAGAGAAAAGACCATGGTTAAAAGGATGGTTAGGGTTAAGCATAAGAACAAAAGAATGACTTAGTCAAAGTTTCAAGAAACTTCAACTAAAAACAAAACATTCAATCATTCATTTATCTTTTTCTTTTTCCAAAATGAATAAATAAGAAAGATAAATGAATAAATAATCAAAACCCTAATCATTAACTTAAACCATGGTTTGATTCTTTACACTTAACCAAGTAAGAATGTATCATCAAACATGATACAAACATGTGCACAAAACTATATCGCATATACAATGTGCACAATTCAAGCGAGAAAATCCTTTTAAAGTGAACCAATACTAGTTAACGCAAAGTAATATATCAAATATATAAATATGCACTAAATCATTAAATCAACACTTGATTTAACGATCCGGTCATATCTGATATAACCGACTAGTATCTTATGTATCGGCTTATCGAATCAATCCTTGATTCGATAACTAGGTTATATCGCATATAACCAATCGATACATAGATCGCGAGAATGTAATACGGTATCGCATACTCGAATTATTCTCGGTCCCGCACAAATCTCATATGCGCTCCTATTTCGTTTCGCTTGAGCCAGGAAACCTCTGTGTAGGACTCTAAAGACTCGTCAATACGCCGGCAGCAGATGATGATCATATCAAGCATCCACAAGCCGCAAGCGGTCTGCTAAACGTAACGGTCACCCGGGTATTGAGCGATCAGAAGATCGACGAGCAAGCCCACTCACACTCCTGCGAATCCAACCAGTAACACTTACCGTACAGTCCGGTCTGTTCGTCTGATATGTCGCATATCTCGCCTAGGGGTGGTAAACGTCAGACCCCAATAGCTCGATAAGTCATGCCGACGTAGGGTCCATAACATTTGTGAAGCTACTGATAACTCTTACCAGTATATCACTGCAACCCTGGCCAGGGATTTCCTGTTATGGCCAGTCGAGCATAGCACAACATCAACCCCAATACCGGGAGAGACGAATCCCCTCCTATCGCTCATTGCCTCCATGTGAATCGGGACTGTACCCAAAAACCACTTGTTTGCACAACTCAGTAGAGCCGTGGTAGGGTGGAAATCAAAGCACAGTGGGAGACACACAAGACTCTATGACGATCTCGGGTCAACAGACTAAGCTGTACCAGTGTCACCAGAGAACTGCCATCTGACGTGAGGTATAATACCATCTGGGAGTTCTCGGCGAGTCCGTTCAGTGTACCCAGTCTCCACTGAGCACCCGCATACCATCTTCGATGTCAAACACCAATGGATATGGGATCATCCATCGCCCATCACATGGGTCGAGAAGATATACGCTAGTCTACTCTGGAATATCGATGCCCCGTCTCGATATTCCCACGACTAGGAACAATGAAGGATGTACTCATTGACTACCCAGGCCCCACTAGTATGATCTACATCATAGTCCTGGAGGTCGAGTACACATCCTAAGGGCTTTATCAACATGTAATCAGAGAGACAGAAAGTATACATGTTAAGATAAAGTGCAACCAGATAGCGTACTATCATGTCGAGCAAGAAAGTCCTTCCTATATATGTCCCAGCATCCACTACAATATACATCCAATGTACAGTAATGGCCTCTAGGGCATACATATAACTAACAGAAACATGAATGGGTTCTATGTTCCAGCGTATCGCGACGTGTCAGGGAAGTTTTATACGTGTATACACACGTTTTAGCGTATCGGACACACGCGCGTTTAGTTCGTGACGTGAGTTTCTCATTTGATTTCGATATCGCGTTTTTGCGAGATATTTGCTTATGTGGATTCTCTATGTGAATTCTAGGTTCGCAGGCGGGTACGTCGGACGCCGCAAAGAAAAGGAAGTAGGTGGTCGGCTACGCTTAGCACGCGACCAGGTGAGTATATTTAACATCTATGGGGAAATCGCCCATATGGCGTTAAGCGTCAGGGCGTGATAGGATGTCTAGTCGTAGATGTTTATATATATTCATACTAGTGCATACCTTCATTGATATATCACTATTTGCGCACATGCACACTGTATACTCATACCAGTGCACACATATATTGATATCTTCATACTTGCGCACATACACACTGTACATTCATATTAGTGCATACCTTCATTGATATATCACTATTTGCGCACATGCATACTGTATACTCATACCAGTGCACACATATATTGATATCTTCATACTTACACACATGCACACTGTATACTCATACCAGTGCACACATATATTGATATCTTCATACTTGCGCACATGCACACTATACATTCATATTAGTGCATACCTTCATTGATATATCACTATTTGCGCGCATGCACACTGATACTCATACCAGTGTACACATATATTGATATCTTCATACTTGCGCACATGCACACTGTACATTCATATTAGTACATACCTTCATTGATATATCAGTATTTGCGCACATGCACACTGTATATTCATACCAGTGCACACATATATTGATATCTTCATACTTGCGCACATGCACACTGTATTTTCATAGTAGTGCTACACTCATATTCGCGTATATATCCATTTGCACATCCATACCTACATACATATATATGTTACATACATGGATGATATTGACTTGATTTCAAGAAAATAGGGATCGCATGAGATATTTTCAAAACTGGATTCTTTTTAAAAGAGCGGTTTTCCCTTTTTACTCTTAGTGTCATACGACACCTTGCATGGATTTACGCATTGAGTTTGGATTTATGGGATTTCTGGATTTAAGAACCGTGGTATTATTTTAAGAAAATACGTACTGTTTTAAAAACCCGGTTTCTCTTGATATGATATTTCACTGCGTCCACCATGAGTTTTCTCGGTTCCAAAGAGCTTGTATGAGTATACCCGATTCGAGGAGTGGTAGGCACCGATTGCGGGTACATGGTGGACCCGGTACGGTACCCCGGGGCAAGAAGGCTCGTATTGTTAGACGGTGAGCCCGGCGGAGGGACTACTACCCACCGGTGATTGGTTGGACCTGGCGGTTATCCGGAGGATACTGAGCAGAGTTGAGAGATGGATACGGGACGACGCGTACTGCCGGGGCCGAGGGCCGATTCCACAGACGGAGCCCGTGGGCCGATCCGGACCGACGAAGCCCGATACTTGAGGATTTGCGTGTCGATGCTGGACATGATTATTTTATGGTATTTCGAGTGTCAATGTTGGGCACTCACGTTTCTATGAGATTTACAGGATTTGAGGGCCGATTGGAGTGATGGCGCCTGAGCTTTTACTGGGATTTGGGTGTATTGATGGACACCGGTTATTTTCCACGTTGACATTCCGTGTAGATGTTATTTATTCCCATGCTCAGCTTTCAGTGTTATACATCTCATCCTGTATCTATAGTACTTGATAGAGTACACTTGCTATGCATGATTATTGCATACCCTGCTCATCCTATATAAATGTTATTAGATTGCACATGCTATGCACGATTATTGCATACCCTGCTCATCATATAGAGATGTTATTAGATCGTACTTGTTGCATGATATTGCATATCCAGCTCATCATGTAGATGTTATCTGTTGGCATAGGTTATAGTATCGCAGTACGTGCATACTCGTGATTACCTTTATATGTTATCTACTATTCACGAGTTGGCAACTCACCCCCATTGTGCCACAGTGTTTGCAGGTTTCCCCTCAGAGTAGTCACGGCAGGCTGCTTCCTTGCACCTTTTGATACAGATACCACTGCAGTTGGCGCGTGAGCCCTTTGCTGATAGGTAGGTTTTGTGCGGTATCTGTTTATTTTCCAGTTG
The DNA here is from genome assembly GCA_030015575.1 of Agapanthus africanus. Classification (NCBI taxonomy): domain Eukaryota; kingdom Viridiplantae; phylum Streptophyta; class Magnoliopsida; order Asparagales; family Amaryllidaceae; genus Agapanthus; species Agapanthus africanus. The sequence goes on from CM057345.1 coordinate 303,057,180, forward strand.
TATACACTGTTGTTGTAGGGTTCCTAGGCACTCTCAAGAGGTCTCACAAGGCATCAACCATGCCAATTTCAAAAATTATGGTGCCGAGAAACCCTAGTGTACGGATCGTTGGCTAGATGTCTAGGCGAAAAAGCAACTAGTTAACTACTTTAACTAAGTGAACGGAAATACAACCTTTGTAGATCCGGTTCTCCACCTCCATAGCTCCGCAACGAAGTATCCTCGCTGTCCAAATCGAAATCCAGGCTCTTGCGTCGGCTTCATCGGAGAAGAAGCGGGCTAGGTCATCGACGACGTGCCGAAGATGATCTACGTCGAAGCATCGCTAGATCAAGCTCTCACTTCACCAAGTCATGAAAACTTGTGAAGGAAACACACTCTACTACTTGGCAAGAGGTAGAGGATGAAGAAATAGGAAGTGGGTAGACTTTAGAATTGGATTTCTCACTTGTTTTCATCAATCACCATTGATGAAGCAAGCTTCTTCAAGTGAAGAAGATGAAGAAGAAGAAGATAAATATTATGATAAGTTAATTTCAAAATAGAAAATAAAAGAATACTTATCATAATCAACCATGGTCAAGTGTAGAGAATAAACTAGGGTTAGGTCAATGGTTAGGTTAGGCATGAAACAAAAATGGTGGACTTTTCAAACCTTCATGAAGTTTCAATGTAAAACAAAGCTAGCCACCATTTCTTTTCTTTTGCCAAAATGAAATAAATAAATAAATAAATGAGTAAGTAAATAAAACATAACCCTAACCATCACATAACCATGGTTTAATCTTAACATACACTTAAACAATCATGTATCATCAAACATGATACAATCATATGTACAAATGTATATCACATATACAATGTGCACAAACCAAGTGAGAAAATCCATTTAAAGTGAACCAATACTAGTTAATGCAAAGTAATATATCAAATATATAATTATGCATTAAATCATTAAATCAACATTTGATTCAATGATCCGGTCATGTCGCACACAACCGACTAGTATACAATGTATCGGCTTATCGAATCAATCCTTGAATCGATAACTAGGTTATATCGCATACAACCAATCGATACATTCATCGCGAGAATAAAATACGGTATCACATACACGCATTATTCTCGGTCCCGCACATATCTCATATGCGCTCCTATTTCGTTTCGCTTGAGCCAGGAAACCTCTGTGTAGGACTCTAAAGACTCGTCAATACGCCGGCAGCAGGTGATGATCATATCAAACACCCACAAGCCGCAAGCGGTCTGCTAAACGTAACGGCCACCCGGGTATTGAGCGATCTGAAGATCGACGAGCAAGCCCGCTCACACTCCAGTGAATCCAACCAGTAACACTACCGTACAGTCCGGTCTGATCGTCTGATATGTCGCATATCTCGCCTAGGGGTGGTAAACGTCAGACCCCAATAGCTCGATAAGTCGTGTCGATATGAGGTCTATAACTGTTCGAGAAACTACTGGTAACACTTACCAGTAAATCTCAGCAACCCTGGCCAGGGATTTCCTGTTATAGCCAATCGAACACAGCGCAACATCAACCCCCTATACCGGGAGAGACGAATCCCCTCCTATCGCTCATTGCCTCCATGTGACTCGGGACTGTACCCAAAAACCACCGTTTTGCACGCCCTCTTGGACGTGGTAAGATGGAAATCAAAGCACAGTGGGAACCACACAAGACTCCATGACGATCTCGGGTCAACAGACTACTCTATACCAGTGTCACCAGAGAACTGCCATCTGACGTGAGGTATAATACCATCTGGGAGTTCTCGGCGAGTCCATCCAGTGTACCCAGTCTCTACCGAGCACCCGTATATCATCCCTGATGTCAAACACCGATGGATATGGGATCATCCATCGCCCATCTGTATGGGTCGAAAAGGTATACACTAGTCTACTCTGGTATATCGATGCCCCATCTCGATACACCCATGACTAGGGACTTTGAAGGATGTACTTATGGACTACCATGTCCCCACTAGTATGATCCGCATCATAGTCCAGGTAGTCAAGTACACATCCTAAGGGCTTTACCAACATGTAACAGAGAGACAATCAGCATACACGTTAAGGTAAAATGTAACCAGATAGCATACTATCATGTCGAGCAAGAAAGTCCTTCCTATATACGTCCCAGCATCCACTACAATATACATCCTATGTACAGTAATGGCCTCTAGGGCATACATATAACTAACAATCTCCCACTTGCACTAGGGCCATCTGTAGCAGTGGTTGTAGTATCTCAAACTCAACCATCCCATAAAAGTCTCTCTCTGGGAACAGGCCTTTGTGAGTGGATCCGCCGTGCTGTCCTCTGAGTCTACTCGCCTAACCTCGATCTCCTTGGAGATCAACCATCTCCATGATCAGGTGATACTGCCTTAGATTATGTCTGGATCACTGATGGGACCGGCGTTCCTTGGCATAAGCCACAACTCCATTGTCACACAATGGGAGGAACATAGTTCATTTCATGAACCAATATACACCCAAACAGCCTCTTTGGTAGCATCTTAAGTAGCGATGTATCCAGCCTTTATCGTCTAGTATGTCACGGTATCTAGCTTGGAACTCTTCCAACATACCGTCCCTCCACTGAGGGTAAAGACAATGCCTGTGACTGACATTCAGTCGTCTTTATCACCCTGGAACCCTTCCAGTGATTCTCCCCAGGATCGGTTGATACCGTCTCACTACAACTAGTGAGAGTCCTAACATCCAATTAGATCTATCTCATAGATCCAAAAACCCAGGATTTAGGAGGTATCACTTTGATCCTATATGGAGAATCATTGTGATAAGCGGAGATTGATCGAGCGTAGCATAGGAAACTCCTTCCCTATCAAGAGTATGTCATCCACGTACTCTACGAGGATCGTCACCATACTCCCTACTACCTTCTTGTTTATACAAGGTTCATCTACCATTTTGATGATGTCAACTTCTTTGACCGCTTCATCAAAACAGATGTTCCATCTCCGCGATGCCTGCTTTATCCTATAAAGCATCTTGCACACGTTTCCGCTGCTCCCACTGTCTACGAAGCCCTCTGGCTGTGTACTTATAGACACTCTCTTCTAAACATCATTTAGAAAGCTGTCATGACACCCAACCACCAGATATCGTAGTCATGGTATGTAGCCGTGGCAAGTAGGATCTGGATGGACATAAGCATAGCTACTTAGAAAAGGTTTCATCATCATCCATACCTGGTCAATGATGTAAACCTTTAACAAGTCTAGCTTTGAAATTCTCAACTCTTCCATGTACACCAAGTAATCTTCTCAAGATATACTTGCTCCTGATGGGGATTTAACCCTTCAGATATAGCAACCAAAGTCCATACTTTGTTGGTGTATAAGGATTCCATCTCAGATCACTAAGCATCCAGCCATTCTTACGGAGTCCCACTCCTGATGGCCAGGTCGAAACTAGTTAGGTTATCATCTCATGATGCAATCCTCGCTCCCACTATCATAGAGAAACCGAAGTATCTCTCAGGTAGGTGAGGAACCCTACTAGATCGGCGGAGAGGCTGAGGTTCATTGGAATCTACTGAATCCTTTGGCTCTATCAAATCATCTGCTGTAGTTTGTATAGCTGGAACCTTTCCAGTTCTACATTACAGACCTTGCCTCGAGCTTGTCCGGGTTTTGTTTTTAGACATAGGCCGGACAACCCCAAATCTTAACTAGCTTAAGACATGGGCTCTTCCCTTATCATATCACATATGAAATGGTAGGCAACTGATTTGATTGGAACCCTATTCAATAGGTATGCAGCTTCTCAAGCGCATAACTCCCAAAAGGAAAAAGGTGACTCAGTATTACTCATCATAGAGCTCACCTTATCACATAGGGTGTAATTGCTCCACCCCGATATACCATCGTGCTATGGTGTATACGGAGGAGTAATGCTGAGAGAGAATCTCATTCTCCTTTAGAATAGTCCAGGAATTCCGTGCTCAAGTATTCTCCTCCCTGATCACATCAAAGGACATAATACTTGTACCCTTATTGGTTCTCTACTTCTATCTTATATTCTGTGAATATCTCAAAAGGTTCGGACTTGTGTTTCAACAGGAACATAGGTCTGAATCTCGAAAGATCATCAGAGAATGTAATGAAGTACAAAGAACCGGTCTTGGCATGTGTAGACTGGGGACCTACATACATCAACATGTATCATCCCAAAAGTTCACTAACTCTTTCTCTGTTTCCAATAAACAGGGCTATGGTCATCTTATCTCTGTGACATGACTGGCAAGTTTCATAAGATGTAAATTCAAACTGATTTAAATATACATCTAAATGTAATTTCAGCTAGTCGGGTCACATTGATCTGACCTAGTCTACAATACCTCAAGAAGAATCCGTTCATTTCTGAACTCTTCCTCTTGTGTGTGTTCCGTGTACTAAGAACTGTAGTTTGATTTAGAACATCAATGCTTTTAGATAACGTGCCTGATCCGATCAACTTTTGATATAGGAAATGTTCAAAAACATTATCCAACAATACAAAATTTTATCATTTCTTTACTAATAAAGTGACTGATATGATTTTGTATATCAGGTTCGGTATCTAATAACATTCGTTCAGAATCAATGTATTGATAATACAGGGTGACAGTGACCAACAGACTTGGCTGCAACACTTGCCCCGTTTTCTGCCTCATGAAACTTATCACCCGTTCTCAGTTCTCTACCTTTTTGTAGCCCTATGTAACAGATTACATATCTGGGATCCTGATCTGGTATCACATACCCAGGACGTAAAGGATACTGAGAAACAGTTCTATATAATGAACACACCCGAAGATGATGCATCATCATGCACTCTCCTCGTTTGGGCGGCACGGGAAATCTGGTATTCCCCAATTTCCTGCTCTGTCTTATAACAATTACAAGTTGGAGCGGGACCAACGTTCCCCAGCTCAGTATAACAAGCGGGTTCGGTCAATTATCCGTATTATTATCTTGATTAAGGCGTGATATGGTCGCTACCTGGAGAGAGAGAGAAGAAAACACTCAGCGTATGCTCTTGCAAGATCAGATTGGTTATTATTTTATCTAATCAGGATGGCTCCCACTGCTTTTTATCAAATCTTCCTTCAAACCCTAAAAGGAAAGACTAGCCGGGATTAATTACACACTACAAGTTCGCCAATCTTTCAGCCAGGCCAGTGTCGGTACTTTGAGGGAGGACCCCCGTGCTTTCGCACGAACCTAATTAATGTAAACCTCGTTTTCCCAGAGGCGTAACCTCATTGACACCTTTCTAGACACCTACTTGATCGGCTAATTGTAATGTATAAAACTCTCCCAGGAGTAACTCTTACACACAGCGGGTATCGGGATCCAACTATCTCATAGTAGGTATGCAATCTCATTGCAAATTTCAACACTTGAAATTCCCGATAATATTTTGCCCCCAGCACCCTATGACCTTGACGGAGGTCAACAAACCATAGGCTACTAGTCAAGTTCAACCCGTCATTTCTTGATCGAATTAAACCCACCCGCACGACCCTTGACGGAGGTCAACAAGACCGCACGACTACCCTAACTCAATCTGCATCATATGCATAAACAGATAAATACTAGTTAGCTACCGCACACTACGCCTTGACGGAGGTCAACAAATGTAGAACGAATACTAAATAGGACTTATCTGAAATGACGGAGGGCTACGACAGGTTTTTCTGAAAACCTATTGCGTAATGAACTTGATATCGTTGTAGAATCAAATGATTTTAAAATGGAGTGTTTTTGAGGCTTTTCTAGTTTTGCTAAAGGAGTCACTCCCGGTGAAGGGATCGTCGGTCCTTTCCTCGTCGAATGAGGTGCGGGATATATCATATATATCTCTGTGCAAAGCAAAAACTCTTAAAAGCAATCAAAAGACAAACCGAAGGTGTAGCATCGACCAGTTATTGCTAAAGGAGTCACTCCCGGTGAAGGGATCTCGGTCCTTTCCTTATCGAATAAGGTGCAGGATATATCACAAATACCGCTGTGCAAAGCAAGAACTGTAGCTACCTGTTTTATTTTGAAATTCGATTCTACAACATCTTAGGTTTCTTTTATTTCATTAATCACATTAATGAAGTCCCATCATTTAATGTACCTAAACATCACAGATAAATACGACGTACACTTATGCCATCCGCATTCGCCTCTATGTCCCCTCGTGCACCGTTAGGTTAGGTAACTAACGGCAGAGCAAGGCAGGGCTAGCGCGGGTGTAAAACATAAGTAACGCCTATATAATATATCATATATACTATATACTGTATCTATCATCAGAACATCACATGATCACATCACAGATATCGCAGCAGAAGAATCATATGAAATATTGGATATACTAGGACGCCCGTGTTTTCAATACGAGCCAGTATAAAACACGGATTCCACGGTCGTGATGAATAGCCTAACCCACACCCCTAGACCCCTACGAGAGCGGCAAGCAACCCTACCAATTCTAGAGTTAGGAGACCCGGCCTCGACTCCTCGAGTTGGTCTCCCACTGGACTCCAGAACCCGGTTACTTGTGCTCCCCTCCTTGGGTCTATCCTAGTGCAGAAAAGTAAATAATATACAAACGGTGACAACTTCCGCAACCTGGAAGCGCCCCAATAAAAGAATATTACATACAAGTTTTTACATGAATGAAAATGAAAAACACTCATCTCACATAAAAACCCCCCGGCTATTCAAACACGACGATCCAATATAACATATCCAGCAACACATAACATCACATGTCATCAACGTAAGTAAATATGCGCATCCCAATTGTCGTTGACATATAGCAACGAAACCGGCGATATCACATATTACACTTACGGTTACAGAAAAAAAGTGTAAAACTACAACAGTTGGAATCCGCAACCTGCATAGACATCGCATGCCTAATCAAATGAATACCTTAGACATCACATGCCTAACAATTATAAACGCCGCATTTTAGTCTCAAAATCGAAAACTCTTTTCAATATCAAGTCGGGCAATTCAACAGGATTCCCGATATCCTGATCGAATGCTCGTCGCAAACTTCAGTAGACGGCCGCACCCCCGACGCCGTCGACGAAGTGCACCAAGGCGGAACACCGCTACCGGGAGCACCCTAACGGATGCTTTCGGCGACGGGGTTCTCCTACAGTCACTTGGTCGGGGCTATGGAGTGAGGCTGTCTATTAAGTTTACCCGGCGAGTATCCGCGTACGCTACGTGATTGCGACGGACTTTTGATCACATCAAAATTCCGTGGCAACCGATCAAGTGAGACTAAACTGCTATGTTTATAACATTCATTCAGTTATCTCATAACTTCTTGTGAATTCCAATTATTGTATCCCATTCCGGATAAATAGAAAATGTCAAACTTTCCGATCGAACAATCAAACACCCAATTTTTCCCGATACAGATCAACACATGAAATAAGTCTAACAACATTCAGTTCGTGCCTCAGTACCGACGGTCCAGCCGTAGAAGGGTCAAGCCAACGCCTCACATGTGGCACGCCGTACTGCACCAAACCCGAAGGTTCAAAGGGCAGTTCAAGACGGTCACATAATCGAGTTAAGGTTTGTTGTCTTCTAGAGGGTCCATCGCGTTACTTGCACTACTTAGAACGTCGTTAAACTACGGAAAAATCCAACACTTGGAAATTTCCCGACAGGGGAAAAATTGGGTATTTATATCCGGTCGAACTTTTTAACATATTCTAAAATTTATCCGGAAAGCCACAGAGACAAAATTTGATACTCCGATCGAAACACCGAATCCCCAAAACAATCCCAGAAAATTCAACTCTTGAATTAATATTAAAAATTCCCAGAAAATCCAGCATAATTTAATAAGAGTTACTGTGCAAACAGTGAGGTCTGACGTCACCAGATAGCCGCGGAACCGCCGCAGAAGCTAGGCTTCTGCCGCGGTTCCGCCGCAATAAATACTGTTCATCGAAAAAAATTTGCATCGTAATTCTTATTTTTCCCTGCTGAATTTTTTAGCAATTTTTAATCTGGAAAAATCCCAGTTTTTGAAAAAAGGACAGAGAGCATGGAAATTTTTGGGGTTTCGGTTAGTTCGGACTTCAAATTCCGTCTAGACTTCGCCTAAGGCTCTAGCTAGTCTCTGATACCACTGTAGGGTTCCTAGGCACCCTAATGAGGTCTCACAAGGCATCAACCATGCCAATTTCAAAAATTATGGTGCCGAGAAACCCTAGTGTACGGATCGTTGGCTAGATGTCTAGGCGAAAAAGCAACTAGTTAACTACTTTAACTAAGTGAACGGAAATACAACCTTTGTAGATCCGGTTCTCCACCTCCATAGCTCCGCAACGAAGTATCCTCGCTGTCCAAATCGAAATCCGGGCTCTTGCGTCGGCTTCATCGGAGAAGAAGCGGGCTAGGTCATCGACGACGTGCCGAAGATGATCTACGTCGAAGCATCGCTAGATCTAGCTCTCACTTCACCAAGTCATGAAAACTTGTGAAGGAAACACACTCTACTACTTGGCAAGAGGTAGAGGATGAAGAAATAGGAAGTGGGTAGACTTTAGAATTGGATTTCTCACTTGTTTTCATCAATCACCATTGATGAAGCAAGCTTCTTCAAGTGAAGAAGATGAAGAAGAAGAAGATAAATATTATGATAAGTTAATTTCAAAATAGAAAATAAAGGAATACTTATCATAATCAACCATGGTCAAGTGTAGAGAATAAACTAGGGTTAGGTCAATGGTTAGGTTAGGCATGAAACAAAAATGGTGGACTTTTCAAACCTTCATGAAGTTTCAATGTAAAACAAAGCTAGCCACCATTTCTTTTCTTTTGCCAAAATGAAATAAATAAATAAATAAATGAGTAAGTAAATAAAACATAACCCTAACCATCACATAACCATGGTTTAATCTTAACATACACTTAAACAATCATGTATCATCAAACATGATACAATCATATGTACAAATGTATATCACATATACAATGTGCACAAACCAAGTGAGAAAATCCATTTAAAGTGAACCAATACTAGTTAATGCAAAGTAATATATCAAATATATAATTATGCATTAAATCATTAAATCAACACTTGATTCAATGATCCGGTCATGTCGCACACAACCGACTAGTATACAATGTATCGGCTTATCGAATCAATCCTTGAATCGATAACTAGGTTATATCGCATACAACCAATCGATACATTCATCGCGAGAATAAAATACGGTATCACATACACGTATTATTCTCGGTCCCGCACATATCTCATATGCGCTCCTATTTCGTTTCGCTTGAGCCAGGAAACCTCTGTGTAGGACTCTAAAGACTCGTCAATACGCCGGCAGCAGGTGATGATCATATCAAACACCCACAAGCCGCAAGCGGTCTGCTAAACGTAACGGCCACCCGGGTATTGAGCGATCTGAAGATCGACGAGCAAGCCCGCTCACACTCCAGTGAATCCAACCAGTAACACTACCGTACAGTCCGGTCTGATCGTCTGATATGTCGCATATCTCGCCTAGGGGTGGTAAACGTCAGACCCCAATAGCTCGATAAGTCGTGTCGATATGAGGTCTATAACTGTTCGAGAAACTACTAGTAACACTTACCAGTAAATCTCAGCAACCCTAGCCAGGGATTTCCTGTTATAGCCAATCGAACACAGCGCAACATCAACCCCCTATACCGGGAGAGACGAATCCCCTCCTATCGCTCATTGCCTCCATGTGACTCGGGACTGTACCCAAAAACCACCGTTTTGCACGCCCTCTTGGACGTGGTAAGATGGAAATCAAAGCACAGTGGGAACCACACAAGACTCTATGACGATCTCGGGTCAACAGACTACTCTGTACCAGTGTCACCAGAGAACTGCCATCTGACGTGAGGTATAATACCATCTGGGAGTTCTCGGCGAGTCCATCCAGTGTACCCAGTCTCTACTGAGCACCCATATATCATCTCTGATGTCAAACACCGATGGATATGGGATCATCCATCGCCCATCTGTATGGGTCGAGAAGGTATACGCTAGTCTACTCTGGTATATCGATGCCCCATCTCGATACACCCACGACTAGGGACTTTGAAGGATGTACTTATGGACTACCATGTCCCCACTAGTATGATCCGCATCATAGTCCAGGTAGTCAAGTACACATCCTAAGGGCTTTACCAACATGTAACAGAGAGACAATCAGTATACACGTTAAGGTAAAGTGTAACCAGATAGCATACTATCATGTCGAGCAAGAAAGTCCTTCCTATATACGTCCCAGCATCCACTACAATATACATCCTATGTACAGTAATGGCCTCTAGGGCATACATATAACTAACAGTTGTATCTAGTACTCTCCATCTACTTTTCATGTATTGATTTAGAGACCAGTTGTGAAGACGATGTATATTATTTGTACTCTGGTGTCGAGCTCGTTGTGAGCCGACTTTGTTTATGCAGTTTTATCTTTCTTGATACTTGTCTTCACTTATTTTTGCTCATTTTTCGCTACGGCGTCGTATATTATCAGTGTGGTGATTGTTCCGCCGTTAGGCGTGATTGCTCCCGTTTGGGATGTTTTATTCTTATTATACATCATTTTACTCATATATTGTTTTGTACTCGATTTCGGGGCTAGTTTTTACAAAGGAAATGCTGCCAAAATTTTTAAGATAATAACTTTAACTTTAAAGAATTTTACTAAATTACTTAAGGTTTTCTAAATGTTTTAACAAATGTTTCTATTAAATGTTTTACCACTCAATACTTTTAATGGTTTTGATTTCTGGGTTTTGGCTTACTTAGTCGCATTACGCCTGTAGACGTTACGTGGTTAAGTACCGGTCACAGGCCGAACTTTGGGTCGTGATAGGGTGCAGAGGCGTCGGATATGGCACGGAAAGGACAGAGCTGAAATCGGAGCAGTTTAGCTGAAGCGTCCAGGTGAGTAGATATATATCAACGGGGGAAGTCGCGTGGATGGCGTATAGCACCCCCGCAATTTCGTTGGATATGATGTGTTATGTTATATATATACATATGTGTTATTGCGAGATATGAATCCCTAGCAAGAAAGGCCTTAGGAGACCATGGGTTGTATTTGGTGTAATTGGAGAAATGTACTTTCAGTTTAGTTTCTTAGTTGCGAAACCCTAGAGTAAAGGTTCACACACACACACTTGCACACACGTGATATGTTTGGGTGTATATGTTTATATGTATATGCGTGTGTCTGTGTGTGTGTGTGTGTGTGTGTGTATGCGTTGGTATATATATATACATGTACGTATACACGGATGATGAGCCCAGTATATGATACTTGGAGATGAGCCGATATGATCGGGCATGATGCCGTGAGATTATGATATGTGATTGGGTCGTGATATGATACGATATGATATTATAGTGGATCATTGGGTGATGTGCTTTCATTATAACGTTTTAGAAATCGTTTTGTGAATTTTCCATTTCTAGGGTAAAATAGTCGGTGTTTTCGGTTTTAACCCGATTGTGATCGAACATCTGTATACACTTGACGGCACCTAGTTTAACTAGAATGAAGCTGGTGCGTGGGCTTTGGGGGTTAATTGAAAGTTTTGGTTCACATAGAATTTTTCCCTAATTAAAATATTATTTTAATGCTTTATTTGTGCACTTAATTAGTGGTAATTACATTTTTTCTTAGGTTAATTACTACTAAAGTAAATCTATGCTAAGTTAATCACTAGTTTATGCTAGAAACTTCTCTTCCCAAAATATCTTGTTAATTGGGTAATTAAAATGAAAATTTAAAGAAAAATAAATTAAAATAAAAGGTGGCATTTGCATTAACTAACATTTAATGTTGTTTTTAGCTAGTTTTTTCCACACAATTCTACAAACTTCCTCACTTTTTCCTCTATGGCCGGCCACTTCTCCTTTGCTGCCCTAATTTCCCCCCCCCCCTCCATTTCCATCTCTTTATTCTTCATAAAATCATCAAAAATCACAAATAATTCACAAAAACTCATTTCTAAACCAAAACCCATCATTCTTCTTCACAAATCAAGCTTGGATCTTCATCAAGTCAGGATTTTTGGAGGCTAACTTTGGATTTCTAGTTGCTGATTTTGTGGAGGTATAAAAGCCTAACCCTAATCTTTAATTGTTGTTAAATCCTTATTTAGCTTATTAGATGTTTAATTTAAGCTTTTAATTTCATAATTTAGAATTGCTAGTAAGGTTTTCTGTAATCAAATTAGGGTTTTGATTAGTGAAATGGTTAGTTGATAATTTTAGACAAAAGAAAACTTAATCTAGTTTGCTAGTTTGTTAAATGATATTTTCCTAATTGGATAATTAAGCTAATTAGCAAACTAAACTTTTACTAATCATAATTAAGTGAGGTTAAAATTATAGTAAAGGTTTGAATGGTTTAATCATGCTATATTGTGATGTTTGTAAATTCTAGTTTTGGTAAAAGCTTCTAATTTTGCGCTAAAATGAGATATGTTGCTTACTAGATCTTCGTAAGTTTTGGCGTGGATTTCTTTTGACGTTGCGACGTTATTTATATTAGATTCCACATTTATTATTGTGTTGTGAATGCGCGATCGGTACGATCAGGGTCTAGGCTTGGTAGTTGTGTCGCTTTGCGTTCCTAGCTAGGATCGTGCCAATGTCGTTCATGTCTTTGTGTAGCTTTTGCTCTTGAGTTGGTTTCGTAGTGTCGCTATACGCATTAGCCACTTAACGAACACTTGAGAGTATGTTTGGAGTTGGTGCGTCGGTCAAACATAGTTGGTATGGGTTATTGGTCGATAGCTAATATATACTTGTTATATTGTTATGTGCTTTCAGGATCGCAGGCGGGGACTTCGGGCGCTGCGAAGAAGGGAAAGTGAGTTGTTGGCTTTACTTAGTCAGGATTGTTTGTGAGTAGATTTAACATCTACAGGGGAATCGCCAACATGGCGTTATGCGTCTAGGCTAGATTAAATGATATGACTATTAGTTAGATATATACGGATATTGGTTGTGCATGTGTACCTTTGTTGCATATCTCATTTCCTATTGTTCATAGACTTAGTATTAATGAGACACAACACCATTATTGACGGTTCATGTTTCACGAGCACTAATTGTATGCCACACACACACCGTCGATAATTGCCATGACACGCACAACCCCTATACATATGTGATATTGTATGGTTTAGGGATATTGAGACATGATCCTTATTTCCTTTTGCGCATATGACATATAGCATACCTGTATACCTACATGTTTACACATATGCCTAGACATGCTTACATGCTAGTTACCTATATATCTATATGGTATTTTACCATTAGTGATAGGTATATATACATATGAGATATAGCTGCATGTACATCTTGCATACATACTTACACATATACCTGGAAGGTATTACATTATTACTGATAGATAGATACATATACCTTGCTATACCTACATGTTTACACATATATCTGGCTATAACTACATGTTCACCTTTATTTGATGTTATATGGACTTGGAGAACTTAGGAACCGCATGATATATATATTAACTTGTGCAGTTAAATAGAGGCTTTTCCTTTATATGCTCACATTACAGTTTTATGTTGCATATATTATATTCATGAATTTTCGTATTGAGATATGGATTATTCATTACTTGATGTTTTCTGGATTTGAGGACCGTGGTTGTTTCATGAAATTATGCATTATTTGAAAAACCTGATTTCTCTTGTTATGATATTTCAGCGTTGACCATGAGATTTCTCGGTTCTGAGCTTTGTATTATTACCCGATACGAGGAGTAGATGAGGCCGTGTGTGGGTACATGGTGGAGCCCAGTACAGTTCCCCTCGGCAAGATGATCGACGGTACATGCCGATGAGCCTGGAAAGTAGGCAAGTACCTACCGGTGACAGTACCTATGACTCGGCGGTTATCATGGGGATACCAACCGGAGTCATATACGTATGGATACGTCGAATTTCGAGTGTAAGAGCTAGGCACTCGAGTTTTCAGAATAGCGTATGATACGTACCTATCAGGAGGGCCAGTCGTGGTGACAGCGCCTGATAGATCAGTATTTATGTGTCGATGTGAGACACTTGTTTTCATGATATTTTTACTCCTAAGTATATATAACAGTGGAATGGGACGCTGTTATATATATATATATATTAGTGGAATGGGACGCTAATATATATGTATACATATCTAATTTATATACATCATCATAAAAATCTTGCAAATATACCCACTTAGGATATATGAGATTCACTTAATATTGGATACAGGATATATAAGATATACTTGATATTGGATACTGGATATATGAGTCTTACTTGATATTGGACATTCAGGATCTATGAGACTTACAGGATATGAGGTCCAATTTAGAGGCTGATTTGTGGAAATTTAGGATTTAGATTGTCTTGATGGACTTTGGTCCTACCACGAGGTCAGGATTCTATGAGGATGACATGTTTTATCCCATACTCCGCATTTATTGTATATGCATTGCTTCATGTATTAGTAGTACCTGATAGAGTACCTTTCATGACTGTTGCATTTACATATTGTTATTTTATATGCATTGCTTCATGTATTAGTAGTACCTGATAGAGTACCTTACATGACTATTGCATACATATTGCCATTTATTGTTCATGTGGTAGTAGTACCTGATAGAGTACCTTACATGACTGTTGCATACATATTGCTATTATTTTTCATGTAGTAGTAGTACCTGATAGAGTACCTTACATGACTGTTGCATACATATTGCTATTTATTACTATCAGCTTGCATGCATTAGATTCGCGATGTACGTGCATACTTGTGATTACCCGCATATGTTATTTACTATTCACGAGTTGGCAACTCACCCTTGTTGTGCCACAGTATTTTGCAGGTAGTCCCTTAGGGCAGTCGCGGCAGGCTTTTCATCTATCGCATCATCTTTTGCAGTGGATACCGCTTCGGCTGACTGTGCGCAGTTTTGCTATAGGTGGGTTTTGCGGCTATCCGATTTTGTTTATTGTTATCTTTGTACCATGTACTCTCCAACTGCCACTTTCATGCATGACTTAGAGACTTGATGTGAGGACGATATTGTATGTTATTTTGTGACCTGGAGGTCTTTTATGCAGTTTTTATTTATATCGTCTTTTACTTCTTCGCTACGGCGTCGTATATCTGTTGTTGTGGTTGTTTCCACCTTTGGGCGTGGATTTTGATCCCGTTGGGGATGCTTTACTTATATTTATGTTGTACACATTTTTGGGGTTAGTTTTTACAAAGGAGGTGCTGCCAAAATTTTTAAGAAACTAAATTGGACTTTAAAGAATTTGTACTCGAGATTTTCAGAAGTTTTAACAATGTTCTTATCACTTACTATTTTTGATGGTTTAGATTGCTGGGTTTTCGGCTCACTTAAATTGCGTTACGCCTGTAGACGTGTAGTTTAAGGGTCGTCACGTACCAAATTTCGGGTCGTGACATTCATACACACGAGGATATATGTTGTTGATATGGGAATGTACTAGATTTTAGAACGGTACCCCTAATTCTTGATTTATCGATAATGATACTATATGGTAATGAGGTACATGTGATATTTGACCCGTACCCCGATTTTGGGATGTCGTACGATGGATTTTACCATACTAGTTATAGATATAATGATTGATCTGCACTCTTGATTCAAGGAGGTCGTACTATATAAATTTTACCGTACGTGACGCTATTGAGGCGGGATCGCCGCCTATTAGATATTTCGACTCGGACTTTAGGTGGTTTTCCTTACCCTTTCGATTGGGCTCGAGTTATACTTATTTTCAAAACTAACGAATCGTGAGTATTTTTAAAGACAAGCCGAGGGATACTATGGATTTTTCAAAAGACGTATTTTTTCTCAAAGTCCCCTTAGCCCATATTTTCCTAAAACCGCGATTCGTGCTATTTCAAACACTAAAAACGGTATGACTCGTATATTGGATATGTATATTCTTCATTGTTGCGATTACTATTCATTCTCCGTTTAATTCATATTGTCTTCATCGCATTGCATGCTTATACCTGCATTTTCTTTAGTCATTATGAACCCTATTGTCAGGACACCAGTACCATTTCCGATGATGTGTATGCTCCACGTACACTTGCTTGCTGGCTCAAACACATCATCATCGGTAATTTCCATGCCACGTACACTTTAGAGAAGATTACTTCATTGATATAACTGCTAGTAGATAGTTCCGATATATAATTACTGTGCCAGTTTAAATATTGCATTCTTTGCTTAGATACCATCCATGTATATGTATTCATTTGACATGCGATATTATGGGGCTTTATGCCGATATTCACTGTTCACTGACTCGTGATTTTGAGATTTTGGATCTTTCATGGGATTTCTGGATTTAGGAAACTGCATGTGAATGTTCATAAACTTATGATTATTTTAAATGAGAAAGATTTGGTATTCCTTGATATGATGAGTAGCGTCCACCGTGATGTTTTCTCGGTTCTGAGTTGGTTTTCGAGACCCGATTCGAAAAGGAGTATGAACCGTCTGCGGGTACATGGTGGACCCGGTGAGGTATCCCTGGGCGAGAGTGATTTCATGGAGGATGATGAGCCTGACAGGGGTGCACTACCTACCGGTGATTGTATTGGAAACTCGACGGACATCCGGAGGATACCGTTCGGAGTTATGAAAGAGATGGATATTTGGGCCGATCCGGACTGACGGAGCCCGAGATTTGAGTATTATGTGTTGCTGTCGGACATGGATTTCGAGATGTTTTGAGTGTTGATGCTTGGCACTCGGGGTTTTATCATGATTTGTGTATCGTTGCTGGACACATGTTGGATTATGCATTAGTACATGTCATGCATCGATATATTATTACTCATGATACGGACACGAGTACTTTGATATCACACTTATGATATACTATCACCCTTATCGTAGTGTTGTATATTTTAGTGTATGACCTAGGAGAGAGTCATACAAGCGATTTCTTCTCGGTGACATTTTCTACTCACGAGTTGGAAACTCGCCCCCGTTGTGCCCCAATTTCTTGCAGGTTTGGCCGTACCGGTTTCATTGCGGCTTGCTGGCACACTGCTTCCTTCCGGGTGATTGCTTTGGTAGGTGGGTTCACTTGTATCGTGACCACTGTTGTACTTTATTTATTTCAGTTGTATCTAGTAAACTCCATCAATCAGACTTGTATTATTTAATAGACTTAGAAGACTGGTTGTATATTCTTTCGACCTTAGAGTCGCGCGCTTGTATTATTATTGGTCTTCTTTGGTTTTCTTAAGGATGTTGGATTTCTTTCTGAGTTTTGATCCTCGCCCTTCGGCGTTGTATATTATATTGCTTGCGTGGTTGTTTCCGCCAATTGGCGAAGAGCTAGCTCCCGCTAGGGGATGCCCTTATTCATTATTTATGTATTTCATGTGTTGTACCCGTTTGGAGGACTGTATTGACAAAGGAGACTCTGCCAAAATTTTCGGGAATATATGATGTTGCTTTTAAACAAGTTTTCTTTCACTCTTTTCTTTAAAAATGGTTTAGATTTCTGGGCTTTGCCTTACTTAGATTACGTTACACCTCTAGCCATCTAGTAATTTAAGTGCCAGTCATATTCCGTACCTTCAGATCATGACAAAGTTGGTATCAGAGCACTAGGTTTAACCTTGGTTCGAGTCTAGGTTTGACTATGCGGAGTCTAGGGCGTATATTTATATTCAGAAGCTAGGCTTGACCTTACGGAACTTAGACTTGGTCGAGGGGGTATTAGACCCGAACTTTCGTCGCGTAGGTTGAACTTGGTTGATGGAGTAGGTGACTTAAGTAGAGTGACGTACCGTGTGTATGTTCCGCGTCATACTTACGATACGCTACTCCACTTAAGAAGCCTTATGATGTACATTTCTTTGCACCGTATTCTATTCGTTCCATGATCTATCTTCATCGATGTCGGATGGTGGTTTCTGTTACCATGGTTTCACGGGCAGAGAGAGCTGCGGCTAGAGTTGCGGTTAGCATGAGCTCGTCTTGGACGAGGACTGACCAGGGCATAATTCCGATGACACACGATTGTATAGATGTGTCGTTTATTTGTGTTTTTCGTGACATGAGTGTTTTGATGAATTGTTTTTACCAAGATTTTCGAATGTACAGATTAGCACTAGAGGATTGGGCCACTGCTAGAGGCCGTCTAGAATATGATGACCATTAATGTATCGTTTATCCTTCAGGATTGAGGTATTGTTTAGCGTGCGGACGAAGGGTATTCACATGTTGTCTAGGCAAAGTTAAAAGGTTCGAACGAATGTCAGAAACCCATTTTTCCAAGTTTAAGGTATTCGGAAAAACATGCAAGCAATTCTGTGAACCCTCTAGAAGAATGAAACCCTAAATCGACATAATGACCATGGAACCGCTTTTGAACCTTAGGGTTTGCGGCAGTTCCGCGGTGCCATTAATGAGGCTTGGGTCTGTCCTTCTACGGCTGGTCCATAGGTACTGTGGCATGTATTGGGTATTATTAAACTGTGCTCAAGTGTTGAGCTCTCAGGGAATTATGGGACTTTGTGAATCGATCGAAAAGTTTAACGTCGTCCGAATATCATGTGATGGGATGCAATACTTGGAATCCACAAGAAAACTAATTTGATTTTTTTTAAATCTAGCAATTTAGTCTCAGTTGATCGGTTGCCACGGGATTTTGATGAGATGACGTTCTACTCCGTTGATATCAGAGATATGATACGCATACATAGGCGTTGAATATGGATTTATCTTTTAAAAGAAGTCGTGATGAGTGTGCAGCTGTTTCGGAACAAGAAATGGATTTAGTAAAGGGTGATAACTTCCGGGAAGTTCGACAGGAACGAGATTGGGAGAGACCCCGACAGAATCTTTCTGGAATACTACACGAGAAGACTTGGACCCAAGATCGGTCGTATTACACACACCCAATAAGCCAGAGTTTCGGCATCATCGACTAGACATTTTATGAGCGACCATGATAGTTGGCTAGAGATCTTTAGAGGATGCACCAGAGCGGAACTGTTTCCGTCATCATTACATATTGGGCCGTTGAGCCGAGAAGTTATGTAATTGGCAATCCGCAGTGAGAGACGAGAGCCTAAGGGCACAAGGCGCCAGACCATGAACAGGAGGCAAGTAGATATCTTGCTCTGCTAGCTTTAGAAGCACCGACACCTTCTCGACTTGAAGGAAGGACATATCGACGACGGTGTTTACGATTTGCGATTTGGTGATTCGAATATCACGTATCCGTCATTTTGGATTTTGGTATTTTGGGTGATTTATTTGCATGATTGGGATTTTGTGCACCACAGCTGCACTCGACTTCAATTTGATTTCGTTCGAGATGTTTGATTTTGATTTCATGCCTATGGTATGTATGTGATTTGACTTATGCCTTCGGAGTAGTTTTCATGCACTTTTAGTACCTTGAATGGATTTTGTGCATGCTGATGCATGTGGATGTGAGATTATATACCATGGTATACCTTATTTGGATTGAGGTTTGTTGTATACCGTCGATTTTGATTGTGATATTCGATATTTGTTTTCATGCACCTTGTGCACTTGATTTGGAATCTTGCGCATACTTGGCGCGCTTGATGCGATTTTGGTGCACACCAGATGCACTAAATCGGGATTCTTCGTGCATATCAGATGCACCTGATTTTGTTGTCGGGCACACCTGTTGCCCTTGAAAGTGTTAGTGTATATGCCCTACAGGCCATTATTGTATCATACTAGCTTGTATATTACTTAATGGAAGCTTGGAATATTCACAGTTATATTAACAGTCTTGCTAAACATGGTAGTATGCTACTTGGTTTATATCTATCTTAATATGTGTGTACGTATTGATAGAGCCCTTAGGATCTTGCTTGACTACCAGCGTTGTGATAGCAGTCAAACTAGTGGGGGCTGGGTAGTCTACAAGCACATCCTTTTTTCAGGTCCCTAGTCGTAGGATTATCGAGACAGGGCATCGATACTCCGGAGTAGACTAGTGTGTACGCTTCTCATCCCAGTTGAGGAGATAGTCTGTCCCACGTCCATCAGTACGTCGTACTGGAGATAGTATACAGGTGCTCGTTGGGTTACGGGTACACCGGACAGGACTCACGGGGAACTGTTGGTTGGTATTATACCCGTCGAAAGTTAACAGTTCCCAGGTGATATGAGTACAGCATAGTCCGCAGACTTGACACTGATGCTTCGCCTTGAGTGTGTTTCTACTGTTCTTAGATTGCCACCCTACCACGGCTCAAAGGAGTCGTGCAAACAGGTAGCAGTTGGGTGCAGTCCCGAAGCACTTGGAGGTAGTGGCAGTTAGACAGGATTCGTCTCTTTCGGTATTGGGAGTTGATATTGCGCTGTGTCTGGAGAGCCATTATGCAAAGTCCATGGCCAGGGCAAGCGAGATTTACTGGTAGGTTTTCCAGTAGCTTCTCAAGGTGTAATGGGCTTCGCTCCGACACGACTTATACCGCTTTTAGGGGACTGACGCTTGCCGCCCCCTAGGCCCGATATGTGATAGTCCTAGATGAATAGACCGGACTGTATGGAGATTGTCACATCAGGCTCAGTACGAGTTCGGATGGGTTTCCTCATCGGCCTTCTTATCGACATCTACTTGGGGACCGTTAAGTATAGCTAGTCCCGCTTGCGGTCTGTGGTTAAACCCACGCCAGCGTAGTAGTTGAGTCTTTAGAGTCCCACACAGAGAGTTTCCCTGCTTTAGGCGAAACGATATAGAGGTCGTATGGTTTTACAACATGGTTCGGACACGCACGTGCATTTATACACGTACGATATTCGGACAGTTTATACTAGCAGGCTTTGGTTTAAGCCAGATTCTAGTATTGGATTATTGGATTTATACAGTCTCAGTATTGTAGGGTTCCTAGGCACCCTAGTGAGGTCTCACAAGGCATCAACCATGCCAATTTTGAAAATTACGGTGCCGAGAAACCCTAAACAACGGATCGTTTGCTAGAAAACTAGGCGAAAAAGCTAACTAGTTAACAATTAACTAATGGGATATCGGAAATACAACCTTTGTAGATCCGGTGCTCCAACTCCATAGCTCCGTAACGAGGTCCTCTCCGCTGTCCAAATCGAATCCGGGCTCAAGCGTCGGCTTCGTCGGAGAATGGGCAAGCTAGGTCGTCGATGTCCATGCCGAAGATGATCTACGTCGAGGCATCGAAAGATCAAGCTCCACCTTCATCAAGTCATGAAAACTTGTGAAGGAAACACACTCTACTACTTGGCAAGAGGTAGAGGATGATGAAATAGGAAGTGGGTAAACTTTAGAATTGGATTTCTCACTCTAATTCTCACTTTGCCATTAAAGCTTGTGAAGCTTTTTCTTGAAGTGAAGAAGAAGAAGAAGATGAAGAATATGATAAGTTCTTATAAAATAGAAAAATAAAACAATACTTATCATAATCTTTACCTTAGTTAAGTGTAGAGAATTGACTAAGGTTGGGTTGATGGTTAGGGTTAAGAATGAGAACAAAAAAGTCATCAAGTCAAAGCTTCATGAAACTTCAACTAAAAACAAAAGTAGCCACCATTCATTTATCTTCCAATTTATTCAAAATGAATACATAAATAAGATAAATGAATAAGTAAAACCCTAATCAACAACTTAACCTTGGTTTAATTCTTTATACTTAACCAAAAAAAGCATGCATCATCAAACATGATACAAACATGTGCACAAAATCATATCGCATATGCAATGCGCACACCCGAGTGAGAATATCCATTTAAAGTGAACCGATACTAGTTAATGCAAAGTAACATATCAAATATATAATTATACATTAAATCATTAAATCAACACTTGATTTAACGATCCGGTCATATCGCATATAACCGACCAGTATCCTATGTATCGGCTTATCGAATCAACCTTTGATTCGATAACTAGGGTATATCGCATATAACCTAATCGATACATTCATCGCGAGAATAGAATACGGTATCACATACACGTATTATTCTCGGTCCCGCACATATCTCATATGCGCTCCTATTTCGTTTCGCTTGAGCCAGGAAACCTCTGTGTAGGACTCTAAAGACTCGTCAATACGCCGGCAGCAGGCGATGATCATATCAAACACCCACAAGCCGCAAGCGGTCTGCTAAACGTAACGGCCACCCGGGTATTGAGCGATCTGAAGATCGACGAGCAAGCCCGCTCACACTCCAGTGAATCCGACCAGTAACACTACCGTACAGTCCGGTCTGATCGTCTGATATGTCGCATATCTTGCCTAGGGGTGGTAAACGTCAGACCCCAATAGCTCGATAAGTCGTGTCGATATGAGGCTCATAACGGGTCGAGAAACTACTGGTAACACTTACCAGCAATTCTCTGATCAGCCCTGGCCAGGGACTTCCTGTTATAGCCAATCGAACAAAGTGCAACATCAACTCCCTATACCGGGAGAGACGAATCCCCTCCTATCGCTCATTGCCTCCATGTGACTCGGGACTGTACCCAAAAACCACCGTTTTGCACGCCCTCTTGGACGTGGTAAGATGGAAATCAAAGCACAGTGGGAACCACACAAGACTCTATGACGATCTCGGGTCAACAGACTACTCTGTACCAGTGTCACCAGAGAACTGCCATCTGACGTGAGGTATAATACCATCTGGGAGTTCTCGGCGAGTCCGTCCAGTGTACCCAGTCTCTACTGAGCACCCGTATATCATCTCCGATGTCAAACACCGATGGATATGGGATCATCCATCGCCCATCTATATGGGTCGAGAAGGTATACGCTAGTCTACTCTGGTATATCGATGCCCCGTCTCGATACACCCACGACTAGGGACTTTGATGGATGTACTTATGGACTACCATGTCCCCACTAGTATGATCCGCATCATAGTCCAGGTAGTCAAGTACAGATCCTAAGGGCCTTACCAACATGTAACAGAAAGACAATCAGCATACACGTTAAGGTAAAGAGTAACCAGATAGCATACTATCATGTCGAGCGAGAAAGTCCTCCCTATATATGTCCCAGCATCCACTACAATATACATCCTATGTACAGTAATGGCCTCTAGGGCATATATATAACTAACAATCTTCCACTTGCACTAGGGCCATCTAATAGCAGTGGTTGCAGTATCTCATACTCAACCATCCCATAAAAGTCTCTCTCTGGGAACAGGCCTTTGTGAGTGGATCCGCTGTGTTGTCCTCTGAGTCTACTCTCCTAACCTCGATCTCCCTGGAGATCAACCATCTCCATGATAAAGTTATACTGCCTTAGAATATGTCTGGATCACTGATGGGACGGACGTTCCTTGGCATAAGCCACAACTCCATTGTCTCACAATGGTTGGAACGTAGTTCATCTCATGAACCAATATACACCCAGACTGCCTCTTTGGTAGCATCTTAAGTAGCGATGTATCGTGCCTTTATCGTCTAGTATGTCACGGTATCTAGCTTGGAACTCTTCCACCATACCGTCCCTTTACTGAGGGTAAAGACAATGCCTGTGACTGAAACTTAGTCGTCATTATCACACTGGAACTATTCCAGTGATTCTCCCTAGGGTCGATTGATACCATCTCACTACAACTAGTGAGAATCCTAACATCCAATTAGATCTATCTCATAGATCCAAAACCCAGGATTTAGGAGGTATCTCTTTGATCCTATATGGAGAATCATTGTGATAAGCAGAGATTGATCGAGCGCAGCATAGGAAACTCCTTCCCTATCAAGAGTATGTCATCCACGTACTCTACGAGGATCGTCACTATACTCCCTACTACCTTTTTGTTTATACAAGGTTCATCTACCATTTTGATGATGTCAAACTCTTTGACTACTTCATCAAAATAGATGTTCCAACTCCGCGATGCCTGCTTTATCCAATAAAGCATCTTGCACACGTTTCCGCTGCTCCCACTGTCTACGAAGCCCTCTGGCTGTGTACTTATAGACGCTCTCTTCTAAATCATCATTTAGAAAAGCAGTCAAGACACCCAACCACCAGATATCGTAGTCATGGTATGTAGCCGTGGCAAGTAGGATCTGGATGGACTTAAGCATAGATCCTTAGAAAAGGTTTCAACATAATCCACACCTGGTCAATGATGCAAACCTTTAACAAGTCTAGCTTTGAAAGTCTCAACTTTTCCATCTACACCAAGTAATCTTCTCAAGATATACTTGCTCCTGATGGGGACTTAACCCTTCAGATATAGCAGCTAAAGTCCATACTTTGCTGGTGTATAAGGATTCCATCTCAGATCACTAAGCATCCAGCCATTCTTACAGAGTCTTACTCCTGATGGCCAGCTCGAAACTAGTTGGGTCATCATCTCATGATGCATTCCTCGCTCCCACTGTCATAGAGAAACAGAAGTATCTCTCATGTGGGTGAGGAACCCTACTAGATCGGCGGAGAGGCTGAGGTTCGTTGGAATCTACTGAATCCTTTGGTTCTACCAAATCATCTGCTGTAGTTTGTATAGCTGGAACCTTTCCAGTTCTACATAACAGATCTTGCCTCGAGCTTATCCGGATTTTTCTTTTCAGACATAGGCTGGACAACCCCAAATCTTAACTAACTTAAGAGATGGGCTCTTCCCTTATCATATCAAATATGAAGTGGCAGGCAACTGATTTGATTTGAACCCTATTCAATATTTATGCAGCTTCTCAAGCGCATAACTCCCAAAAGGAAAAAGGTAACTCAGTAGTACTCATCATAGAGCACACCTTATCATATAGGGTGTTATTGCTCCGCCCCGATATACCATCGTGCTACGGTGTATACAGAGGAGTAATGCAGAGAGAGAATCTCAATCTCCTTTAGAATAATCCAGGATTTTCGTGCTCAAGTATTCTCCTCCTTGATCTCATCAAAGGACATAATACTTATACCCTCATTGGTTCTCTACTTCTAACTTATATTCTGTGAATATCTCAAAAGGTTCGGACTTGTGTTTCAATAGGAACATATGTCTGAATCTTGAGAGATTATCAGAGAATGTAATGAAGTACAAAGAACCTTTCTTGGCATGTGTAGACAGGGGACCTTACATACATCAACATGTATCATCCCAAGAGTTCATTAACTTTTTCTCTGTTTCCAATAAACGGAGCTATGGTCATCTTATCTTTGTGACATGACTGGCAAGTTTCACAAGATGTAAATTCAAACTGATTTAAATATGCATCTTTATGTAACTTAGCTAGTCGGGTCGCATTGATATGACCTAGTCTACAATGCCTCAAGAAGGATCCGTTCATTTCTGAACTCTTCCTCTTGTGTGTGTTCTGTATACTAAAGAACTGTAGTTTGATTTAGAACATCAATGCTTTTAGATAACGTGCCTGATCCGATCAACTTTTGATATAGGAAATGTTCAAAACATTTTCCAACAATACAAAATTTTATCATTTCTTTACTAATAAAGAGACTGATATGATTTTGTATATCAGGTTCGGTATCTAATAACATTCGTTCAGAATCAATGTATCGGTAATACAGGGTGACAGTGACCGACAGACTTGGCTGCAACTCTTGCCCCGTATTCTGCCTCATGAAACTTATCACCCGTTCTCAGTTCTCTACCTTTCTGTAGCCCTATGTAACAGATTACATATCTGGGATCCTGATCTGGTATCACATACTCAGGACGTAGAGGATACAGAGAAATAGTTCTTTGTAATGAACACACCCGAAGATGATGCATCAGCATGCACTCTCTTCGTTTGGGCGGCACGGGAATTCTGGTATTCCCCAATTTCCTGCTCTGACTTATAACAATTATAAGTTGGAGCGGGACCAACGTTCCCCAGCTCAGTATAACAAGCGGGTTCGGTCAAATATCCGTATTATTATCTTGATTAAGGCGTGATAGGGTCGCTACCTGGAGAGAGAGAGAAGAAAACACTCAGCATGCGCTCTGTCAAGAATTGATTGGTTATTATTTTATCTAATCAGGATGGCTCCCACTGCTTTTTATCAAATCTTCCTTCAAACCCTAAAAGGAAAGACTAGCCGGGATTAATTACACACTACAAGTTCGCCAATCTTTCAGCCAGGCCAGTGTCGGTACTTTGAGGGAGGTCCCCCGTGCTTTCGCACGAACCTAATTAATGTAAACCTCGTTTTCCCAGAGGCGTAACCCCGTTGACACCTTTCTAGACACCTACTTGATCGGCTAATTGTAATGTGTAAAACACTCCCAGGAGTAACTCTTACTCGCAGCGGGTATCGGGATCCAACTATCTCATAGAAGGTATGCAATCTCATTGCAAATTTCAACACTTGAAATTCCCGATAATATTTTGCCCCTAGCTCGCTATGACCTTGACGCATGCCAATCAACCCATAGTCTGCTAGTCAAGTTCAACCCGTACATTTCTTGATTGAATTAAACCCACCCGCACGACCCTTGACGCATGCCAAACAACGCCGTACGAATACCCTAATCCAATCGCATCATATGCTAGCAGATAAGCACTAGTTAGCTACCGTACACTACGCCTTGACGCATGCCAAACAACCGCAGCACGAATACTAACTAGTACTTATCTGAAATGACGGAGGGCTACGACAGGTTTTTCTGAAAACCTATTGCGTAATGAACTTGATATCATTGTAGAATCAAATGATTTTTAAAATG
The DNA here is from genome assembly GCA_030015575.1 of Agapanthus africanus. Taxonomy (NCBI): domain Eukaryota; kingdom Viridiplantae; phylum Streptophyta; class Magnoliopsida; order Asparagales; family Amaryllidaceae; genus Agapanthus; species Agapanthus africanus. The sequence goes on from CM057345.1 coordinate 303,083,962, forward strand.
GAGTGTTTTTGAGGCTTTTCTAGTTTTGCTAAAGGAGTCACTCCCGGTGAAGGGATCGTCGGTCCTTTCCTCGTCGAATGAGGTGCGGGATATATCACATATATCACTGTGCAAAGCAAAAACACTTAAAAGCAATCAAAATACAAACCGAGTGTGTAGCATCTGCCAGTTATTGCTAAAGGAGTCACTCCCGGTGAAGGGATCTCGGTCCTTTCCTCATCGAATAAGGTGCAGGATATATCACATATACCACTGTGCAAAGCAAGAACTGTAGCTACCTGTTTTAATTTTGAAATTCGATTCTACAACATCTTAGGTTTCTTTTATTTCATTAATCATATTAATGAAGTCCCATCTTTTAAGTACCTAAACATCACAGATAAATACAACGTACACTTATGCCATCCGCATTCGCCTCGATGTCCCCTCGTGCACCGTTAGGTTAAGTAACTAACGGCAGAGCGGGGCAGGGCTAGCGCGGGTGTAAAACATAAGTAACGTCTATATAATATATCATATATACTATATGTAGTATCTATCACAGAACATCACATGATCACATCACAGATATCGCAGCAGAAGAAACATATGAAATATTGGATATAATAGGACGTCCGTGTTTTCAATACGAGCCAGTATAAAACACGGATTCCACGGTCGTGATGAATAGCCAAACCCACACCCCTAGACCCCTACGAGAGCGGCAAGCAACCCTACCAATTCTAGAGTTAGAAGACCCGGACTCGACTCCTCGAGTTGGTCTCCCACTGGACTCCAGAACCCGGTTACTTGTGCCCTCCTCCTTGGGTCTATCCTAGTGCGGAAAAGTAAATAATATACAAACGGTGACAACTTCCGCAACCTGGAAGTGCCCCAATAAAAGAATATTACATACAAGTTTTTACATGAATGAAAATGAAAAACACTCATCTCATATAAAAACCCCCGGCTATTCAAACACGGCGATCCAATATAACATATCCAGCAACACATAACATCACATGTCATCAACGTAAGTAAATATGCGCATCCCAATTGTCGTTGACATATAGCAACGAAACCGGCGATATCATATATTACACTTACGGTCACAGAAAAGAAAGTGTAAAACTACAAAAGTTGGAATCCGCAACCACCTCAGACATCGCATGCCTGACCAAATGAATTCCTTAGACATCACATGCCTAACAATTATAAACCCCGCATTTTAGTCTCAAAATCGAAAACACTTTTCAATATCAAGTCGGGTAATTCAACAAGATTCCCGACATCCTGATCGAATGCTCATCGCAAACTTCAGTAGACGGCCGCACCCCCGATACCGTCGACGAAGTGCACCAAGGCGGAACACCGCTGCCGCGAGCACCCGAACGGATGCTTTCGGCGACGGGGTTCTCCTACAGTCACTTGGTTGGGGCTATGGAGTGAGGCTGTCTATTAAGTTTACCCGGCGAGTATCCGCGTACACTACGTGATTGCGACGGACTTTTGATCACATCAAAATTCCGTGGCAACCGATCAAGTGAGACTAAACCGCTAGATTTATAACATTCATTCAGTTATCTCATAACTACTTGTGGATTCCAAGTATTGTATCACATTCCAGATAATTAGAAAATGTTAAACTTTCCGATCGAACAATCGAACACCCAAGTTTTCCCGATATAGATCAACACATGAAATAAGTCTAACAACATTCAGTTCGTACCTCAGTACCAAGGGTCCAGCCGTAGAAGGGTCAAGCCAACGCCTCACATGTGGCACGCCGTACTGCCCCAAACCCGAAGGTTCAAAGGGCAGTTCAAGACGGTCACATAATCGAGTTAAGGTTTGTTGTCTTCTAGAGGGACCATCGCGTTACTTGCACTACTTAGAACGTCGTTAAACTACGGAAAAATCCAACACTTGGAAATTTCCCGACAGCGGAAAAATTGGGTATTTATATCCGGTCGAACTTTTTAACATATTCTAAAAATTTATCCGGAAAGCCACACAGACAAAATTTGATACCCCGATCGAAACACCGAATTCCCAAAACAACTCCAGAAAATTCAACTCTTGAATAAATTTTAAAAATTCCCAGAAAACTCAGCAGAATTTATCAGGTATTACTGTGCAAACAGTAAGGGATGACGTCATGATGGAGCCGCGGAACCGCCGCATAAGCACGGCTTATGCCGCGGTTCCGCCGCCTAAGTTACTGTTCATCCAATAATTTTTGCATCGTAATTCTTATTTTTTCTTACTGAATTTTTAAGCAATTTTTAATTCACAAAAATCCAGAAAAACAGAAAATGTCCAGAGAGCTATTTTTGGGTCGAGTTTCGGTTCGATCGGACTTCAGATTCCGTCTGGACTTCGCCTAAGGCTCTAGCTAGGCTCTGATACCACTGTAGGGCTCCTAGGCACCCTAGTGAGGTCTCACAAGGCATCAACCATGCCAATTTTGAAAATTACGGTGCCGAGAAACCCTAAACAACGGATCGTTTGCTAGAAAACTAGGCGAAAAAGCTAACTAGTTAACAATTAACTAATGGGATATCGGAAATACAACCTTTGTAGATCCGGTGCTCCACCTCCATAGCTCCGCAACGAGGTCCTCTCCGCTGTCCAAATCGAATCCGGGCTCAGGCGTCGGCTTCGTCGGAGAATGGGCAAGCTAGGTCGTCGATGTCCATGCCGAAGATGATCTACGTCGAGGCATCGAAAGATCAAGCTCCACCTTCATCAAGTCATGAAAACTTGTGAAGGAAACACACTCTACTACTTGGCAAGAGGTAGAGGATGAAGAAATAGGAAGTGGGTAAACTTTAGAATTGGATTTCTCACTCTAATTCTCACTTTGCCATTAAAGCTTGTGAAGCTTTTTCTTGAAGTGAAGAAGAAGAAGAAGATGAAGAATATGATAAGTTCTTATAAAATAGAAAAATAAAACAATACTTATCATAATCTTTACCTTAGTTAAGTGTAGAGAATTGACTAAGGTTGGGTTGATGGTTAGGGTTAAGAATGAGAACAAAATAGTCATCAAGTCAAAGCTTCATGAAACTTCAACTAAAAACAAAAGTAGCCACCATTCATTTATCTTCCAATTTATTCAAAATGAATAAATAAATAAGATAAATGAATAAGTAAAACCCTAATCAACAACTTAACCTTGGTTTAATTCTTTATACTTAACCAAAAAAAGCATGCATCATCAAACATGATACAAACATGTGCACAAAATCATATCGCATATGCAATGCGCACACCCGAGTGAGAATATCCATTTAAAGTGAACCGATACTAGTTAATGCAAAGTAACATATCAAATATATAATTATACATTAAATCATTAAATCAACACTTGATTTAACGATCCGGTCATATCGCATATAACCGACCAGTATCCTATGTATCGGCTTATCGAATCAACCTTTGATTCGATAACTAGGGTATATCGCATATAACCTAATCGATACATTCATCGCGAGAATAGAATACGGTATTACATACACGCATTATTCTCGGTCCCACACATATCTCATATGCGCTCCTATTTCGTTTCGCTTGAGCCAGGAAACCTCTGTGTAGGACTCTAAAGACTCGTCAATACGCCGGCAGCAGGCGATGATCATATCAAACACCCACAAGCCGCAAGCGGTCTGCTAAACGTAACGGCCACCCGGGTATTGAGCGATCTGAAGATCGGGAGCAAGCCCGCTCACACTCCAGTGAATCCGACCAGTAACACTACCGTACAGTCCGGTCTGATCGTCTGATATGTCGCATATCTTGCCTAGGGGTGGTAAACGTCAGACCCCAATAGCTCGATAAGTCGTGTCGATATGAGGCTCATAACGGGTCGAGAAACTACTGGTAACACTTACCAGAAATTCTCTGATCAGCCCTGTCCAGGGACTTCCTGTTATAGCCAATCGAACACAGTGCAACATCAACTCCCTATACCGGGAGAGACGAATCCCCTCCTATCGCTCATTGCCTCCATGTGACTCGGGACTGTACCCAAAAACCACCGTTTTGCACGCCCTCTTGGACGTGGTAAGATGGAAATCAAAGCACAGTGGGAACCACACAAGACTCTATGACGATCTCGGGTCAACAGACTACTCTGTACCAGTGTCACCAGAGAACTGCCATCTGACGTGAGGTATAATACCATCTGGGAGTTCTCGGCGAGTCCGTCCTGTGTACCCAGTCTCTACTGAGCACCCGTATATCATCTCCGATGTCAAACACCGATGGATATGGGATCATCCATCGCCCATCTATATGGGTCGAGAAGGTATACGCTAGTCTACTCTGGTATATCGATGCCCCGTCTCGATACACCCACGACTAGGGACTTTGAAGGATGTACTTATGGACTATCATGTCCCCACTAGTATGATCCGCATCATAGTCCAGGTAGTCAAGTACAGATCCTAAGGGCTTTACCAACATGTAACAGAGAGACAATCAGCATACACGTTAAGGTAAAGGGTAACCAGATAGCATACTATCATGTCGAGCAAGAAAGTCCTCCCTATATATGTCCCAGCATCCACTACAATATACATCCTATGTACAGTAATGGCCTCTAGGGCATACATATATCTAACAGATGAGAGAAATTTCTAATTTTGTGTGACACATATTTCTTCACCTCATTCTTCTTGTTTTGGGAAAAATGAAAGCACCATTTTTTCTTTAACCTTATTCCTTCATCAAGGCAACTAAAACCCCTTTGAGACAAAGCGCATTCTACACTACATTCTACAGCAAATCTTGGGCGCGTCGGCTAGCCAACTTCACGCCCGAGTTGCCTCGGTATTGAGGTGGGAGCCCGTAAAAGATACAGACGATGTGGTGCCCTTCCGGCAAGGAGGCGACGACCGGAGTTTCCGCGGGAGATCGGGACGATGACGAGAAGACCGGAGGACTCGGATCACTCGGTATATCTCTCACCCTTTCTCTTATTAGCTAGTATCGGTTAATGGTTACGATCCGGGTATATTGTCCGCGGTAGCGCCAGTTTCCAAGTAAGGAAAATTTTTGATTCCGCATTTTGGCCTCGGATATACGGCCGGGGCACTGCCGTGGCGCAACATGGTACCAGAGCCACGCCATTAACCTTGCCTAGCTTGTTCTAATGCGTTTTACTTATCCGATCGACCAAAATTCCAAAAACCGCGTTTTGCTTGCATCAGTTTTCTGTCGATTTTTTCCGGGCTCGAAAAATTTTTCAGGTTATTGCAGAATGATGTACAGAGAATCCTAAGAACACTGGAAAAATTTGGTAACCCAATTCTTCCGTACGACCGCGGAACCGCGGCCTGAACCCCTCTTTGGCCGCGGTTCCGCCGCAGGAAGTTGGGATCATTTCGCCATATTTTTGCAGTGGGCTTTTGGGCTTAAGATAGGGGTTTTGGAATATTAAAATTGGGCCCAGAATTTCTGTGAGTGCTACAGTATTACTTGGGGGCCCACTTGTTAATTTTTGATCGATTGGATATTTTAAACACATTATTTCACAGTATTTACATTATATCTGCGACCGTGAATATCACTTGATCGGTAAATCCTGTCTAACTGCTATAGCCCGGTTAGACGGATTTGCGAACGTGATTTTCACGTTGATGTTCTGTGTTTATGCTGTGTTGTTGCGGATCGGTCGTGGGGGATAGCCTGGATGCAATGCTAGTACAGTGTTGTTGTATTATGTACATTTGATATTGCGGGGCGAGCGTCCGACATGTGGACTGCCGTCACTGCTTGTTTGTATTATTCTTTTGGGGCACGGCCTGGTTGCGGTCGATGTACCCGTTGTATGTATATTTTACTTTCTGTACTAGGGTTACCCCGCGGAGGGGTGCACGGATAGCCGGGTTCTAGAGGGCAACGGGCCCGCATCTCAGGGCATTGAGACGGAGGGGGCTTCAGTCTGGAATTGGCGGGCTATTCGCCGCACTCGTAGGGGGTACAGGTTGACCCAGGAGGGGTGCCCAAGTTACCGGATTCCGTGAAGTGCTGGGAGGTCCATTCACGGCGCTGAAGGGGACTGCCTCGGTTCAGGTTTTGGCGGGAGACTTGCTGCGCCCGTAGGGGTCTAGGATTTCATTGCACAGGCTATCCACACGACCAGGGGAACGTCGGGTTTCAGCAGCGGCTCTGTGAAACCCGGGGCTTCCAGATATCTGTATTGTTCTGTGATGCTGTACATTTCTGTGATGTTGCATTTTATTCACGCCTTGAGCGAAATATAATATATTGGCATATATATTAGTAGATGTTGTATATGTTTTTCATCCGCGCTAGTCCAGTCCCCGCTCTGCCGTTAGTTAGCTAACCTAACGGGTGATGACGGACCCAGTGGCGAATGCGGATAGCATATACGTACGTCAGTATATTTTCGTTCTTTGTGGTGTGATCATTTGATGGGACTGCATTGATTCGGATCAATGCAAGATAAACAAACCTATTCTGATGTTGTTGGAACATTTTTCAAAAAGCTGTCATTGCAAGGACGTTCACTTTTGTTTTGCATCGTGGTATTCATTTGGAATATCCTGCTCCTCAGTCGACGAGGCAAGGGCCGAGATCCCTTCACCGGGAGTGACCCCTTGGACAGAAGTTTGCGTCGGGGCATTGACTTCACTATAGCCGATTACTTTTGCTTTGCATCGTGGTATTCAGTTGGAATATCCTGCACCTCATTCTACGGGGAAAGAGCCGAGATCCCTTCACCGGGAGTGACCTCTTTAGTAAAGGTTTTCATCACTATATTTTTATAAAAAGTTATCCAGTTCCTTCAACGATATCAAGTTCATTACGTTAAAGGTTTTTCGCCAAAAACCAGTCGTAGCCCTCCGTCATTTCAGATCAGTATTGCTTAGTATTCGCGCTGCGTTTGTCGTTGCTATTCGCCGAGGCGTAGTGTGCGGTAGCTTTGTTGTGCTATTCTGTCGCATGGATATGTGGATTGGTTAGGACAGTCGTACGACTTTGTTGATTATTCGTCAAGGGTCGTGCGGGTGGGTTTAACGCAATCAAGATAATGACGGGCTGAACTTGACTAGGACCTTTTGATTTGTTGATTATTCGTCAAGGTCACTTGGGTCCTAGGGGTAAAAATCATATCGGGAGTTTCAAAAGAACTGAAACTTGCCAGGCATGCGCATACCTTCTGGAGTGTGGTGACGTGAGTGGATTCCGTCACGTTATCATGCGATGATAGTTGGATCCCGATTCCCACTGATGAGTTGGTTTACTCCTCGGGTGATCCCGACTAATTCTTCTTTCAGGTTTGGAGGAGAATTTGAGATACAGTGGGAGGTTTCCAGATTAGATAAAGTGATAACCATTCTGATCTAGGTTAGAGTGCACGCTGAGTGTTTCTTTTCTCTCTCTCTTTGGCAGCGACCATTGACCCGACCCTGGACTATGACTCAGTGACCAAGTTGACCGAACCTTCTTAACACTGGCTTTTGGATTGTCAGAGTTGCAAACCTCATTGCCACTCCTACTTTTACCCTTTTCTCCAGGACACCCCGTATTACTACGAACGTCCACTTCCATTGGACAAAACCATCGTATGGTTATATACGAACTCGAAGGACTTCGAGGATGGTTTCTGGTTCTGGAGAAAACGAATAGGATTATTCAGTTGTCTTTTCTTTTCACCTTCTCTCATTGCGAGTACTCCATGGTTTAGGAGATAGTACACCTATTATGCAAATTGGATAGTCTTCTTCCAAACCTTAGGCTGGTGCCGAACGGTGGGGAATGAAGAAAACCAATTAGCATAACGATGGTGTGCAGAAGGTATTAAGTTAAGACAAAGAAAGGGATTAGTAAGAGGGCAAAGTAAATTGCGACTGCTGTTCACGACCAAACCGAGTATTTCTTCGCCAATCCTAAATCACCTTTGTATTTCTCCAGGACACTCCGTATCACTACGAAGATCCACAGTTTATTTGGATACTCCATCGTATGGTTATATACGAACTCGAAAGAAACTTGTTCCAGTTCGGGGATGGATTCTGGTTCAGGAGAAATAGGAATAAGGTTTATTCGGTTGTCTTTTATCTTCACCTTCTCTCGCATTGCGAGTGCTCTTAGGACTAGGACAGTACACCCATTATGCTTATTGGATAGTCTTCTTCCAAACCTTAGGCTGGTGCCGAACGGTAGGGAAGGAAGAAAACCATTTGGCCTAAGGGGTGTGCAGAAGGTAATGACTAAAGACATATAAAGGGATTTGGTGAGGTGGAAAAGAATTATACGGTTATAGTTGTGAATCTGGATAATAGTAGAGGCATTACTTAGAATACCAGGATACCCCATCGAAACATTTCAATGTTTCAGTTCAACTGTGTACTGTTAAAAGAAAACTGATTTCCCGATTGGACACTTGCTCCAGGATATGTATTTACCAGGTTTGATTCTCACATCTGTATGGTTTTACAGATGATGAGTGGGAGTAAGTTATTGGGAATAGGGTAATCATCCTCATTATATCGGGATTCGTTGTAATCGGTGATATTTGAGGAGATCATCTGGGCTGTTTGCCGGTCGGCAAATATTTGGTTTTGAATATCCGCTGTTGTGCACCAATTTCAAATTGATATATCTGTACGTCTATTTTCATAGAGTGAGATATACCTTTTGATATTATGTCGATGACATTTACCTATATCAGTGGATGGTTAGGTAAGGAGCATTAAACAGCGGTGTAATTCTTCTTAACCATAAGTACAGTTTTCAACTTACGACGCACAGTGAAAGAGTTGTTAGACTCAGCGGACTTATACAGAGTATTGTATGTTGTCCAGTGTCCATTAGGGCAGAGGGGTTGGTCCTCATACTATATTCTGTTTACTTTTAAATACTCTAATTCTTAGACATGTATTTCGTATAAACACAGGGTCTGAGTTTTGAGGAGTTATTGGTATAAGAATAGAGTAGAGAACCAGGTATTGCAAGTATCGGGATTCTTCAAGGTGATCGAAGATGTAGATACTTCTGTATGGTATTCAGTTGATAGTAATGAGAACTTGCTTCTCTTTCAGGTTACTCATAATTGGAAGCATTCCTAAGTTGGGTAACGCTGATCGGCCTCCTTCCATTTAGTTGACAAGCACTGGAGATAGCTGCATGATTTGAATCTGGTTCATTTAAATCAGTGCCTCTGGTTTTATATTGGATATAGAACAGTTCATATCTTAACGATGTTAAGGTACGGGGAGTTGTCCGGCTTATGATTAAAACCAGACACTGGACAACTCAAGGCGCGTTTCTGTAATGGCTGTTTGTGGGTTGACCCAGGCTATGACGAGGGTTGACTTTCTACCATCTGGAAGATCAATAGTGATATTGTTCTTAACTCGCCACATTTTAAAAAGGAAATGGTTATTTTTCAGAAAACAGTAGTGGGAGTATGGTAGAACTGGAAGCGATTCCAGAACCGCAAACGATTACTGAAGATTTGATAAGGAACCTAAAGATTCAATATGATTTGACATTCCATTGGCCACTCCGCAGATAAGGTGGGTAACTTCAGGCACCCGAGAGGCACTCCGGTAGCCTCAAGGACGGTGATAGGGAAGTTCTTGTTTACCCACACTTGCCATTGTTGTTGTTCCAGGCAGCGAGACCCGGCAGGAGGATGAGTATAGCGTCGTTCTAAACTAGCTTTAGAAGTGCGCGTCTATATGACTCTGCCAGAGGGTTGTCGTAGTCAGTGGGAGCAGCGGAAGCATTGGTGGACATCAGGCTTATGTCTATTTATAGACTAAAGCAGATATAGCGGAGATAGATCATCTATTTCTGATGTGACAGTCATAGGTTTGACGTTATCAGAATAGGGGATGGATCTGTTGAGAAGGTAGTAGGAAGTGATATTCCTATACTACGATCGGTTATGCTTTGGTCGTCACACAGTGTTTTCTCCACATGGGACTTGGACATTATATCAGACATACTGGTTACTAGATCTATGGTTTTAGATCTAGATTTGGGTGGTTTCCCAATCAGGGTACTTTGACAGCATTCTATGAGTATTTAGAATGGACGACTCCTGGCACGGTAGTGTACCTGCAGGTAATGGAGTCACCCTCTCTAAAGGTGTCTTATAGACTAAAGTAGAGAGGGATGTGCATGATTGGCAGATCACTTTCTTAGGCAATTGAGTCAATCATCAGATGTCAAGTACCACACCAGATGTTGTTCTTGCACTAGATACAATAAGTTGATATTGATCCAATCCTGGAGGAACAGTCGGAAGCAGTTTTAGAACATAAGTGAATGTTCTAGGGATATGATAACGGCTGCCTCCTTTAGGAGACGGTTATCACTCCAGGCTTCCAAGGTGACATGGACGACAAGGAGGTTGTCAGAGTTATAGTTCTCCCTCTGACGAGGGACAGTATTCTAGACAAGTAATCCAGGCAGATACTGAGGGAGGCATGGCGCAGGATACTGATTAAGTTCAGTTGACGATACAGTCTAAGAAGTTTGGATTTGGAGTTCATTTATGAACTAGGTCCCATCCGACATCCAGAAATTCCAAGACAGGTACATATATATGCCCTAGAGGCCATTACTGTACATAGGATGTATATTGTAGTGGATGCTGGGACATATATAGGGAGGACTTTCTCGCTCGACATGATAGTATGCTATCTGGTTACTCTTTACCTTAACGTGTATGCTGATTGTCTCTCTGTTACATGTTGGTAAGGCCCTTAGGATCTGTACTTGACTACCTGGACTATGATGCGGATCATACTAGTGGGGACATGGTAGTCCATAAGTACATCCTTCAAAGTCCCTAGTCGTGGGTGTATCGAGACGGGGCATCGATATACCAGAGTAGACTAGCGTATACCTTCTCGACCCATATAGATGGGCGATGGATGATCCCATATCCATCGGTGTTTGACATCGGAGATGATATACGGGTGCTCAGTAGAGACTGGGTACACTGGACGGACTCGCCGAGAACTCCCAGATGGTATTATACCTCACGTCAGATGGCAGTTCTCTGGGGACACTGGTATAGAGTAGTCTGTTGACCCGAGATCGTCATAGAGTCTTGTGTGGTTCCCACTGTGCTTTGATTTCCATCTTACCACGTCCAAGAGGGCGTGCAAAACGGTGGTTTTTGGGTACAGTCCCGAGTCACATGGAGGCAATGAGCGATAGGAGGGGATTCGTCTCTCCCGGTATAGGGGGTTGATGTTGCGCTGTGTTCGATTGGCTATAACAGGAAATCCCTGGCCAGGGTTGCTGAGATTTACTGGTAAGTGTTACCAGTAGTTTCTCGAATTGTTATAGACCTCATATCGACACGACTTATCGAGCTATTGGGGTCTGACGTTTACCACCCCTAGGCGGGATATGCGACATATCAGACGATCAGACCGGACTGTACGGTAGTGTTACTGGTTGGATTCACTGGAGTGTGAGCGGGCTTGCTCGTCGATCTTCTGATCGCTCAATACCCGGGTGGCCGTTACGTTTAGCAGACCGCTTGCGGCTTGTGGATGTTTGATATGATCATCATCCGCTGCCGGCGTATTGACGAGTCTTTAGAGTCCTACACAGAGGTTTCCTGGCTCAAGCGAAACGAAATAGGAGCGCATATGAGATATGTGCGGGACCGAGAATAATGCGTGTATGTGATACCGTATTTCATTCTCGCGATGAATGTGTCGAATGGTTATATGCGATATAACTGTAAGTCCATATTGCGACCCCCGGTTCTTACGGGGAGGCGGAAACGGTATAAAAAACGAATTTTTATCGCAAGAGGCAACATGGACTAACTTATGGTCGGGATCGTTACCTAAACTAAAACTAGCAAACTAAGCTAAAGATATTTAGCTACTCGGATGAAGATGGTTATACCTAAACTTGAACTCCTTCTCTTCAAGCTCCGATGGTGGTTCGATGGCTCCTTCTCGTTGTCTCCGTACGCCGAAGATAGATCCACTTGAAAGCTCCAACCTTTAGCTCCTTCTTCGTTCTTTGAAGAAACTAGTTCACTTGGTTTGCTAAACCTAGTGAACTAGAATGAGTAGAGATGAAATAGAATGGGATTTTATCTATGGTTCTTGATTCTCAACTCATGAGACAAGAGAACCATAGATCAAGAGAGGGAGCAAGAGGTTGAGGGTGAGAGCAAGAGGAGAGCTCAAGAACAAGAGAGAGAATGAGCAAGAAAGAATGAGGCTCTCTTTTCTCTCTCACCCTCTCATAATCCAAAGTGATCATAACTCATCATATCAAAAAAGTCTTTTGGTGATGGTTAGAAGCAACCATAAGGTTATCATATCATGCACTCATTTTACTCAAAAAGCAAGCAAGAAAAAAGTCTTTGGCATGAAATGATAACCATGGTTATCATGATGGTCAACTAGTCAAGCCTAGTCAACCGGTCAACAAGTCAACAAAAGTCAACAAGTCACCAAAGTCAACAAGTCAACAAAAGTCAACAAGTCAACAACCATATCACCATAATACTTAATTAATATAATAGTTAATCACATATCATATTCTCATTAGGGTTGAGCAAAAAGTCAAAAGTCAACGGTCAACTGTCAACAACCCTAATGAGAATCCACTGCCTCTGCCTCCCTGTCAACTGTGCATACACACCCGCATCCGCGTTCCGAGGAACACGAATGCAAACTGGATAAATCCAATCCCATAAGGTACACTAGGATCTGGCTTAAACCAAAGCCCGCTAGTGTAAACTGTCCGGACACTGTACGTGCACAAGTGCACGGATGTGACCGAACCCTGTCGCAAAACCATGCGACCTGTCGCAATACCATGCGACCTCTACTCTTTTGCCTAAAGGCGAAAAGCTTTCTGTGTGGGACTCTAAAGACTCGACACTACGCTGGCAGTGGGTTTAACCACAGACCGCAAGCGGCACTAGCTGTGCGTAACGGTCCCCAGGTAATGCCGACAAGAAGACCGACGAGGCGAAACCCATCTGAACTCCTACTGAGCCTGAGTGTGACATTCTCCATACAGTCCGGTCTGTTCGTCTGATACATCGCATGGCGGGCCTAGGGGGCGGTAAACGTCAGTCCCCCAATAGCGGTACAAGTCGTGCCGGAGTGAAGCCCAATACACCCTAAGATAACACTGGAAACCTACCAGTATATCTCGTTTGCCCTGGCCAGGGATTACTCGTGTAATGGCTCTCCTAGACACAGCGCGATGTCAACCCCCAATACCGGGAGAGACGAATCCTGTCTAACCGTCACTGCCTCCAAGTGCTTCGGGACTGCACCCAACCACCACCTGTTTGCACGACTCCTTTGAGCCGTGGTAGGGTAGTGATCAAAGTACAGTGGGAACACACCCGAGGCGAAGTGACAGTGTCAAGTCAGCGGACTAAGCTGTACTCATGTCACCTGGGAACTGATAACTGACGATAGGTATAATACCAACTAGTCAGTTCCCGACGAGTCCTGTCCAGTGTACCCGTAACCTAACGAGCACCCGCATACTATCTCAAGTACGACGTACTGACGGCTGTGGGACAGACCGTCTCCCACACTGGGATGAGAAGCGCATGCGCTGGTCTACTCCGGAGTATCGATGCCCTGTCTCGATAGTCCTGCGACCAGGGACCTGAATAAGGATGTGCTTATAGATTACCCAGCCCCCACTAGTGTGACTGCCATCACAACGCTGGTAATCAAGCAAAGATCCTAAGGGCTCCACTAATGCGTATAAGTGATATACTGAAATAAACACAAGTACACATTGAAGTAGAAACAAACCAAGTAGCATACTACTATTTTGAGCAAGATTGTATATACAAGGTGAATATCCCAAGCATCCATTAAGTAATATACAAACTAGTATGATACAGTAATGGCCTCTAGGGCATATACACTAACAATCTCCCACTTGCACTAAGGCCATGTACTGGCGTATCGAAGACCTATCATCTCGATCAGCCGCTCGAACTGAGTCTGGGGCAGGGCCTTGGTGAATGGATCAGCAGTGTTATCTTCTGAAGCGACTCTCCGAACCTCAATCTCCTGGCGATCTACGATCTCCCTGATCAGGTGATACCGCCTTAAGATGTGCCTGGATTTCTGATGGGACCTGGGTTCCTTCGCTAAAGCTATAGCCCCGTTGTTGTCGCAATACAGAGGTATTGGATCAACAATGGACGGAACCACCTGAAGTTCTTTCAAGAACTTCCTCATCCAGACAGCTTCTTTTGCGGCATCAGATGCAGCGATGTATTCCGCTTCCATCGTCGAGTCTGCAACGGTTTCCTGTTTGGAACTCTTCCAACACACCGCCCCTCCATTGAGGGTAAAGACAAAACCCGACATGGACTTGGAATCATCCTTGTCACTCTGGAAGCTGGAGTCAGCAAAGGCCTCGATCTGGAGGTCCTTTCCGCCATACACCAAGAACATCTCCTTAGTCCTTCTCAGGTACTTGAGAATGTTCTTTACCGCTATCCAGTGTTTCTCCCCAGGGTTAGACTGATACCGGCTTACCACACTCAGTGCATAAGCTACATCCGGTCTGGTACACAACATCGCATACATTATAGAGCCTACCGCAGAAGCGTAGGGTATAATAGACATGCGATCCCTCTCCAAATCAGTCTTGGGAGACATCTCTTTAGAGAGGGTGATCCCGTGACAAGCCGGTAGGTTACCGCGCTTGGAATCTTCCATACTGAATCTCTTCAGTATGGTGTCGATGTACCTGGACTGTGAAAGTCCTAATATCCTCTTGGATCTGTCACGGTAGATCCGGATACCCAGAATGTACGAGGCATCACCCAGGTCTTTCATGGAGAACCTGTGTGACAAGAACCCCTTGACAGATTGTAGCATAGGAATGTCATTTCCTATTAAGAGAATGTCATCCACGTATAAAACGAGGAATACTACAGTTCTCGCTACAAATCTACTATAGATGCATGGTTCATCTGGATTTTTGATAAAGCCAAATTCTTTGACCGTCTCATCAAAGCAGATGTTCCAACTCCGCGATGCCTGCTTTAGTCCATAGATGGACTTAAGCAACTTGCACACCTTTCCGCTGCTCCCACTCTGAATGAAACCCTCTGGCTGGTCCATATAGACACACTCCTCTAAATTTCCATTTAGAAAAGCTGTCTTTACGTCCATTTACCAGATCTCATAATCGTGGAAGGCAGCAATGGCAAGAAGGATCCGAATGGATTTCAGCATGGCTACTGGAGAAAAGGTTTCGTCGTAGTCCAAGCCAGGTCTTTGACGAAAACCCTTTGCTACCAGCCTAGCTTTATAGGTCTCAACCTGTCCATCTACACCAATCTTCCTTTTGAAGATCCACTTGCATCCTACGGGTTTTACCCCGTCTGGAGCAATGTCCAACGTCCATACCTTGTTGGTGTACATGGACTCCATTTCGGTCCGCATTGCATCCAGCCATTTCACTGAGTCAACGCTCTGAACGGCCTGCTGGAAGCTAGTAGGCTCATCATAATCTATGATGCAATCCTCTCTATCCCCGTCTATGAGAAAACCGTAGTATCTCTCGGGCGGATGAGACTGCCTACTACTCCTGCGGAGCGGCGTAGGAATGTCCTGTTCTGTTGAACCCTCTGGTTCCATCAAGCTTTCAGTAACAGTCTGTGGTTCTGGAATTTCTTCCAGTTCTACTGCGCTCCCACTTATTTCTTTTTCTATGAACTGGTGTTCTAGAAAGTGGGCATGTCGAGAAACAAGAACTTTTTGTTCCTCTTCACAGTAGAAGAAATATCCCTTGGAATTCTTTGGATATCCCACAAACTTGCACAGTACTGAGCGTGCCTCGAGCTTGTCCGTATGCTGCTTTTTGACAAAAGCTGGACATCCCCATATCTTAATGTGATTAAGATGGGGTCTCTTCCCACACCACATCTCAAATGGCGTGGTAGGCACAGTCTTAGTGGGAACTCGGTTCAAAAGGTATGCGGCTGATTCTAGCGCATACCCCCAGAATGATCGCGGTAACTCAGCGTTACTCATCATGGACCGCACCATATCCAATAGGGTGCGGTTCCGTCTCTCCGATACACCGTTATGTTGCGGGGTGTATGGAGGAGTAAGCTGAGAGAGAATTCCGTTCTCTTTTAAATAGTCCAGGAACTCGGCACTTAAGTATTCTCCACCTCGATCCGATCTTAGAATCTTAATACTTTTGCCGGTCTGTTTCTCTACTTCATTCTTATACTCCTGGAATTTTCCAAAGGCCTCGGACTTATGTTTCATTAAGAAGACATAACCGTACCTTGAGAAGTCATCCGTAAAAGTAATGAAGTAAGAATGTCCGCTTCGGGCATGTGTAGACATTGGACCGCACACGTCACTGTGTACGAGTCCCAAGAGCTCGCTCGCTCTTACTCCTTGTCCAGTAAACGGAGTCTTTGTCATCTTTCCTTTGAGACAAGATTGACAAGTGGCATACGATTGATATTCGAACGTATTCAAATATCCTTCTGTATGTAACTTAGTCAACCTTCTCTCATTGATGTGACCCAATCTACAATGCCATAAGAAAGTCTGATTTATTTCTGGAGACTTTCTTTTGTGTGTATTCTGGACGTTGAAAATCTGTGGTTGGTTTAACACGTATATACCATTACTCAATGTACCTGACCCAATCAAAACTTGATTAAGGTGAATGTTTACAACATTACTTACAAACGCAAATTCATAACCTTCTTTAGAAACTAAAGATACAGAAATGATATTACAAGTTGCGTTGGGTACAAAAAAGCAATTACGCAAAACCAAAACATGTCCATCTGACATTCCCAGGTGATAGTCCCCCACGGCTTTAGCATCCATGCTAGCTCCGTTTGCAACTCTGAGGGTCATGTCACCTGCTTTCAAAACACTACGGTTTCTCAACGCCTGCAAAGAATTACAGATATGAGATCCTGATCCGGTATCCAATACCCAGGAAGTAGAGTTTATTGAAAGACAGTTTTCAATAACATACACACCTGAAGCTGAAGCTGCAACCTGCTTCAATTCCTGTGTTCTGGCCTTCCAGGCCCTGCAATCATTCTTCCAGTGTCCTTTCTTATGACAATAGAAGCATTCTTCCTTATCCACAAGCTTCCCCGCTATCTTTGTTGCTTTGCCTTTTCCCTTCGTATCCACTTTACCAACACCGCCCCTTGGTTTGGCGGGGGCCTTCTTCTTCTTTCCCTTGGCTTTCGCCTTGGACCTAGAAGAAGATGATCCTCCTACAAACAAAGTGGATGTTTCCCTACCTTTCTGTAGGGTGCCCTCTGCGCTCCTCAGCATGTTGAGGAGCTCTGATAGTTCAACCTCTTTTTCTTGTAGGTTGAAGTTCAGTATAAACTGGGCGTAAGTGGAAGGAAGGGACTGGAGAACTATATCCGTATATAGCTCACTCTCCAATGTGATCCCTAGGTCAGCGAGCTCCTCAATGAAGCCGATCATCTTTAGCACATGCTCGGCTACTGATGATCCGACGGCCATTCTTGTCGAAAATAACTTTTTCGACGCTTCGTATCTTGCGATACGTGATTGCTCTCCATACAGTTCTTTTGTATGGAGCAATATGGACTCCATGTCCATATTCTCATGCCTCCTCTGATGTTCGTTGTCCATCGAGGCAAGCAGGAGGCACTTGGCCTTCGCGCTATCAATCTCCCAAGTCTTGCGGATTTCCTTATCCGCGACGCTGGAAGTTGGACCAGGGACAGGGGGAGCTTTGGTGGTAAGAAGATACCCCAGCTTGTCATAAGTGATTGCTATCTTGACATTCCTGAGCCAATCTTTGTAGTTTGGCCCTGTCAGTTTGTTTTTATCTAGGAGTAACTTAAGTCCAGTCATGTTGATTGGTCGCTGCAATTAGGAGAGAGAAGAAGAAACACTCAGCATGATGCTCTTGCAAGTTTAGAGTGGTTTTTAGTTTGTCTAAACAGGATGGCTCCCACTGTTTCTCGAATCCCTCCTCAAACCATAAAGGAAGAATTAGTCAGGATCAATCCCACCGTACAATACTTGCTTAACCGTTCAGCCAGGCCGGTGTCGGTACTTCGAGGGAGGTTTTCCAACGCTTTCGCGAAGTTCCTTAATTAGAGAACCTCTTTTCCCTGGGGGCGTAGCCCCGCTAACACCTTTCTAGGCACCTACTAGGTTTATAGCATTGATCGTTAAGTGAGAAATTTCCCGAGGAGTAGCATATACTCACAGTAGGATCGGGATCCAAATATCATTGCGTGACGAAACTGAAGGAATCCTACCAGAATCATCACACTCCAAATGGTATGCAAATCTAGCAAGTTTCAGTACTTATGAAACTCCCGATGTGGATTTTTGCCCCATGCTCTTATGACCTTGACTTTGGCCAAAATATCATAAGTCACATGTCAAGTTCTACCCGTCATTATCCAGGTTAATTTGGATCCATCCGTACCTACCCTTGACTTTGGCCAAAATGGCAGTACGACTGTCCCAAACCAACGCATCTATCTATGCTACACATGAACACCCAATAGCTACCAATCACTGTGCCTTGACTTTGGCCAACATACACAGCTTGAATACTATTGACTATTCATGTGAAACGACGGAGGGCTACGGATGGTTTTGGCAAAACCGTGAACGTAGTGAACTTGATATGGTCGATGGAACGAGATAGCTTTTAAATGGAGTGGCTCAAACTCCGTATTTTAAAAGTTTGTTTTGAAAAGAACCGAGTGGTTTTTCGAAAGTGTTCCAACGACTTTAACTTGGTTTATTATCTTGCATTAGTTCTTTTAATGCGTGATATTCTTGCATTAGTTCTTTTAATGCGTCCCATCATTTAACCCTACCATTGCAGAAAACAACCAAAATATGACGTACGCTTATGCCATTCGCATTCGCCACTGGGCCCCGTCATTACCCGTTAGGTTACTTAACTAACGACAGAGCGGGGGCTGGGCTAGCGCGTCTGTAAAACATAAGCAACGCCTAAATAATAAGCAATGATAGACATTACAGATCACAGATGAATGCATTGGATATACTAGCAATCTGCAATCCTTTCGAGCCTGAAACGAAAAGCGGATAACACGGTCGCGGTGAATAGCCAAATACCCCACCCAAGACCCCTACGGGTGCGGCAAACTACCCGCCAAGTACTCGGTAGTTTGTGCACCCCTCCATGGGTCTATCCTAGGAGCAAAAACAGTAAAAAGAATTATACAATGACGGCTACAACCCCGACCCGGTTGTGCGGTCAAACAAATAATAATTATTACATCAATTTACATTTACAATGAATGAAAGAAAAACAAAAGCTCATCTCACATCCACCCCGGCTATTCACCCGCGACAGTCCAACACATTCATATACACATTCCAGCACATTACAGATCATGTATAACCCCGACTAATCGACTTATAGCGATTAGCCGACGTTCAATACATGCAAGCATCACAGATATAACCATCATAGTCAAAGTGCAGTGAAGTTCGGAAAAAATACGGAATTATAGGACCCCAAAAGGAAATTTCTTTTCTGGAAAATCTGGGCACATATAATATATTTTAAAAATCCCAAAACCAACACACAAACACACTGCACGAAAAACGATGCAGAGAAGACACCAAGTCGCGGCGGTTCCGCGGCGGCTAAGAAGGATCACGCGGCGGAAGCGCGGCACTTTAGGCGAATCACTGTATCGTTTTTCTTGGGTGTTCACACAAAACCCTGAGCCGAATTTACAAGTATAAAGTTTTTCATTTTGAGCAGAAAAAATTTCAACAGAAACTCAGTTTTTGTGATTATCCGGTTTTGTGATTTTTCCGGTTCCGAACTTCGTTACACTTCACTACCAAGCTAGTTTAAGTTTAGTTAGGCTCTGATACCACTGTAAGTCCATATTGCGACCCCCGGTTCTTACGGGGAGGCGGAAACGGTATAAAAAACGAATTTTTATCGCAAGAGGCAACATGGACTAACTTATGGTCGGGATCGTTACCTAAACTAAAACTAGCAAACTAAGCTAAAGATATTTAGCTACTCGGATGAAGATGGTTATACCTAAACTTGAACTCCTTCTCTTCAAGCTCCGATGGTGGTTCGATGGCTCCTTCTCGTTGTCTCCGTACGCCGAAGATAGATCCACTTGAAAGCTCCAACCTTTAGCTCCTTCTTCGTTCTTTGAAGAAACTAGTTCACTTGGTTTGCTAAACCTAGTGAACTAGAATGAGTAGAGATGAAATAGAATGGGATTTTATCTATGGTTCTTGATTCTCAACTCATGAGACAAGAGAACCATAGATCAAGAGAGGGAGCAAGAGGTTGAGGGTGAGAGCAAGAGGAGAGCTCAAGAACAAGAGAGAGAATGAGCAAGAAAGAATGAGGCTCTCTTTTCTCTCTCACCCTCTCATAATCCAAAGTGATCATAACTCATCATATCAAAAAAGTCTTTTGGTGATGGTTAGAAGCAACCATAAGGTTATCATATCATGCACTCATTTTACTCAAAAAGCAAGCAAGAAAAAAGTCTTTGGCATGAAATGATAACCATGGTTATCATGATGGTCAACTAGTCAAGCCTAGTCAACCGGTCAACAAGTCAACAAAAGTCAACAAGTCACCAAAGTCAACAAGTCAATAAAAGTCAACAAGTCAACAACCATATCACCATAATACTTAATTAATATAATAGTTAATCACATATCATATTCTCATTAGGGTTGAGCAAAAAGTCAAAAGTCAACGGTCAACTGTCAACAACCCTAATGAGAATCCACTGCCTCTGCCTCCCTGTCAACTGTGCATACACACCCGCATCCGCGTTCCGAGGAACACGAATGCAAACTGGATAAATCCAATCCCATAAGGTACACTAGGATCTGGCTTAAACCAAAGCCCGCTAGTGTAAACTGTCCGGACACTGTACGTGCACAAGTGCACGGATGTGACCGAACCCTGTCGCAAAACCATGCGACCTGTCGCAATACCATGCGACCTCTACTCTTTTGCCTAAAGGCGAAAAGCTTTCTGTGTGGGACTCTAAAGACTCGACACTACGCTGGCAGTGGGTTTAACCACAGACCGCAAGCGGCACTAGCTGTGCGTAACGGTCCCCAGGTAATGCCGACAAGAAGACCGACGAGGCGAAACCCATCTGAACTCCTACTGAGCCTGAGTGTGACATTCTCCATACAGTCCGGTCTGTTCGTCTGATACATCGCATGGCGGGCCTAGGGGGCGGTAAACGTCAGTCCCCCAATAGCGGTACAAGTCGTGCCGGAGTGAAGCCCAATACACCCTGAGATAACACTGGAAACCTACCAGTATATCTCGTTTGCCCTGGCCAGGGACTACTCGTGTAATGGCTCTCCTAGACACAGCGCGATGTCAACCCCCAATACCGGGAGAGACGAATCATGTCTAACCGTCACTGCCTCCAAGTGCTTCGGGACTGCACCCAACCACCACCTGTTTGCACGACTCCTTTGAGCCGTGGTAGGGTAGTGATCAAAGTACAGTGGGAACACACCCGAGGCGAAGTGACAGTGTCAAGTCAGCGGACTAAGCTGTACTCATGTCACCTGGGAACTGATAACTGACGATAGGTATAATACCAACTAGTCAGTTCCCGACGAGTCCTGTCCAGTGTACCCGTAACCTAACGAGCACCCGCATACTATCTCAAGTACGACGTACTGACGGCTGTGGGACAGACCGTCTCCCACACTGGGATGAGAAGCGCATGCGCTGGTCTACTCCGGAGTATCGATGCCCTGTCTCGATAGTCCTGCGACCAGGGACCTGAATAAGGATGTGCTTATAGATTACCCAGCCCCCACTAGTGTGACTGCCATCACAACGCTGGTAATCAAGCAAAGATCCTAAGGGCTCCACTAATGCGTATAAGTGATATACTGAAATAAACACAAGTACACATTGAAGTAGAAACAAACCAAGTAGCATACTACTATTTTGAGCAAGATTGTATATACAAGGTGAATATCCCAAGCATCCATTAAGTAATATACAAACTAGTATGATACAGTAATGGCCTCTAGGGCATATACACTAACAATAACCTAGTTATCGAATCGAGGGTTGATTCGATAAGCCGATACATTGGATACTAGTCGGTTATATGCGATATGACCGGATCATTAAATCAAGTGTTGATTTAATGATTTAATGTATAATTATATATTTGATACATTACTTTGCATCAACTAGTATTGGTTTACTTCAGATGGATTTTCTCACTCAGATGTGCACATTATATATGTGATATGATTTTGTGCACTTGCTTGTATCATGTTTGATGATACTTGCTTTTGGTTAAGTGTAAAGTATTAAACCTTGGTTAATGAAATGGTTAGGGTTTATTATTTGTTATTCATTTATCTTATTTAGTTATCCATTTATTTTTGATAAATGAATAAAAGAAAATGAGAAAAGAATGGTGGCTTCTTTTGTTGTTTAGTTGAAACTTCATGAAGCTTTGACCAAAGTCCACCATTCTTATCTCATTCTTAACCCTAACCATTCAACTAACCTTGGTTAATTCTCTACACATTACCATAGTTAGAATTATGATAAGTATTCTATTATTTTCTATTTTCTAATAACTTATCATAATTCTTTCTTCTTCTTCTTCATCTTCTTCACATGAAGAAAGTTCACTTCATCAATGGTGATTGATGAAAATGAGTGTGAAATCCAATTCTAAAGTCTACCCACTTCCTATTTCTTCATCCTCTACCTCTTGCCAAGTAGTAGAGTGTGTTTACTTCACAAGTTTCTTGACTTGGTGAAGTCGGAGCTTGATTTAGCGATGCCTCGACGTAGATCATCTTCGGCATGGACATCGACGACCAAGCTTGCCCATTCTCCGACGAAGCCGACGCTAGAGCCCGGATTTGATTCGGACAGCGGAGAGGACTTCGTTGCGGAGCTATGGCGGTGGAGCACCGGATCTACAAAGGTTGTATTTCCGTATTCCCTTAGTTAAGTGTTAACTAGTTATCTTTTCGCCTAGTTTTCTAGCAAACGATCCGTAGTCGGGTTTCTCGGCACCTAGATTTTTTGAAATTTGCATGGTTGATGCCTTGTGAGACCTCATTGGGATGCCTAGGAACCCTACAGTGGTATCAGAGCCTAGCTAGAGCCTTAGGCGAAGTCTAGACGGATTTTGAAACCCGAACGAACCCGAAAACCCAAACCCAAAATGCTCTCTGTCCTTTTTTCAAAAACAGGGATTTTTCAGTATTAAAAATATGCAGAAAATCAAGCAGGGTTTTCTAAGAATTACTGTAAATTTCGTGGGCCTAATTCAACTTTTCCACCGCGGAACCGCGGCACGTGCTATGCACGACGCGGCGGTTCAGCGGCGGTTTTGTCGTTTTGTGTGTTTTGGTTTTCACAGTAATTCTCAGTTTTCTGTGCTGGTTTTCCTGGGATATTTTAATATTTATTATACAGTTGAGTTTTCAGGGGTTGTTTTGGGTTTTCATGAGTTCGATCGGATTATCAAATTTTGTCTGTGTGGCTTTCCGGATAAATTTTAGAATATGTTAAAAAGTTCGACCGGATATAAATACCCAATTTTTCCCTTGTCGGGAAATTTCCAAATGTTGGATTTTTCCGTAGTTTAACGACGTTCTAAGTAGTGCAAGTAACGCGATGGACCCTCTAGAAGACAACAAACCTTAACTCGATTATGTGACCGTCTTGAACTGCCCTTTGAACCTTCGGGTTTGGGGCAGTACGGCGTGCCACATGTGAGGCGTTGGCTTGACCCTTCTACGGCTGGACCGTTGGTACTGAGGCACGAACTGAATGTTGTTAGACTTGTTTCATGTGTTGATCTGTATTGGGAAAACTTGGGCGTTCGACTGTTCGATCGAAAAGTTTAACATTTTCTGTTTATCTGGAATGGGATACAATAATTGGAATTCACAAGTAGTTATGTGATAACTGAATGAATGTTATAAATCTAGCAGTTTAGTCTCACCTGATCGGTTGCCACGGAATTTTGATGTGATCAAAAGTCCGTCGCAATCACGTAGCGTACGCGGATACTCGCCGGGTAAACTTAATAGACAGCCTCACTCCATAGCCCCGACCAAGTGACTGTAGGAGAACCCCGTCGCCGAAAGCATCCGTTCGGGTGCTCGCGGTAGCGGTGTTCCGCCTTGGTGCACTTCGTCGACGGTATCGGGGGTGCAGCCGCCTACTGAAGTTTGCGACGAGCATTCGATCAGGGTGTCGGGAATCTCGTTGAATTACCCGACTTGACATTGAAAAGTGTTTTCGATTTTGAGACTAAAATACGGGGTTTATAATTGTTAGGCATGCGATGTCTAAGTAATTCATTTGGTCAGGCATGCGATGTCTGAGATGGTTGCGGATTCCAACTGTTGTAGTTTTACACTTTCTTTTCTGTGACCGTAAGTGTAATATGTGATATCGCCGGTTTCGTTGCTATATGTCAACGACAATTGGGATGCGCATATTTACTTACGTTGATGACATGTGATTTTATGTGTTGCTGGATATGTTATATTGGATCGTCGTGTTTGAATAGCCGGGGGTTTTTTATGTGAGATGAGTGTTTTTTCATTTTCATTCATGTAAAAACTTGTATGTAATATTCTTTTATTGGGGCACTTCCAGGTTGCGGAAGTAGTCACCGCTTGTATATTATTTACTTTTCCGCACTAGGATAGACCCAAGGAGGAGGGCACAAGTAACCGGGTTCTGGAGTCCAGTGGGAGACCAACTCGAGGAGTCGAGTCCGGGTCTCCTAACTCTAGAATTGGTAGGGTTGCTTGCCGCTCTCGTAGGGGTCTAGGGGTGTGGGTTTGGCTATTCATCACGACCGTGGAATCTGTGTTTTATACTGGCTCGTATTGAAAACACGGACGTCCTAGTATATCCAATATTTCATATGATTCTTCTGCTGCGATATCTGTGATGTGATCATGTGATGTTCTGTGATAGATACAGTATATAGTATATATGATATATTATATAGACGTTACTTATGTTTTACACCCGCGCTAGCCCTGCCCTGCTCTGCCGTTAGTTACCTAACCTAACGGTGCACGAGGGGACATCGAGGCGAATGTGGATGGCATAAGTGTACGTCATATTTATCTGTGATGTTTAGGTATTTAAATGATGGGACTTCATTAATGAGATTAATGAAATAAAAGAAACCTAAGATGTTGTAGAATCGAATTTCAAAATAAAACAGGTAGCTACAGTTCTTGCTTTGTACAGCGGTATATGTGATATATCCTGCACCTTATTCGATAAGGAAAGGACCGAGATCCCTTCACCGGGAGTGCCTCCTTTAGCAATAACTGGCAGATGCTACGCCCTCGGTTTGTCTTTTGATTGCTTTTAAGAGTTTTTGCTTTGCACAGTGATATATATGATATATCCCGCACCTCATTCGACGAGGAAAGGACCGACGATCCCTTCACCGGGAGTGACTCCTTTAGCAAAACTAGAAAAGCCTCAAAAACACTCCATTTCAAAATCATTTGATTCTACAACGATATCAAGTTCATTACGCAATAGGTTTTCAGAAAAACCTGTCGTAGCCCTCCGTCATTTCAGATAAGTAGTAGTTAGTATTCGTGCTGCGTTTGTTGGCCTTTGTCAAGGCGCAGTGTGCGGTAGCTAACTGGTGCTTATCTGCTTATGCATATGATGCAGATTGAGTTAGGGTAGTCGTGCGACCTTGTTGGCCTTTGTCAAGGGCCGTACGGATGGGTTTAATTCAATCAGGAAATGATGGGTTGAACTTGACTAGCATCCTATGGTTTGTTGACCTTTGTCAAGGTCATAGGAGGTTAGGGGCAAAATATTATCGGGAATTTCAAATGTTGAAATTTGCAATGAGATTGCATACCTTCTATGAGATAGTTGGATCCCGATACCCGCTGCGAGTAAGAGTTACTCCTGGGAGAGTTTTACACATTACCATTAGCCGATCAAGTAGGTGTCTAGAAAGGTGTCAACGGGGTTACGCCTCTGGGAAAACGAGGTTTACATTAATTAGGTTCGTGCGAAATCACGGGGGACCTCCCTCAAAGTACCGACACTGGCCTGGCTGAAAGATTGGCGAACTTGTAGTGTGTAATTAATCCCGGCTAGTCTTTCCTTTTTGGGTTTGAAGGAAGATTTGATAAAAAGCAGTGGGAGCCATCCTGATTAGATAAAATAATAACCAATCTATTCTTGCAAGAGCGCACGCTGAGTGTTTTCTTCTCTCTCTCTCCAGGTAGCGACCATATCACGCCTTAATCAAGATAATAATACGGATTGTTGACCGAACCCGCTTGTTATACTGAGCTGGGGAACGTTGGTCCCGCTCCAACTTATAATTGTTATAAGACAGAGCAGGAAATTGGGGAATACCAGATTTCCCGTGCCGCCCAAACGAAGAGAGTGCATGCTGATGCATCATCTTCGGGTGTGTTCGTTACAAAGAACTGTTTCTCTGTATCCTCTACGTCCTGGGTATGTGATACCAGATCAGGATCCCAGATATGTAATCTGTTACATAGGGCTACAGAAAGGTAGAGAACTGAGAACGGGTGATAAGTTTCATGAGGCAGAAAACGGGGCAAGTGTTGCAGCCAAGTCTGTCGGTCACTGTCACCCTGTATTATCAATACATTGATTCTGAACGAATGTTATTAGATACCGAACCTGATATACAAAATCATATCAGTCTCTTTATCAGTAAAGAAATGATATAATTTTGTATTGTTGGATAATGTTTTGAACATTTCCTATATCAAAAGTTGATCGGTTCAGGCACGTTATCTAAAAGCATTAATGTTCTAAATCAAACTACAGTTCTTAGTATATGGAACACACACAAGAGGAAGAGTTCAGAAATGAACGGATTCTTCTTGAGGCATTGTAGACTAGGTCATATCAATGCGACCCGACTGGCTAAAGTTACATTTAGATGCATATTTAAATTAGTTTGAATTTACATCTTGTGAAACTCGCCAGTCATGTCACAAAGATAAGATGACCATAGCTCCGTTTACTGGAAACAGAGAAAGAGTTAGTGAACTCTTGGGATGATACATGTTGATGTATGTAGGTCCCCTGTCTACACATGCCAGGACTGGTTCTTTATACTTCATTACGTTCTCTGATAATCTCTCAAGATTCAGACATATGTTCCTGTTGAAACACAAGTCCGAATCTTTTGAGATATTCACAGAATATAAGTTGGAAGTAGAGAACCAATACGGGTATAACTATTATGTCCTTTGATGAGATCAAGGAGGAGAATAATTGAGCACGAAAATCCTGGATTATTCTAAAGGAGAATGAGATTCTCTCTCAGCATTACTCCTCCATATACACCATAGCACGATGGTATATCGGGGCGGAGCAATAACACCCTATATGATAAGGTGTGCTCTATGATGAGTACTACTGAGTTACCTATTTCCTTTTTGGGAGTTATGCACTTGAGAAACTGCATACCTATTGAATAGGGTTCGAATCAAATTAGTTGCCTACCATTTCATATGTGATATGGAAAGGGAAGAGCCCATGTCTTAAGTTAGTTAAGATTTGGGGTTGTCCAGCCTATGTCTGAAAAGCAAAATCCGGACAAGCTCGAGGCAAGGTTTGTAATGTAGAACTGGAAATGTTTCAGCTATACAAACTACAGCTGATGATTTGAAAGAACCAAAGGATTCAGTAGATTCCAACGAACCTCAGCCTCTCCGCCGATCTAGTAGGGTTCCTCACCCACCTGAGAGATACTTCGGTTTCTTTATGACAGTGGGAGCGAGGAATGCATCATGAGATGATGACCCAACTAGTTTCGAGCTGGCCATCAAGAGTGAGACTCTGTAAGAATGGCTGGATGTTTATCGATCTGAGATGGAATCCTTATACACCAACAAAGTATGGACTTTGGTTGCTATATCTGAAGGGTTAAATCCCCATCAGGAGCAAGTATATCTTGAGAAGATTACTTGGTGTAGATAGAAAAGTTGAGACTTTCAAAGCTAGACTTGTTAAAGGTTTTCGTCATTGACCAGGCGTGGATTATGATGAAACCTTTTCTAAGGATCTATGCTTAAGTCCATCCAGATCCTACTTACCACGGCTACATACCATGACTACGATATCTGGTGGTTGGGTGTCTTGACTGCTTTTCTAAATGATGATTTGGAAGAGAGCGTCTATAAGTACACAGCCAGAGGGCTTCGTAGACAGTGGGAGCAGCGGAAACGTGTGCAAGATGCTTTATAGGATAAAGCAGGCATCACGGAGTTGGAACGTCTGTTTTGATGGATAAGTCAAATAGTTTGATATCATCAAAATGGTAGATGAACCTTGTATAAACAAAAAGGTAGTAGGGAGTATGGTGACGATCCTCGTAGAGTACGTGGATGACATACTCTTGATAAGAAAGGAGTTTCTTATGCTACGCTCGATCAATCTCCGTTTATCACAAAGATTCTCCGTATAGGATCAAAATGATACCTTCTAAATCCTGAGTTTTGGATCTATGAGATAGATCTAATTGGATGTTAGAATACTCACTAGTAGTAGTGAGATGGTATCAATCGATCCTGGGGAAAATCACTGGAAGGGTTCCAGGGTGATAAAGACGACTGAATGTCAGTCGCAGGCATTGTCTTTACCCTCAATAAAGGGACGGTATGTTGGAAAAGTTCCAAGCTAGATACCGTGGCATACTAGACGATAAAGGCAGGATACATCGCTACTTAAGATGCTACCAAAGAGGCTGTTTGGATGTATATTGGTTCATGAGATGAACTATGTTCCTCCCATTGTGAGACAATGGAGTTGTGGCTTATGCCAAGGAACGTCAGTCCCATCAGTGATCCAGACATATTCTAAGGCAGTATCACTTGATCATGGAGATGGTTGATCTCCAGGGAGATCGAGGTTAGGAGAGTAGACTCAGAGGACAACACAGCGGATCCACTCACAAAGGCCTGTTCCCAGAGAGAGACTTTTATGGGATGGTTGAGTATGAGATACTACAACCACTGCTACAGATGGCCCTAGTGCAAGTGGGAGATTGTTAGTTATATGTATGCCCTAGAGGCCATTACTGTACATAGGATGTATATTGTAGTGGATGCTGGGACATATATAGGGAGGACTTTCTTGCTCGACATGATAGTATGCTATCTGGTTACCCTTTACCTTAACGTGTATGCTGATTGTCTCTCTGTTACATGTTGGTAAAGCCCTTAGGATCTGTACTTGACTACCTGGACTATGATGCGGATCATACTAGTGGGGACATGGTAGTCCATAAGTACATCCTTCAAAGTCCCTAGTCATGGGTGTATCGAGACGGGGCATCGATATACCAGAGTAGACTAGTGTATACCTTCTCGACCCATACAGATGGGCGATGGATGATCCCATATCCATCGGTGTTTGACATCAGAGATGATATATGGGTGCTCAGTAGAGACTGGGTACACTGGATGGACTCGCCTTGAACTCCCAGATGGTATTATACCTCACGTCAGATTGCAGTTCTCTGGTGACACTGGTACAGAGTAGTCTGTTGACCCGAGATCGTCATAGAGTCTTGTGTGGTTCCCACTGTGCTTTGATTTCCATCTTACCACGTCCAAGAGGGCGTGCAAAACGGTGGTTTTTGGGTACAGTCCCGAGTCACATGGAGGCAATGAGCGATAGGAGGGGATTCGTCTCTCCCGGTATAGGGGGTTGATGTTGCGCTGTGTTCGATTGGCTATAACAGGAAATCCCTGGCCAGGGTTGCTGAGATTTACTGGTAAGTGTTACCAGTAGTTTCTCAAATTGTTATAGACCTCATATCGACACGACTTATCGAGCTATTGGGGTCTGACGTTTACCACCCCTAGGCGGGATATGCGACATATCAGACGATCAGACCGGACTGTACGGTAGTGTTACTGGTTGGATTCACTGGAGTGTGAGCGGGCTTGCTCGTCGATCTTCTGATCGCTCAATACCCGGGTGGCCGTTACGTTTAGCAGACCGCTTGCGGCTTGTGGATGTTTCATATGATCATCATCCGCTGCCGGCGTATTGACGAGTCTTTAGAGTCCTACACAGAGGTTTCCTGGCTCAAACGAAACGAAATAGGAGCGCATATGAGATATGTGCGGGACCGAGAATAATGCGTGTATGTGATACCGTATTTCATTCTCGCGATGAATGTGTTGAATGGTTATATGCGATATAACCTAGTTATCGAATCGAGGGTTGATTCGATAAGCCGATACATTGGATACTAGTCGGTTATATGCGATATGACCGGATCATTAAATCAAGTGTTGATTTAATGATTTAATGTATAATTATATATTTGATACATTACTTTGCATCAACTAGTATCGGTTTACTTCAGATGGATTTTCTCACTCGGATGTGCACATTATATATGTGATATGATTTTGTGCACTTGCTTGTATCATGTTTGATGATACATGCTTTTGGTTAAGTGTAAAGTATTAAACCTTGGTTAATGAAATGGTTAGGGTTTATTATTTGTTATTCATTTATCTTATTTAGTTATCCATTTATTTTTGATAAATGAATAAAAGAAAATGAGAAAAGAATGGTGGCTTCTTTTGTTGTTTAGTTGAAACTTCATGAAGCTTTGACCAAAGTCCACCATTCTTATCTCATTCTTAACCCTAACCATTCAACTAACCTTGGTTAATTCTCTACACATTACCATAGTTAGAATTATGATAAGTATTCTATTATTTTCTATTTTCTAATAACTTATCATAATTCTTTCTTCTTCTTCTTCATCTTCTTCACATGAAGAAAGTTCACTTCATCAATGGTGATTGATGAAAATGAGTGTGAAATCCAATTCTAAAGTCTACCCACTTCCTATTTCTTCATCCTCTACCTCTTGCCAAGTAGTAGAGTGTGTTTACTTCACAAGTTTCTTGACTTTGTGAAGTCGGAGCTTGATTTAGCGATGCCTCGACGTAGATCATCTTCGGCATGGACATCGACGACCTAGCTTGCCCATTCTCCGACGAAGCCGACGCTAGAGCCCGGATTTGATTCGGACAGCGGAGAGGACTTCGTTGCGGAGCTATGGAGGTGGAGCACCGGATCTACAAAGGTTGTATTTCCGTATTCCCTTAGTTAAGTGTTAACTAGTTATCTTTTCGCCTAGTTTTCTAGCAAACGATCCGTAGTCGGGTTTCTCGGCACCTAGATTTTTTGAAATTTTGTGAGACCTCATTGGGATGCCTAGGAACCCTACATCATCATCCTCTCCAAAGTGGCCGGCCATTTTTCAAAATGAGAATGGTGAAGGGATATGAAACAAAATCAAGAGGGAGGTGAGTGTAGGAGAAAGAGAAGGTGACCATATCATAAAGCAAGGAAACATCAACCATGCTTTAGCCTCCATACCCTTTCCAATCTCAATTAATGCAAAAATCATCATGAAAAAGCAAGGATGGTTATTCTATCATAATGAATACATTTGCAAGAAAAACCCCTCCACAAATGTAATTTGCAAAACTGCAAATTACCCCCTCCATCGGAAAAGTCCGGCCGGGAAAGAACAAAGAAAAACCGACCGGAACGGAATGCAAACTGGCAACTCCAGAAAACTGGTCCCGTAATAAATTACAGGAAAAACCCCGATACTGTGCATACACACCCGCATCTGTATTCCGACCGGATACAAATGCAATGAGACAAAATCTACACTGTACTATACTAGGATCCGGGTTAAACCAAAGCCGGCTAGTAATATCCGTCCGATCCTCATCCGTGCAATACCGCACGTATCTGATCGAACCCTGCCATATAACTATACGGCCTCTAGTACAAACCGTCCGATCTTGATCCGTGCAATACCGCACGTATCTGATCGGACCCTGCCATATCTCCATACGGCCACTACAGCGTTTCGCCCGAAAGCTGAGTAACTGAAAGTGTGGTGGACTCTAAAGACTCGTCAATACTATGGCTGTGGATTTAACCACCAGCACGTCAGAGGTATAAGCCAATACGTGACGGGCCACCATCTATTGACCAAAAGGGACGTCGATGAGCGAACTCATCCTGACACCCTACTGAGCCTGTCAGTGACAATATCCGTACAGTCCGGTCCGTTCGTCTATGAGGATCGCATGGCGGGCCTAGGGGGTTGGTAAAAGTCAGACCCCCAAAGGCGGTACAAGTCGTGTCGGAGTGTAGCCCAGAACGCCCTGAGATACTACTGGAACACCTACCAGTAAATCTCCTGCCTCGGCCGAGGGCTTTGCGTAATGGCTCTCCTAGACACAGCGCGACCTCACCCCCAATACCGGGAGAGACGAACCCCTGCAGATCCGCTCACTGCCTCCATGTGGCTCGGGACTGTACCCAACTAAAACCTGTTTGCACGACTCCTTTGAGCCGTGGTAGGGTAGTAATCAAAGCACAGTGGGAACTCACACGAGACGAATGACGATCTCAGGTCGATGAACTAACCTGTACACATGTCACCTGGGAACTGCTATCTGACGTCTGGTATAATCCCAACTAGCAGGTTCCCGGCGAGTCCTGTCCGGTGTACTCATAACCTAATGAGCACCTGTATACATCTTAGGTGAACCAACTGACACCAGTGGCTTGTGAGACCGGCCACCGCCCCTCGTCGGGGTATCGACTGTATACACTAGTCTACTAATGGAGTATCGATGCCCAGTCTCGAAACTCCCACGACTAGGGAACTTTTAAGGATGTGCTTATAGACCCCAGCTCCCACGTATATGATCGCCATCATACTGCTGGTCGTCAAGCAAGAATCCTAGGGGCTCTATCAACGTGTAATAGCGACCTGTAAGGTCACCTGAAACAGTACACGATGATAAAGGTAAACCAGATAGCATACTATCATCTCGAGTAAGACTGTTCTACCGGGATAGGTCCTCCCTCAATCATTGCAATCACGTGCCTGTGATCCAATAATTGACTCTGAGGGCACTATCTCCAACAGATGTTAGTTAGGGTTTGGCAAAGATCCGTAAGTTAGTCGATGTTTGTTTTAAACAAAATGATTGTTTTACCTATTCCGCCTCCCCGCAACTCGTGGGTGTCTAACGTCGACTTGCAGTGGTATCAGAGCCTCGCTAAACCATAACTAACTTATTAGCAAAGTCGTTAGAAATTCGATCGCAAAACGAACCCAAAAATACGACTTTTTCACCATGTTTCTGCCGTTTTTAAAACGGGGTCTAAAAATTTTTCAGGGACCCTTAAAATACAAGCAGGGAAATATAAGGTTACTGGAGAAATTTAGGGTCATAACTCATCCAAACCGCCGCAGAACCACGGCCGATCCAAAGCGATCCGCCGCGGATCCGCGGCCGAGTTGGGGCCGAGTCAGCCCAAAATTCCCCAGTAACTCTTCTGTGTTAATTTTGTATTTGCTGGGATGTTATGTTTCTGCTCAGGTTTCAGGTACACAGATAATTATTTGGAGTAGAATAATTTGCGTTTGCTTGATCGAAATTCTAAGATATTTGGCTAATTTGATTATATCTGTGATTTGTTTAATGTGTTCGTAAACCTCCCCTAACTGCTAGTATCTCGGTTAGCAGGGGGTTGCACATTTCTGTAATGGTTTGTGTTTGTGAACTTGTTGGATTGTCGTGAATGGATAGCCGAGGATGTGAGATAAATATTTCTTTCATTCAAATGTAATTTGTAAATTGTTGTAATTTTCTTTTGCGGGGCACATCCGGGCTGAGGTTGTAGCCACCGTTGTATTATTTCAATTACTGATTTTTGCTCCTAGGGTAGACCCAACGTGGGGTGCACAAACTACCGGGTACTTTAAAGTGTTTTGTGGCCTATTCACGTTGTTGAGGGAGACCGCTTCGCTTCGGGTACTTGGCGGGTAGTTTGCCATACCCGTAGGGGTCTAGGGTGGGGTTTTGGCTATTCATCGCGACTGTGTAATCCGTCTTTCTTTGCAGGCTCAAAAGGAATGCAGATTCGTAGAAAATCCAATATGTTCATCTGTGATCTGGAATGCCTATTATTGCATCTGACGAATGTACAATATCTATATATGATAGCTATTAGACGTCACTTATGTTTTACACCCGTACTAACCCAGCCCCGCTCTGTCGTTAGTTAAGTAACCTAACGGGTGAATGATGGGACCCAGTGGTGAATGCGGATGGCATAAGAGGACGTTGCATTTTCGTTGTTTTCTGCAATGATAAGTTAATTGATGGGACACATTATATTAATGCAAAGAAAATAAACCAAAGTTGAATCGTTGGAACAGTATAAAAGAAACCACTCGGTTATTTTAAAACAGAGGATAATTTTTAAATTGCGTAGCTTTAACCATTCCTTTTAAAAGCTATCAGGTTCCTTCGATCATATCAAGTTCACTACGTTCACGGTTTCGCCAAAACCATTCGTAGCCCTCCGTCATTTTTATTTGGGTATTCAGTAGTATTCAAGCTATGTATTTTGACCAACGCCAAGGCATAATGTGTGGTAGCTGCTGGGTATTCATTTGTTGCATAGATAGATGAGTTAGTTTGGGGCAGCCGTATTATCATTTGGCCAACGTAAGGGATATGTACGGATGGGTTCAAATTAACAAGATAATGATGGGTAGAACTTGACATGTGACTTATGACATTTTGACCAACGCCAAGGTCATAAGAGCATAGGGCAGAAATTTATATCGGGAATTTCTAAAGAAACTGAAATTTGCAAAGAGTTGCATACCATTTGGAGTGTGATAATTTTGGTAGGATTCCTTCAGCTTTATCACACGATGATATTTGGATCCCGATCCTACTGTGAGTATCCACTACTCATCAGGAGATTCGTCACTTAACGATCAATGCTATAAACCAAATAGGTGTCGAGAAAGGTGTCGGTGGGGTTACGGCCCCAGAGAAAAGAGGTTATTTAATTAAGGAACTTCGCAAAAGCGTTGGAAAACCTCCCTCGAAGTACCGACACCGGCCTGGCTGAACGGTTAAGCAAGTATTGTACAGTGAGAATAGTCCTGACTAGTTCTTCCTTTTTGGTTTGAGGAGGGATTCGAGAAACAGTGGGAGCCATCCAGTTTAGATAAACTAAAAACCACTCTAAACTTGCAAGAGCATCATGCTAAAGTGTTCCCTCTCTCTCTCTCATTGTAGTGACCTAAAACATGACAGGCCTTAAGTTACTATTAGAGAAAAATATATTGACAGGGCCAAACTATAAAGATTGGTTCCGGAATGTTAAGATGGCTTTGACTTATGATAAATTGGGGTATGTCCTTACTGCTAAGGCAGCTGCTGTCCCTGGTCCAGATTCCAGTATTGCGGATAAGGAAATCCACAAAACCTGGGAGTTAAATTGCGCGAAGGCCAAATGCATCGTGCTTGCCTCTATGAATAATGAACATCAGAGGAGGCACGAGGATATGGATCTTGAATCCATATTTCTCCATACAAAAGATCTGTATGGAGAGCAATCTCGTAAAGCTAGATACGAGACCTCAAAGAACTTGTTTCAGTCGAGGCTGGCCGTCGGATCATCTGTAGGAGAACATGTCCTAAAGATGATTGGCTATATAGAAGAGCTCGCGGACCTCGGGACAACTTTAGAGAACGAGCTGTATACAGACTTGGTTCTTCAGTCCCTTCCTTCCACCTACGCCCAGTTTATTCTAAATTTTAACATTCAAGGAAAAGAAGTTGAACTTCCAGAACTCCTTAACATGTTGAGGAGTGCAAAGGGCACCTTACAGAAAGAAAGGGATACACCCGCTATGTTTGTTCGCGGTGCTTCCTTTTCCGGGTCCAAGGCTAGGGCCAAAGTGTAGGGTTCCTAGGCACCCTAATGAGGTCACACAAGGCATCAACCATGCCAATTTCTAATTTTATCGGTGCCGAGAAACCCGACTACGGATCGTTGGCTAGATTTCTAGGCGAACAAAGTAACTAGTTAACACTTAACTATAAGAATCGGAAATACAACCTTTGTAGATCCGGTGCTCCACCTCCATAGCTCCGCAACGAAGTATCCTCGCTGTCCAAATCGAAATCCGGGCTCTTACGTCGGCTTCATCGGAGAAGAAGCGGGCTAGGTCATCGACGACGTACCGAAGATGATCTACGTCGAAGCATCGCTAGATCAAGCTCCACCTTCACCAAGCCATGAAAACTTGTGAAGGAAACACACTCTACTACTTGGCAAGAGGTAGAGGATGAAGAAATAGGAAGTGGGTTCACTTTAGAATTGGATTTCTCACTCATTTTCACATTCCACCATTGTTGGTAGAAAGCTTTCTTCAAGGTTGAAGATGAAGAAGAAGAAGATAATGATATGATAAGTTATTTAGAAAATAGAAAATAAAAGAATACTTATCATAATCAACCATGGTCAAGTGTAGAGAATTAACTAAGGTTAGATTAATGGTTAGGGTTAAAGATGAAGACAAAGTGGTCACTTTGGTCAAAGCTTCATGAAGCTTCAAAAAGCTTCATGAAAGAAAATAAAATAAAGAAACCATTTTGCTTTTCTTTTATGCTTTTATTAATATCCAAAATGAATAAACAAAGGATTAAATGAAAAAGCAAAACCCTAATCATTAAGTTAACCATGGTTTAATTCTATACACTTAACCAAATAAGCATGTATCATCAAACATGATACAAGCATGTGCACAAAATCATATCGCATATGCAATGCGCACATCCGAGTAAGAAAATCCATCTTAAGTGAACCGATACTAGTTAATGCAAAGTAATATATCAAATATATAATTATGCATTAAATCATTAAATCAACACTTGATTTAACGATCCGGTCATATCGCATATAACCGACTAGTATCCTATGCATCGGCTTATCGAATCGATCTTCGATTCGATAACTAGGTTATATCGCATACAACCAATCGATACATTCATCACGAGAATGGAATACGGTATCACATACACGTATTATTCTCGATCCCGCACATATCTCATATGCGCTCCTATTTCGTTTCGCTTGAGCCAGGAAACCTCTGTGTAGGACTCTAAAGACTCGTCAATACGCCGGCAGCAGATGATGATCATATCAAACACCCACAAGCCGCAAGCGGTCTGCTAAACGTAACGGCCACCCGGGTATTGAGCGATCTGAAGATCGACGAGCAAGCCCGCTCACACTCCAGTGAATCCAACCAGTAACACTACCGTACAGTCCGGTCTGATCGTCTGATATGTCGCATATCTCGCCTAGGGGTGGTAAACGTCAGACCCCAATAGCTCGATAAGTCGTGTCGATATGAGGTCTATAACAGTTCGAGAAACTACTGGTAACACTTACCAGTAAATCTCAGCAACCCTGGCCAGGGATTTCCGGTTATAGCCAATCGAACACAGCGCAACATCAACTTCCTATACCGGGAGAGACGAATCCCCTCCTATCGCTCATTGCCTCCATGTGACTTGGGACTGTACCCAAAAACCACCGTTTTGCACGCCCTCTTGGAGGTGGTAAGATGGAAATCAAAGCACAGTGGGAACCGCACAAGACTCTATGACGATCACGGGTCAACAGACTACTCTGTACCAGTGTCACCAGAGAACTGCCATCTGACGTGAGGTATAATACCATCTGACGTGAGGTATAATACCATCTGGGAGTTCTCGGCGAGTCCGTCCAGTGTACCCAGTCTCTACTGAGCACCCGTATATCATCTCTGATGTCAAACACCAATGGATATGGGATCATCCATCGCCCATCTGTATGGGTCGAGAAGGTACACGCTAGTCTACTCTGGTATATCGATGCCCCGTCTCGATACACCCACGACTAGGGACTTTTAAGGATGTACTTATGGACTACCATGTCCCCACTAGTATGATCCGCATCATAGTCCAGGTAGTCAAGTACAGATCCTAAGGGCTTTACCAACATGTAACAGAGAGACAATCAGTAAACACGTTAAGGTAAAGATCAACCAGATAGCATACTATCATGTCGAGCAAGAAAGTCCTCCCTATATATGTCCCACCATCCACTACAATATACATCCTATGTATAGTAATGGCCTCTAGGGCATACATATAACTAACAATCTCCCACTTACACTAGGGCCATCTGTAGCAGTGGTTGCAGTATCTCATACTCAACCATCCCATAAAAAAATCTCTCTTTGGGAACAGGCCTTTGTGAGTGGATCCGCTGTATTGTCCTCAGAATCTACTCTCCTTACCTCAATCACCCTGGAGATCAACTATCTCCATGATCAGGTGATGCGGCCTCAGAATACGTCTGGGTCACTGATGGGATGGGTGTTCCTTGGCATAAGCCACAACTCCATTGTCTCACAATGGTAGGAACGTAGTTCATCTCATGAACCAATATACACCCAGACTGCCTCTTTGGTAGCATCTTAAGTAGCGATGTATCCTGCCTTTATCGTCTAGTATGTCACGGTATCTAGCTTGGAACTCTTCCAACATACCGTCCCTCCACTGAGGGTAAAGACAATGCCTGTGACTGACATTCAGTCGTCTTTATCACCCTGGAACCCTTCCAGTGATTCTCCCCAGGATCGGTTGATACCGTCTCACTACAACTAGTGAGAATCCTAACATCCAATTAAGTCTATCTCATAGATCTAAAACTCAGGATTTAGGAGGTATCATTTTGATCCTATGTGGAGAATCCTTGTGATAACCGGAGATTGATCGAGCGTAGCATAGGAAACTCCTTCCCCATCAAGAGTATGTCATCCACGTACTCTACGAGGATCGTCACCATACTCCCTACTACCTTTTTGTTTATACAAGGTTCATCTACCATTTTGATGATGTCAAACTCTTTGACTAATTCATCAAAAACAGATGTTCCAACTCCGCGATGCCTGCTTTATCATATAAAACATCTTGCACACGTTTCCGCTGCTCCCACTGTCTACGAGGCCCTCTGGCTGTGTACTTATAGACGCTCTCTTCTAAATCATCATTTAGAAAAGCAGTCAAGACACCCAACCACCAGAAATCGCTGTCATGGTATGTTAGTTATATGTATGCCGTAGAGGCCATTACTGTACATAGGATGTATATTGTAGTGGATGCTGGGACATATATAGGGAGGACTTTCTTGCTCGACATGATAGTATGCTATCTGGTTACCCTTTACCTTAACGTGTATGCTGATTGTCTCTCTGTTACATGTTGGTAAAGCCCTTAGGATCTGTACTTGACTACCTGGACTATGATGCGGATCATACTAGTGGGGACATGGTAGTCCATAAGTACATCCTTCAAAGTCCCTAGTCGTGGGTGTATCGAGACGGGGCATCGATATACCAGATTAGACTAGCGCATACCTTCTCGACCCATACAGATGGGCGATGGATGATCCCATATCCATTGGTGTTTGACATCAGAGATGATATACGGGTGCTCAGTAGAGACTGGGTACACTGGACGGACTCGCCGAGAACTCCCAGATGGTATTATACCTCACGTCAGATGGCAGTTCTCTGGTGACACTGGTACAGAGTAGTCTGTTGACCCGAGATCGTCATAGAGTCTTGTGTGGTTCCCACTGTACTTTGATTTCCATCTTACCACGTCCAAGAGGGCGTGCAAAACGGTGGTTTTTGGGTACAGTCCCGAGTCACATGGAGGCAATGAGCGATAGGAGGGGATTCGTCTCTCCCGGTATAGGGGGTTGATGTTGCGCTGTGTTCGATTGGCTATAACAGGAAATCCCTGGCCAGGGTTGCTGAGATTTACTGGTAAGTGTTACCTGTAGTTTCTCGAACAGTTATAGACCTCATATCGATACGACTTATCGAGCTATTGGGGTCTGACGTTTACCACCCCTAGGCGAGATATGCGACATATCAGACGATCAGACCGGACTGTACGGTAGTGTTACTGGTCGGATTCACTGGAGTGTGAGCAGGCTTGCTCGTCGATCTTCAGATCGCTCAATACCCGGGTGGCCGTTACGTTTAGCAGACCGCTTGCGGCTTATGGGTGTTTGATATGATCATCATCTGCTGCCGGCGTATTGACGAGTCTTTAGAGTCCTACACAGAGGTTTCCTGGCTCAAGCAAAACGAAATAGGAGCGCATATGAGATATGTGCGGGACCGAGAATAATGCGTGTATGTGATACCGTATTCTATTCTCGCGATGATTGTATCGAATGGTTGTATGCGATATAACCTAGGTATCGAATCAAGTATTGATTCGATAAGCCGATACATTGAATACTAGTCGGTTGTGTGCGACATGACCGGATCATTGAATCAAGTGTTGATTTAATGATTTAATGCATAATTATATATTTGATATATTACTTCGCACTAACTAGTATTGGTTCACTTTAAACGGATTTTCTCACTTGGTTTGTGCACATTGTATATGTGATATACTTTTGTACACTTGATTGTATCATGTTTGATGATACATGTTTAACTATAGTTAAGTGTAATGAATTAAGCCATGGTTAATCTAATGATTAGGGTTTTCTTTTTATTACTTATTTATTTATTTATTTATTTTGGATAGATAAGAAAAGAATGGTTGCTAATTTTGGAGTTTAGTTGAAGCTTCATGAAGCTTTGACTTTGTAACCATTCTTGTCTTCATCTTTAACCCTAACCATTAATCTAACCTTAGTTAATTCTCTACACTTGACCATGGTTCTAATATGATAAGTATTCATTTTCTTTTCCAATAATAATAATCTTATCATATTATTCTTCTTCTTCTTCCTTGCTTCAAGTGAAGAAAAGATTACCTCATCAATGGTGATTGATGTTTTTGAGTGAGAAATCCAATTCTAAAGTTAACCCACTTCCTATTTCTTCATCCTCTACCTCTTGCCAAGTAGTAGAGTGTGTTTCCTTCACAAGTTTCTTGACTTGGTGAAGTCGGAGCTTGATTTAGCGATGCCTCGACGTAGATCATCTTCGGCATGGACATCGACGACCTAGCTCGCTTATTCTCGGATGAAGTCGACGCTAGAGCCCGGATTTGATTTGGACAGCGGAGAGGACCTCATCTCGGAGCCGTGGAGGTGGACAAACGGATCTACAAAGGTTGTATATCCGTATCCCTTAGTTAATTGTTAACTAGTTAGCTTTTTCGCCTAGAATTCTAGCAAACGATCCGTAGTTGAGGGTTTCTCGGCATCGTAAAATTTGAATTTGGCATGTTCGATGCCTTGTGAGACCTCACTTGTGTGCCTAGGAACCCTACATGGTATGTAGCCGTGACAAGTAGGATCTGGATGGACTTAAGCATAGCTACTGGAAAAGGTTTCATCATTATCCATGCCTGGTCGATGACGAAAACCTTTAACAATTCTAGCTTTGAAAGTCTCAACTTTTCCATGTACACCAAGTAATTTTCTCAAGATATACTTGCTCCTGATGGGGATTTAACCCTTCAGATATAGCAACTAAAGTCCATACTTTGTTGGTGTATAAGGATTCCATCTCAGATCGATAAACATCCAGCCATTCTTACAGAGTCCTACTCCTGATGGCCAGCTCAAAACTAGTTGGGTCATCATCTCATGATGCAATCCTCGCTCCCACTGTCATAGAGAAACCGAAGTATCTCTCAGGTGGGTGAGGAACCCTACTAGATCGGCGGAGAGGCTGAGGTTCGTTGGTATCTACTGAATCCTTTGGTTGTACCAAATCATCAGCTGTAGTTTGTATAGCTGGAACCTTTCCGGTTCTACATAACAGACTTTGCCTCGAGCTTGTCCAGATTTTGCTTTTAGACATAGGCCGGACAACCCCAAATCTTAACTGACTTAAGACATGGGCTCTTCCTATACCATATCTCATATGGAGTGGTAGGCATTTGATTTGATTGGAACCCAATTCAATAGGTATGCAGCTTCTCAAGTGCATAACCCCCAAAAAGGAAACAGGTAACTCAGTAGTACTCATCATAGAGCACACCTTATCATATAGGGTACAATTGCTCCGCCCCGATATACCATCGTGCTATGGCGTATACGGAGGAGTAATACTGAGAGAGAATCTCATTCTCCTTTAGAATAGTCCAGGATTTCCGTGCTCAAGTATTCTCCTCCTTGATCACATCAAAGGACATAATACTTATACCCGTATTTTGGTTCTCTACTTCTAACTTATATTCTGTGAATATCTCAAAAGGTTCGGACATGTGTTTCAACAGGAACATATGTCTGAATCTAAAGAGATCATCAGAGAACGTAATGAAGTATAAAGAACCAGTCCTGGCATGTGTAGACAGGGGACCTACATACATCAACATGTATCAATCCCAAGAGTTCATTAACTCTTTCTCTGTTTCCAATAAACAGAGCTGTGGTCATCTTATCTTTGTGACATGACTGGCGAGTTTCACAAGATGTAAATTCGAACTAATTTAAATATGCATCTTTATGTAACTCTAGCTAGTCTGGTCACATTGATATGACCTAGTCTACAATACCTTAAGAAGGATCCGTTCATTTCTGAACTCTTCCTCTTATGTGTGTTCCATATACTAAGAACTGTAGTTTGATTTAGAACGTCAATGCTTTTAGATAACGTGCCTGAACCGATCAACTTTTGATATAGGAAATGTTCAAAACATTATCCAACAATACAAAATTTTATCGTTTCTTTACTAATAAAGAGACAGATATGATTTTGTATATCAGGTTCGGTATCTAATAACATTCGTTCAGAATCAATGTATCGGTAATACAGGGTGACAGTGACCGACAGACTTGGCTGCAACTCTTGCCCTGTTTTCTGCCTCATGAAACTTATCACCCGTTCTCAGTTCTCTACCTTTCTGTAGCCCTATGTAACAGATTACATATCTGGGATCCTGATCTGGTATCACATACCCAGGACGTAGAGGATACGGAGAAACAGTTCTTTGTAATGAACACACCCGAAGATGATGCATCAGCATGCACTCTCTTCGTTTGGGCGGCACGGGAAATCTGGTATTCCCCAATTTCCTGCTCTGTCTTATAACAATTATAAGTTGGAGCGGGACCAACGTTCCCCAGCTAAGTATAACAAGCGGG
Source organism: Agapanthus africanus (assembly GCA_030015575.1). Taxonomy (NCBI): domain Eukaryota; kingdom Viridiplantae; phylum Streptophyta; class Magnoliopsida; order Asparagales; family Amaryllidaceae; genus Agapanthus; species Agapanthus africanus. The sequence continues at coordinate 303,127,072 of CM057345.1, forward strand.
TTCGGTCAATAATCCGTTTTATTATCTTGATGAAGGCGTGATATGGTCGCTACCTGGAGAGAGAGAGAAGAAAACACTCAGCGTGCGCTCTTGCAAGAATAGATTGGTTTTTATTTTATCTAATCAGGATGGCTCCCACTGCTTTTTATCAAATCTTCCTTCAAACCCTAAAAGGAATGACTAGTCGGGATTAATTACACACTACAAGTTCGCCAATCTTTCAGCCAGGCCAGTGTCGGTACTTTGAGGGAGGTCCCCCGTGCTTTCGCACGAACCTAATTAATGTAAACCTCATTTTCCCAGAGGCGTAACCCCGTTGACACCTTTCTAGACACCTACTTGATCGGCTAATTGTAATGTATAAAACTCTCCCAGGAGTAACAATTACTCGCAGCGGGTATCGGGATCCAACTATCTCATAGAAGGTATGCAATCTCATTGAAATTTCAACACTTGAAATTCCCGATAATATTTTGCCCCGAACGATCTATGACCTTGACAAGGTCAACAAACCATAGACCGCAAGTCAAGTTCAACCCGTCATTTCTTGATTGAATCAAACCCACCCGCACGACCCTTGACAAGGTCAACAAGGACGCACGACTACCCTAACCCAATCTGCATCATATGCATAAGCAGATAAATACTGGTTAGCTACCGCACACTGCGCCTTGACAAGGTCAACAAACGCAGCACGAATACTAAACAGGACTTATCTGAAATGACGGAGGGCTACGACAGGTTTTTCTGAAAACCTATTGCGTAATGAACTTGATATCGTTGTAGGATCGAATGATTTTAAAATGGAGTGATTTTGAGGCTTTTCTAGTTTTGCTAAAGGAGTCACTCCCGGTGAAGGGATCGTCGGTCCTTTCCTCGTCGAATGAGGTGCGGGATATATCATATATATCACCGTGCAAAGCAGAACTCTTAAAAGCAATCAAAAGACAAACCGAGTGTGTAGCATCTGCCAGTTATTGCTAAAGGAGTCACTCCCGGTGAAGGGATCTCGGTCCTTTCCTCATCGAATAAGGTGTAGGATATCACATATACCGCTGTGCAAAGCAAGAACTGTAGCTACCTGTTTTATTTTGAAATTCGATTCTACAACATCTTAGGTTTCTTTTATTTTCATTAATCACATTAATGAAGTCCCATCATTTAAGTACCTAAACATCACAGATAAATACGACGTACACTTATGCCATCCGCATTCGCCTCGATGTCCCCTCGTGCACCGTTAGGTTAGGTAACTAACGGCAGAGCGGGGCAGGGCTAGCGCGGGTGTAAAACATAAGTAACGTTTATATAATATATCATATATACTATATACTGTATCTATCACAGAACATCACATGATCACATCACAGATATCGCAGCAGAAGAATCATATGAAATATTGGATATACTAGGACGTCCGTGTTTTCAATACGAGCCAGTATAAAACACGGATTCCACGGTTGTGATGAATAGCCAAACCCACACCCCTAGACCCCTACGAGAGCGGCAAGCAACCCTACCAATTCTAGAGTTAGGAGACCCGGACTCGACTCCTCGAGTTGGTCTCCCACTGGACTCCAGAACCCGGTTACTTGTGCTCCCCTCCTTGGGTCTATCCTAGTGCGGAAAAGTAAATAATATACAAACGGTGACAACTTCCGCAACCTGGAAGTGCCCCAATAAAAGAATATTACATACAAGTATTTACATGAATGAAAATGAAAAACACTCATCTCACATAAAAAAACCCCGGCTATTCAAACACGACGATCCAATACAACATATCCAGCAACACATAACATCACATGTCATCAACGTAACTAAATATGCGCATCCCAATTGTCGTTGACATATAGCAACGAAACCGGCGACATCACATATTACACTTACGGTCACAGAAAAGAAAGTGTAAAACTACAACAGTTGGAATCCGCAACCTGCATAGACATCGCATGCCTAATCAAATGAATTCCTTAGACATCGCATGCCTAACAATTATAAACCCCGCATTTTAGTCTCATTATCGAAAACTCTTTTCAATATCAAGTCGGGGAATTCAACAGGATTCCCGACAATTTTGATCGAATGCTCGTCGCAAACTTTAGTAGGCGGCCGCACCCCCAACGCCGTCGACGAAGTGCACCAAGGCGGAACACCGCTGCCGCGAGCACCCGAATGGATGCTTTCGGCGACGGGGTTCTCCTACAGTCACTTGGTCGGGGCTATGGGGCGTGGCTGTCTATTAAGTTTACCCGGCGAGTATCCGCGTACGCTACGTGACTGCGACGGACTTTTGATCACATCAAAATTCCGTGGCAACCGATCAAGTGAGACTAAACTGCTATGTTTATAACATTCATTCGGTTATCTCATAACTTATTGTGAATTCCAATTATTGTATCACATTCCGGATAAGATAGAAAATGTTAAACTTTTTGATAGAACAATCGAACACCCAAGTTTTCCCGATCAACCGAATGAAATAAGTTCAAAGACATTCACTTCATGCCTCAGTACCAACGGTCCAGCCGTAGAAGGGTCAAGCCAACGCCTCACATGTGGCACGCCGTACTGCCCCAAACCCTAAGGTTCAAAGGGCAGTTCAAGACGGTCACATAATCGAGTTAAGGTTTGTTGTCTTCTAGAGGGACCATCGCGTTACCTGCACTACTCAGAACGTCCTTAAACCACGGAAAAATCCAACACTTGGAAATTTTCCGGCAGGGGAAAAAGTAGGTATTTATGACCGGTCGAAATTTTTAACATATTCTAAAATATCCGAAAAACACATAGACAAAATTAGACAATCCGATCGAATGTACGAACTCCTAATACAACCCAAAAAACTCAACTTTTTATTTCAGATAAAAAAAAATTCCCAGGAAAACCAGCACTGCAAAATAGGAATTACTGTGCAAAATTGAATGCCTAATAAGACAAAACGGCCGCGGAACCTCCGCATAAGCATGCTAATGCCGCGGTTCCGCCGAACTTTTGATGGATCATTAGTTACTTTTTGCACCGTAATTCTTAGAATTTCCTGCTGATTTTTCTGCAAATTTTTAATTCTCAAAAATCCACGAAAACAGAAAATGTCCAGAGAGCACTTTCAAGTCAGGGTTTCGGGTCGATCGGACTTCTAACTCCGTCTACGCATCGCCTAAGGCTCTAGCTAGGCTCGGATACCACTGTAGGGTTCCTAGGCACCATAATGAGGTCACACAACGCATCAACCATGCCAATTTCTAATTTTATCGGTACCGAGAAACCCGACTACGGATCGTTGTTGCTAGATTTCTAGGCGAACAAAGTAACTAGTTAACACTTAACTATAAGAATCGGAAATACAACCTTTGTAGATCCGGTGCTCCACCTCCATAGCTCCACAACGAAGTATCCTCGCTGTCCAAATCGAAATCCGGGCTCTTACGTCGGCTTCATCGGAGAAGAAGCGGGCTAGGTCATTGACGACGTGCCGAAGATGATCTACGTTGAAGCATCGCTAGATCAAGCTCCACCTTCACCAAGCCATGAAAACTTGTGAAGGAAACACACTCTACTACTTGGCAAGAGGTAGAGGATGAAGAAATAGGAAGTGGGTTCACTTTAGAAATGGATTTCTCACTCATTTTCACATTCCACCATTGTTGGTAGAAAGCTTTCTTCAAGGTTGAAGATAAAGAAGAAGAAGATAATGATATGATAAGTTATTTAGAAAATAGAAAATAAAAGAATACTTATCATAATCAACCATGGTCAAGTGTAGAGAATTAACTAAGGTTAGATTAATGGTTAGGGTTAAAGATGAAGACAAAGTGGTCACTTTGGTCAAAGCTTCATGAAGCTTCAAAAAGCTTCATGAAAGAAAATAAAATAAAGAAACCATTTTTCTTTTCTTTTATGCTTTTATTAATATCCAAAATGAATAAACAAAGGATTAAATGAAAAAGCAAAACCCTAATCATTAAGTTAACCATGGTTTAATTCTATACACTTAACCAAATAAGCATGTATCATCAAACATGATACAAGCATGTGCACAAAATCATATCGCATATGCAATGCGCACATCCGAGTGAGAAAATCCATCTTAAGTGAACCGATACTAGTTAATGCAAAGTAATATATCAAATATATAATTATGCATTAAATCGTTAAATCAACACTTGATTTAACGATCCGGTCATATCGCATATAACCGACTAGTATCCTATGCATCAGCTTATCGAATCGATCTTCGATTTGATAACTAGGTTATATCGCATACAACCAATCGATACATTCATCGCGAGAATGGAATACGGTATCACATACACGTATTATTCTCGGTCCCGCACATATCTCATATGCGCTCCTATTTCGTTTCGCTTGAGCCAGGAAACCTCTGTGTAGGACTCTAAAGACTCGTCAATACGCCGGCAGCAGATGATGATCATATCAAACACCCACAAGCCGCAAGCGGTCTGCTAAACGTAACGGCCACCCGGGTATTGAGCGATCTGAAGATCAACGAGCAAGCCCGCTCACACTCCAGTGAATCCAACCAGTAACACTACCGTACAGTCCGGTCTGATCGTCTGATATGTCGCATATCTCGCCTAGGGGTGGTAAACGTCAGACCCCAATAGCTCGATAAGTCGTGTCGATATGAGGTCTATAACAGTTCGAGAAACTACTGGTAACACTTACCAGTAAATCTCAGCAACCCTGGCCAGGGATTTTCGGTTATAGCCAATCGAACACAGCGCAACATCAACTTCCTATACCGGGAGAGACGAATCCCCTCCTATCGCTCATTGCCTCCATGTGACTCGGGACTGTACCCAAAAACCACCGTTTTGCACGCCCTCTTGGACGTGGTAAGATAGAAATCAAAGCACAGTGGGAACCGCACAAGACTCTATGACGATCTCGGGTCAACAGACTACTCTGTACCAGTGTCACCAGAGAACTGCCATCTGACGTGAGGTATAATACCATCTGGGAGTTCTCGGCGAGTCCGTCCAGTGTACCCAGTCTCTACTGAGCACCCGTATATCATCTCTGATGTCAAACACCAATGGATATGGGATCATCCATCGCCCATCTGTATGGGTCGAGAAGGTACACGCTAGTCTACTCTGGTATATCGATGCCCCGTCTCGATACACCCACGACTAGGGACTTTTAAGGATGTACTTATGGACTACCATGTCCCCACTAGTATGATCCGCATTATAGTCCAGGTAGTCAAGTACAGATCCTAAGGGCTTTACCAACATGTAACAGAGAGACAATCAGTAAACACGTTAAGGTAAAGATCAACCAGATAGCATACTATCATGTCGAGCAAGAAAGTCCTCCCTATATATATGTCCCACCATCCACTACAATATACATCCTATGTATAGTAATGGCCTCTAGGGCATACATATAACTAACACAAAGGAAGGAAGAAGAAGGCCTCTACCAAACCTAGAGGAGGTGTTGGTAAGGTGGGAGCTAAGGGAAAGACAAAGGTAGCAATGCCAGTGGTGGCAAAGGACGAGTGCTTCCACTGTCGTAAAAAAGGCCATTGGAAGAAAGATTGCAAAGCTTGGATTTCCAAGAACCAGGAACCGAAGCAAGCTGTGGCTTTGACTTCAGGTGTGTTTATAATTGAAAAATGTCTGTCAATCAACTCTACTTCCTGGGTATTGGATACCGGATCAGGATCTCATATATGCAATTCATTGCAGGCACTGAGACACCGTAGAGAGTTGAAGGTTGGTGATATGACCCTCCAGGTTGCTAACGGAGCTAGCGTAGGTGCTGTGTCCGTAGGGGAGTATCACCTAGGATTGACGAGTGGATATATTTTGGTTTTGCGCAACTGTTTTTGTGTACCTAGTTTAACGTGTAATATCATATCAGTTTCGTTGTTATCGAAAGAAGGTTATGATTTCACGTTTGTAAGCGATATTGTTAACATCCACCTTAATCATGGTTTGATTGGGTCCGGTACACTAGATAACGGTATATATGTATTAAACCAATTACAGATTTTCAATGTCCAGAACACACTAAAAAGAAAGTCTCCAGATATAAATAAGGCTTTCTTATGGCATTGTAGACTAGGTCACATCAATGAGACAAGGTTAACTAAGTTACATAGCGAAGGATATTTAGATCCGTTCGAATATCAATCTTATGCAACTTGTCAATCATGTCTCAAAGGAAAGATGACAAAGACTCCATTCACTGGACATGGAGTAAGAGCGAGCGAGCTCTTAGGACTCATACACAGCGATGTATTTGGTCCAATGTCTACACATGCAAGAGGTGGTTTTTCATATTTCATTACTTTTACGGATGATTACTCTAGGTACGGATTCATTTTCTTAATGAAACATAAATCCGAGGCCTTTGAGAAACTCCAAGAATATAAGAATGAAGTAGAAAACCAAACCGGCAAAAGTATCAAAACACTGAGATCTTATCGAGGTGATGAATACTTAAGTGCCGAGTTCCTAGGTTACCTAAAAGAGAAAGGAATTCTCTCTCAGCTTACTCCTCCATACACTCCACAGCATAACGGTGTATCGGAGAGACGGAACCGAACCCTATTAGATATGGTACGTTCCATGATGAGTAATGCTGAGTTACCGCGATCTTTCTGGGGTTATGCGCTAGAATCAGCAGCATATCTTTTGAACAGGGCTCCTACCAAGACTGTGCATACCACGCCATATCAGATGTGGAGTGGGAAGAAACCCTATCTTCAGTATCTAAAGATATAGGGATGTCCGGCTTTTGTTAAAAAGCAGCATACGGACAAACTCAAGGCACGATCAGTACAGTGTAAGTTTGTGGGATACCCAAAGAACTCCAAGGGGTATTTCTTCTGTTACGCAGAGGAACAAAAGGTTTTTGTTTCTCGTAATACCCATTTTCTAGAACATCAGTTTTTAGAAAAGGAAACAAGTGGGAGCGCAGTAGAACTGGAAGAAATTCTAGAACCACAAACTACTACTGAAAGTTTGGTAGAACCAGAAGTTCGAGAAGAACAGGACATTCCCGCACCCCTCCGCAGGAGTAGTAGGCCGTCTCATCCGCCTGAGAGATACTACGGTTTTCTCATAGATGGGGATAGAGAGGATTGCGTCATTGATGATGATGAACCTACTAGCTTCCAGCAAGCCATCCAGAGCGATGACTCTGTAAGATGGCTGGATGCAATGCGGACCGAGATGGAGTCCATGTACACCAACAAAGTATGGACTTTGGACTTTGCTCCAGATGGGGTAAAACCCATAGGATGCAAATTGATCTTCAAGAAAAAGATTGGTGTAGATAGACAGGTGGAAACTTATAAGGCTAGACTTGTTGCAAAGGGTTTTCGTCAAAGACTTGGTTTGGACTATGACGAAACTTTTTCTCCAGTGGCTATGCTCAAATCCATTCGGATCCTTCTTGCCATTGCCGCCTTCCATAATTATGAGATCTGGCAGATGGACGTAAAGACGACTTTTCTAAATGGTAATTTAGAAGAGTGCGTCTATATGGATCAACCAGAAGGTTTCAATCAGAGTGGAAGCAGCGGGAAAGTGTGCAAGTTGCTTGAGTCCATTTATGGACTAAAGCAGGCACCGCGGAGTTGGAACATCTGTTTTGATGAAACGGTCGAAGAATATGACTTTATCAAAAATCCAGATGAACCATGTATATATAGTAAAATTGTAGCACGAACTGTCGTATTCCTCGTCTTGTACGTGGATGACATTCTATTGATAGGAAATGACATTCTTATGCTACAATCTGTTAAAGGATTCTTATCACACGGGTTCTCTATGAAAGACCTGGGTGATGCCTCCTACATTCTGGGGATCCGGATCTATCGTGATAGATCCAAAAGGATGTTGGGACTATCGCAGTCCAGGTATATCAACACTATACTGAAAAGATTCAGTATGGAAGATTCTAAGCGCGGTAATTTACCAGCTCGTCACGGAATCATCCTATCCAAAGAGATGTCTCCCAAGACTGATTTGGAAAGGGATCGCGTGTCAGTTATACCCTACGCTTCTGCGGTAGGCTCTTTAATGTATGCGATGTTGTGTACCAGACCAGATGTAGCTTACGCACTGAGCGTGGTAAGCAGGTATCAGTCGTACCCAGGGGAGAAGCACTGGATAGCAGTAAAGAACATTCTCAAGTACCTGAGAAGAACTAAGGAGATGTTCTTGGTATACGGCGGAAAAGACCTCAAGATCGAGGCCTTTGCTGATTCCAGCTTCCAGAGTGACAAGGATGACTCCAAGTCTATGTCAGGTTATGTCTTTACCCTCAATGGAGGGGCGGTGTGCTGGAAGAGTTCCAAGTAGGACACTGTTGCTGACTCAACGATGGAAGCGGAGTATATCGCTGCTTGCGATGCCGCAAAAGAAGCAGTCTGGATGAAGAAGTTCCTCACAGAACTTCAGGTGGTTCCTACCATTGTTGATCCAATATCGCTGTATTGCGACAACAATGGAGCTATAGCTTTAGCGAAGGAACCCAGGTCCCATCAGAAGTCCAGACACATCTTAAGGCGGTATCACCTAATCAGGGAGATCATAGATCGCCGGGAGATCGAGATCTGGAGAGTTGCTATAGAGGAGAACACTGCTGATCCATTCATAAAGGCCTTACCTCAGATTCAGTTCGAGAGGCTACTCGAGATGATCGGTCTTCGATACGCCAGTACATGGCCCTAGTGCAAGTGGGAGATTGTTAGTGTATATGCCCTAGGGGCCATTATTGTATCATACTAGCATGTATATTTCATAATGGAAGCTTGGGATATTCACAGTTATATTAACAGTCGTGCTAAACATGCTAGTATGCTACTTGGTTTATATCTATCTTAATATGTGTGTACGTATTGATAGAGCCCTTAGGATCTTTCTTGACTACCAGCGTTGTGATGGCAGTCACACTAGTGGGGGCTGGGTAGTCTACAAGCACATCCTTTTTTCATGTCCTTAGTCGTAGGATTATTGAGACAGGACATCGATACACCAGAGTAGACTAGTGTGTACGCTTCTCATCCCAGTTGGGGAGATGGTATGTCCCACAGCCATCAGTACGTCTTACTGGAGATAGTATACAGGTGCTCATTGGGTTACGGGTATACCGGACAGGACTCGCAGGGAACTGTTGGTTGGTATTATACCCATCGTCAGTTAACAGTTCCCAGGTGACATGAGTACAGCATAGTCCGCAGACTTGACATTGCTGCTTCGCCTCGAGTATGTTCCCACAGTTCTTAGATTGCTACCCTACCACGGCTCAAAGGAGTCGTGCAAACAGGTAGCAGTTGGGTGCAGTCCCGAAGCACTTGGAGGCAGTGGTGGTTAGACAGGATTCGTCTCTCCCGGTATTGGAAGTTGATATCGTGCTGTGTCTTGAGAGCCATTACGCAAAGTCCCTGGCCAGGGCAAGCGAGATTTACTGGTAGGTTTTCTAGTAGCTTCTCAAGGTGTAATAGGCTTCGCTCCGACACGACTTATACCGCTTTTAGGGGACTGACGCTTGCCGCCCCCTAGGCCCGATATGCGATATTCCTAGATGAAAAGACCGGACTGTATGGAGATTGTCACATCAGGCTTAGTAGGAGTTCGGATGGGTTTTCTCTTCGGCCTTCTTATCGACATCTACCTGGGGACCGTTACGTACAGCTAGTGCCGCTTGCGGTCTGTGGTTAAACCCACTGCCAGCGTAGTAGTCAAGTCTATAGAGTCCCACACAGAGAGTTTCCCTACTTCAGGCGAAACGATATAGAGGTTGTATGGTTTTACGACAGGGTTCGGACACGCACGTGCATTTATGCACGTACGATATTCGGACAGTTTATACTAGCAGACTTTGGTTTAAGCCAGATTCTAGTATTGGATTATTGGATTTATACAGTCTCAGTATTTCCGTGTTTTCACAGATAGGATGGGCGTTCTCGTAATTACTCGAGAAGCTTCTAGAAGTTTGATGAGGTGGAGGGCTTAGGTGTTATATGCATTAAATGGTTTTGTGACTCATGGAGATGATTCGTCAAGAGAGTTAATGAAGCATTAATGCTTTTAATGACTCACTAGATGATTCTTTATGTATTAAATGAAGCATGAAGATATTTGTGCATGGATATTTTTATGCAAAATATCTTATGCTTCATATATATACACAAATGAGTTAATTTCCATTTCATTTATTACTTTCACCTTCTCTCTCCTCAAGATCTCTCTCTTCAAACCCTAACCCTAACCTCTCATGTGTTGAAATCTAGGGTTAGCAAGACTAATTGATCCCTAATCCTATTCTATATCCTCTAGGTTGCTTTGATTAGCACTCTTAGTTACCTAGTTACCTCAAGTTAGAGGTCAAGCTTGGAGTAGTAGCTCTCGGGTGGATCTTGTATCACAAAGAGGAGGCCGACGAGGAGGTGGTCAACGAGAACAAGAAGGACTTGGTTCATTAGGTATAATCTTCTTTCATAGTAGCTAATCCCTCCTATGATGATGTTAGTTAGGGTTTGGCAAAGATCCGTAAGTTAGTCGATGTTTGTTTTAAACAAAATGATTGTTTTACTTATTCCGCCTCCCCACAACTCGTGGGGTGTCTAACGTTGACTTACAGAAAGGTGTTTTCATGCACACCCGTTGCACTTATATTTTGTTTCTGAGCACATGTATGGCACATTCATTGATTTTGATTTTTGTGCGCACCAGACGCACTGTCACGACCCGAAATTGGCACGTGATGGCCCTTAAAATGCGCAACGTCTACAGGCGTAACGCAATTTAAGTAAGCCGAAATCCCAACAATCTAAACCATCAAAAGAAGTAAAAGATAAGAACATTGTTTAAGCTTTTGAAAATCTCAAATACAAATTTTTTAAAGTCCGACTTTATTTCCTTTAAAATTTTGGCAGCACCTCCTTTGTAAAACAAGCCCCCAAAATTGGGTACAACATAATATAAGTAAAAGTATCCCAAACGAGAGCGAAATCCACGCCCGAAAGCGGAAAACAACCACCACAGCAGGTATACGACGCCGTAGCGAAGAAGAAGACGATATAAATAAAATTGCATAAAAGACCACCAAGTCACAAAATAAAATACAATATCGCCCTCACACCAAGTCTCTAAGTCATACATGAAAGTAGTAGATGGAGAGTACAGGAAACAACGAATATACAATGAACATAAACGGATAACCACAAAACCCACCTAAGCAAAAACTGCACACTGTGAGCCAAAGCGGTATCCACAGCAAAAGATGATATGATAGATGAGAATAGCCCTGCCTATGACTACTATGAAGAACAACCTGCAAAACACTGTGGCACAACGAGGGTTAGTTGCCAACTCGTGAATAGTAAATAACATATGCAAGTAATCGCAAGTATGCACATACAGCGCGAATCTAACCTATGCAACTAATAGCAATAAAAGTCATATGAATGCAACAGTCATGAAAGGTACACTAGCAGGTACCACTAATACATGAAGAAATGATATGACAATGTATATATGCAACAGTCATGAAGGGTACTCTAGCAGGTACAACTAATACATGAAGCAATGCATGTAAAATAAAAGTATGTAAATGCAATAGTCATGAAAGGTACTCTATCAGTTACTACTAATACATGAAACAGTGCATAAACAATAAATGCGGAGTATGGGATAAAACATGTCATTCCACGGAATCCTGACCTCGTGGTAGGACCAAAATCCATCAAGACAATCCAAATCCCAATTTCCTCAAATCAGCCCCCAAATTGGCTCTCATATCATGTAAGTCTCATATATATCCTGAATGTACAATATCAAGTAAATCTCATATATTCTGAATGTACAACATCAAGTAAGACTTATATATCCCAAAATGTGCAACATCAAGTAAATCTCGTATATATCCTGTATTCAATATCAAGTCAACATCATATATCTAAAATATATTTGCATGAATAATTATGATGAAGTATAAGAATTGATATGTATACATATATATTAGTGTCCCACTCCACTAATATATATACTTAGGAGTAAAAAAATATCATGAAACCAATGTGTCAAGTATCGACACAAAAATACTGATCTATCAGGTGCTGTCACCACGACTGGCTCCCTGATAGGTACGTATCGTACGCTATCCTGAAAAACCGAGTGCTCAGCTTCGACACTCACCTTTCGACGTATCCATACATATATGACTCCCGTCGGTATCCCCATGATAACTGCCGAGTCATAGGTACTGTCACCGGTAAGTTTGTTTCCCCTGTCAGGCTCAATCGGAAAGGTCCTTCAATCGTCTTGCCCCGGGGTACCTCCGGGCCCCACCATGTACCCGTACACAGCCTCGACGCCTCCTCGTATGGGGTGTGTGTGTGTATATATATATATATATATATATATATATATATATCAGAACCGATAAAACTTATGGTGGCTGCTAAAATATCATATCAAGAGGAACCGGGTTTTTCAAATAATGCATAATTTCATGAACTCCCACGGTCCTCAAATCCAGAAAACATCATGAAAAAATCCATATCTCAATGAGAAATCCATGAATATAACATGTGCAACATAAAACTGTAATGTGAGCATATAAAGGAAAAGCCGCTATTTAACTGCAACAAGTTAAAAATATATATAAAACATGCGGTTCCTAATTCTCCAAGTCCAATATAACATCAAATAAAGGTGAACATGTAGCTATAACTAGATATATGTGTAAACATGTAGGTATAGCAAGGTATATGTATCTACCTATCAGTAAAGATGTAATATGCCCTACGGGTATAAGTGAAAGTATGTATGCAAGGTATACATGTAGCTATGTCTCATATGTGTATATACCTACGGTACCATATAGTTATATGGGTAACTAGCATGTAAGTATGTCAAGGCATATGTGTAAGCATGTAGGTATACAGGTATGCTATAAGTCATATGCACAAAGGAAAATAAGGAATATGAATCAATATCTCAATGTCTCTAACCAAACAATACCATATATGTATGTGGGTTGTGCGTGTCATGGCAATTATTGACGGTGTGTGTGGCGTACAATCAGTGCTCGTGCAACATGCGCCATCAATAATAGTGTGGTGTCCTAAGGGTACTAGTCCCAGAACAACAAGTAACTAAGCAATAAGGTGTATGCGCAACTCTATATATACAATAGAATATGCGACAAAATCATAACATATCTAGCCCAGACGCATAACGCCATGCGGGAGATTCCCCTGTAGATGTTAAATCTACTCACAAACGCTCCTGGCTAAGTAAAGCCAACCACCTACTTCCCCTTCTTCGCAGCGTCCGAAGTCCCCGCCTGCGAACCTATAACATAAAACAATATAACAGGTATATATTAGCAAACGACAAAAACACGTGCAAACTACGTTTTACCGACACACCAACTCCAAACATACTCCCAAGTGTTCGTTTAGTGACTAACGTGCGTAGCAACACTACGAAACCAACTCAAGAGCAAAACCAGCATGAAGTGCACGGATCATGTCGGATAACGTATCGCGCATATTCGTAACACTAGAAACTACCTATGTGATCCCAGATTTTGTATACAGAGAAAACCCAACAAGCAAACAAGACCAAACACACCTAAACGACAGCAGACACCTACCCACAAAAACCCACACCCTAACTCAACCCCAAAACCGATGTCGCCGGATTTTCTCTTCTCGTCACCGGCCATGGTCCGAGCAGGGGTATTCGTGCTTGAGGTGAAGGCTCAGGGTGTCAGGTACAACACAACTACATTGGTTGGTTTTCTAGTAAACTCTCGGGGTCATAGCAGATCACAGATAACACAAATAGACACTAAAAATACGATATTTTGCAAAAAAAAACTTAACTTTACGCTATCTAAACTGAAACTATAAGGCTACACAACACTAAAACAACATAAAGAACAGATAGAGATCATTACCTAACCAAAAGAACTCAAAGACCCTAGCTTTCCAAGCTCCTAGGCATCTAAGAGGCAAAACTAGTCCAAAGATGTGATTTTTGTGAGATTGTGAAGGTTTTGTGATGGTTTAGTGAAGGGATAGGTTAAGTGTTCAGTTGAGTTGAGAGAGAGATGAAGAAATAGGAGAAGGGAATAAGTGAGTGAGAAATGAGTGAAGGAAATGATAAAGAGAGAGAGTGGGGTGAGATTAAGTTGAGAGGGTAAGTGCACCCTTTGCATTAACTCTCACATTAATGCATTCACACCACTCACCATGCCACCTCTCATCAAACAAAACCCAAAGTAAATATCTCTCTCCCTCTCACAACAAATATCAAGAGGATTAAGCCTTAGGTTAAAGCAAGGATTGGATTAGGGTTAAGTGTCATGGTCACTAAACTAGATTAGCACAAACAAACTCTCACATTTACGTGCGCACGTGCATGCATGCCCATAACAAATAATAATAAATTATTAATTAAATGTTATAAAATGTGAGGAACCCGAATTGGTAAACTTTTTACAGTAAACCCGCATTAACGTCTAAACTAACACTAACCGAAATCTAAGGCGTTACAATCTCCCCCCTTATAAAAATTCGTCCCCGAATTTAAAATTCTCACTAAGCGTACCTTCAAAGAGATGAGTACAAAACACACAAATCTCGCTCGCAGCCTCCCAAGTGATCACCTCACTATATGGCTATGCCAAAGAAACCTTCACAGATGGCAAGACCCTTGACCGAATTTTCTCCCCCTGTCGAACCACTAACACAATTGGCTGCCGTTGAACAAGAAGATCGCGTCCAAGCTAAATGGTCTGATGCTAAATCATGTGAGAAAGGTCATGAAGGTATTTGCAAAGTATCGACACAAGGAATACGGGCTGAATACTCAATAATCTGGGCGGAAGTGCCAAATTATAGGCAACGGAACTAACTCGCTTTAAGGATCCCAAAAGGACCTACAATCCTGAGATAAGCTCCCCAAAACTCCACACATCATTCATCAGAAAATCCGTAGGAATACATGATTTCCCACTGCGAACTCAAGTCTGCGTCCACCATGGTCGGCATAAGACCTCTGTCTGCACTGGGTTGTCTCATCCTCACCTGAATCAACCGGATCATCTTCGAAGTCTCTGGACTAGCTGGGGTCCAAAAAATCCTATTCTCGCAGAGTCAGAAAAACAGACTGGCGATCGACACGACCTACCAAACCAAAACCGTAAGGTTGCCAAAATGGGTTAATATAAGTTTTGTGCATTATGACACATTAAACCAAAATGTAACATGTTGTTTTTGAAATGAAAAGAAATTGTCAAGATGGTTTTAGAAAATATAAAGGAAAAAGGCTTAAATTGTGAAAATAAATTAAATAGAATTGAGGTTTGGGCTTTTTGAATTGGGGTATGGTTGCATGTTACTTGGTATTCCTCATACACACACACACACCCTCACCCTCTCCCCTTTTGTTGCTGAATTCAGCAGCCCCCTCCCCACAATTTCCCCACTTGTAAAGTGTTGAAAGGAAAATGAAAGGAAAATGAAAACAATAATTAAAGAAAAGGAGTATGGTGTGAGATTTGAGGTATGGGAGTTTGACTTGATTAGAACCCATCTCTCTCTCTCCCCCCCTCACACACAGCAGCCCTCCCCCTACTGCCGAGCCTTCTGCTGCATTCCCCCCCTTTCTCCATCTCTTCTCACTCCAAAATCCACAAAATTCAATCTAAAATCAACACAAAATCCCAAATAAACCTTTACCCATTATTGCTTTGCCCAAGCTAGCATGAATCAAGGAGCAAGATAGCAATTTGGACGCTAAGTTTTGTGAGTGTGGATCTCAATCCAAACTATTTTGAGGTATAATCTTACTCTATTTGTTACTTGTTCTAATCTAGTCTTTTATTTAGTGTTAATAAGGTTTTAAATGCAAGTTTGGAAATTCAAGTGAGAGTTTGTGAATTCAAGATTTGGGTTTGGATCAAGTTAGGGTCTATGTCATTTGATCATGGTTTATATGTGTAGTTTAACACTTTAAGACATGTAAAATGTAAGTGTCACGACCCGAAAGTACGGAACATCACCGGCACTTAGACTACGAACGTCTCAAGGCGTACGTATGCTAAGTAAGCCGAAACCCAGAAATCCAAACCAAGAAAAGTAGTAGAGAGTAGGAAGAACCATGACAAATCAACCAGTATGCAACATAATATACAACGCCTAAAGGCGAGGATCACGACAGAAATGAAACTCAACCAGCAAGAACCCATCGTGACATAACACGCGACTCTAAGGTCGAAAGAATAAACATCACTGGTCTCTATCTCAAATAAGTACATTTTTGGTTGATGGAACTTCTAGATACAACTGAAATATAATATACAATGTATAATGATGGGTACGATACAATAAACCCACCTACTAGCAAGTCACCTGAAAGGAACAGTGCCCGCAAAGCTGTAATGAAACCTGTACGGCAACACCTACAAGAAACTGGGGCACAACGGGGGTGAGTTACCAACTCGTGAGTAGAAAAAGATCTACGAACAGAAAATCGCATGTATGACGCAATCCTAGGTCATACGATCAAAATATATAATCCTCAAATATATATAAGCAGCAATCTATAACAAGACTAGGGTAAATACCTAACCCAAGTGTAAACCCATGTGCCTGCGTCAGTGCATCAGATGGCAATATATCATATGCATGAGGTATGAATGCATGAAACAGAATGCATGTACTGAAGAAAACTGCTTTCATAAATTTGTGAGATTTCTGTATTTTAAAATGAGGTATCATAATGAAATCAGCATAAAACAGTGCCTAGCATCGGCACAAAACATAATCTCAATATCTCTGTATCACAATCTCTGTACCTCAATATCTCAAATCTCAATATCTCGATCATAAATCCAGGGCGCCGTCAGTCCAGATCGGCCCCTACCATCCATCTCATGACTACGACGGTATCCTCCAGATATCCGACCTGTCGGGTAAAATCACCGGTCGGTAGTGCTCCTCTGCCAGGCTCAACGCCATCATCTGCGATCCTCTTGCCCCGGGGTACCGCACCGGGCCCACCATGTACCCGAAACGGTTCCTCCACTCCTCGAATCGGGTCTCGAAATCCATCAGCAAACTCATGGTGGACGACTCATACATCATGGGGAAACCGCACTTTTATTTTAAAAAGAGAGAAAGCAGTTTATACAAGTTTTGCGGTTTTCCCCCAAATCCAGAAAACATCATGGAAATCCGAATCATCAATAGCATGTAAAACCATGAATATAAGCATGAGAATCCATGAATGCGGCATATAATGAACAACAGTATGCATGAAGTGACAGGTAATAACTACAATGTCAAGCTGGCATATAAGGCAAGCATACTAATATCATGTCACTACTAGCTAACAAGCTAAATCAAGCAATAGTATTTTCTAAGTGTTCGTGACATGGCAATTACCGATGAAGATGTGTGTGAGCCGGCAAATAAGTGTACGTGGTACATACGCATCATTGGTAATGGTGCTGGTGTCCTAACAGCAGGATATCAATAATGAAATATGAATCATAACAGTATACGATGCAGAGCAACAATAATAATATGCGGGAGCTGAAATACTGAACACCATGATCACTAAACTGCATCTAATGTCATAAGAGTCATATAGCTACACCACTACAAGGCTGAGCTAAAACTAACAGTAGGTATGGGAAACCGCCTAACCTCTGAGTCGATACATATATATATATACATATAGTCGGTGATCCCGCCTCGATAATATCACATCCGATAACATATCTCTATAATCAGTTATTCCCAAATCAAGTAGGCGGATCAAACATCAAAATATAGCTCGTACGTAAATCCGTCGTACGGCATCCCCAAGTCTGGGTACGGGTCAATATCACAATCATTATATTACTCATCAGGTATTCTCTTTATCAATTATCATAATCTGGGTACTGACCTATATCTAGTACAATGCTAACATTAACACTATAATCAAGATCTGACTACTGATCGACAATCTAGTATAAATCGATATTGTCATCATACATCATCACCAAGAGTATAAATCGCCCAAGGCGGCCTATCACAAGTATCCTATCATATCATATCATATCATATCTCAAAACATAATCACATGTCGATCACTTAATATATTTATATCACCATTCCTATGGCGTTATCATCCCCAAAATCCTCTAAATCATCAAACGTATCACAAATATGAATTTTACCGTATCACTGATATCATAATCTCAGATCGACTCTCATCGACTCATTTAAATCCCAAGTATCATCCTCAATCTGTATGTGAACATATAGTCCCAAACCCATGTGAACACATCTCGATATAGAATCCCATAATAACATATGAAATATGGATGTATGCGAGTATGTATATGTGTGTATGTATGTGTATTGCACCCACAACCCTAAGGTTTCGTAATCTCTCACCAATCCAATATACCAATATCCAATTAAACATCAGTAATTAATCCCAACAACAATATAATAAATTGTTGGTGTGTATACGCATCCGTATACATCACCACGGACTGCGGGGGTGCTATACGCCATCCACCCGACTTCTCCCCGTAGATATAAATCTACTCACCTTGATTATGTGTGCCGGTGCCGATATCGCCATTCGCATCTCCAATGCTTCGACGCCACGTGGGGTACCTACAAGAAAATCACACGATAAAACTCATGGAAACCATGTCGGAAACTAAAATGGTGCACACTACGCCCATAGGTAAAAACCTGTGACCTTGTGTGCAAAAACAGCCAATCACCACTGTCGTTGACGTCCAAACGCCACCCGACAGGTACGAATCATCGAATATCAAAGTCCATACGAAAACGAGTCGTAAATCATATGCCAACTCATGAAATTCAACCCAGATTTTACCCTAACAGGCAACAGTCAAAACTAGACATACCGGGGGTCAATTTTACTTGAAAAAGGGCTGTGCACGCAAAACGAGGCAGTTTTACCCTGCTCTGGCCGTAAATTGTGGCCAGGGGGATTAAATCTGCGGCTGGGACTTTGAGATGGTGGCTAGGGCTTTGGGTAGTGGTTCAAGGGTGCCTGCACAGCTCACTGCCAAGTCAGTTTTACTCTAGGAGGTCCCGGGTGAAAGCAGGTCTCAGAAAGGTCACAAAATCGACGAAAACGCTAATTTACACCAAGTCGAACAACTCTGGTAACTAACTAGAGATCTGGGGTTTTCTGGGTTAAACTAGTCTCAAATACACATAATAGGGTCATACCAATCATCAAAACCAACACTTGGTCAAGCCTCACTCAATTTCTCCTAAACAAGCACTAATCTTCAATATAACAGTAAACTATCAGCTAATAACCCAAAACTTATCAAGATAGGAGTTGGTTGTGAGATTATAACTCAAGAAACTCCTAGAATGCAGGAGAAAAGAGGATGAAGGAAGGAGGAGGGGTTGCTGCTGCTGTGGAGCTGCTCCTTGTGCTCCAGAAGATGCTGCAGTAGCCGCTACTGATGCTGTTTCTGTAGCTGCTGGAGCTGTTGCTATGGCAGTGGCTGTTGTTGTTGTGGCTTATGATATTGTGGGAAAGGTTATGGTGGTGTGAAGGTGTTGTGCTGTGGGTTAAAGGCTGGTGGGGGTTGTGACTGATGCTGCTGCCTTTTTGCTGATACAAAATGTGGCTGAAACTGTGCTAAGCTGATGCAGAATTGAGGCATGAAGTGTTGATATTGGGGTTGCACTTGCTGCTGATGTATGGTTCCAGCATAAGGATGAGTTGATATGGGGGCTAATGTGGTGATAAAGGGGGCTGAAGTGATGAAAAGGGGGGCTGAAGCTGTTACATCAGCTGCTATTGCAGCAGATGTGGCTGAAAGGTGTTGATGGAGGGCTGAAGTATGCTGATGTTGGGGGCTGGGGTGGCTGCAGCTACTGCTATGCTGCTGATGTAGTTGATGTGGGCTGATGTTGTGATATTGGGGGCTGAAATGTTGATAGGGGTGCATATGTATGGGGCTATGGTGCTAGGGTGGTGGCTGATGTATTGATGTTGGGTTAAAGCTTTGTTTTAACAGCTGCTGCTGCTGATTTTCTATGAGGGGTGAGTTGTTGTGGTGTTATGAGATGGTGTGGTGTGAGTTGTGAGAGATGGCATGAAAGGGCACAAAGGATAATGGAGAAGGAGATGCATCATGGCACACCCTAGCCATCTCTCTTCTCTCTCAAGTTAACACCCAACCACTATGGCTTACTCTCTCCCTCCCTACCCAAGTCAACATAACCTAATCCAAATGTAAACAAATCCACGCCCTTAGGTAACCCCACTCACCTAACCATTAAGGTTAACCACCATGGTCATCTACATGGTCCAACCCTTGGCTACCATGACCCAAAACAAGAAACAAGTGTAACTAGTCTTAGGAAATGTCATGTGCACATTTTGCACAAAAAGCCAAAAATCCACTTAGCGATTTTTAGTCCCGATTAACACCAAAATAACATATAATCCAACATGAAAACTGCAAAATGGCATATTTCCACAAAATAAGCTATTTTAGAATTTCTATAAGTTTTTCCCAAAATTTTCCTTATTTATCGGTATTTAATTATACCGACTATTAAAATATTTATTAAAATTAATATTAAATTATGAAAATTCCCAAAAATAATATATATATTTTTTTGAAATGTTACAGTCTTCCCCCCTTAAAGAAATTCGGTCCCCGAATTTAAATTTAAACCTCCAAATTCTAAAACATTTCAATAAAATGTCCAAACCAACGGGGTTCCGAAATCAGCAATCTATAGAACGCATCATAGCGCAATACATACGCTTGCGTAACGAGCAGATAACTCGAAAACAAAACTCCGTCAAGCATCTCGCAATCATCGGAGTCAAGATGAAAACACGAATGCCAAATCCAAGGCAAAACCGATATGCTAGAAATCGGAACAATACATGTAAATACCAAATCTGTACGTGTAAATATATGAAGAAAATGCATTCCAAATTCTTAAAAATCGCTGTACAATGCGCCTAACACTGCACCGTGGCGGACGTCTCTATAAGAAAATAGACATATATGTACGTATCTTTTGTTTAATATGCACGATCCGCCGTTTTGAAAACAATTTAGAAGGGTTTTCCTCGTTTTAAACATTTCGTGTCATATCAGACACGTATGTAAATAATGAGACTATAGCTCGCTTTTGGAAATCCCTTGAATTCTATCGGTGCATGCAATATATCCAGGCACTGACCTCTGACCAGTCTTGCTCAATACGAAAACACATAGCAAATATCATCAAAACGTACTGCTCCATAGAAATCAATCCAAAAGTGCATATGAAAACCCTGTGCGTCCGGTGCGCACGGAAATCAAAATCCATGTGTGCCAAGCAGGTGCACAAAAACGATATCAAGGTGCAACGGGTGTGCACGCAACATCGGTCATAGGCAACGTGTGTGCCTGACCGCAAAATCAGGTGCATCTGACATGCACGAAAAATCCCGATTTAGTGCATCTGGTGTGCACCATATCTCATCTCAGAACATGCGCCCAACATGCGCTACAAATCCAAATCCGGTGTATCCATCATGCATGAAATCATGAAATCCAATATCAAGTGCCGAACACGCGCCAAATCTAGTCAGTGCATAAAGTGCACAAAACAAATATCGAACATCACCATCAAATCGAAATCCAGTGCATCCAAGTGCACAAAATACATGTTACTGCACTGCAAGCATATGTGAACTATACCGAGTGCAAAAACCAAATCGTGTGCGTGCATACGCACAAAATCAACTCAAATGTCTAACCCATAAAATCATGACATGAGAAAACCAAGGCACAAAAACAATATCAAATGCAACAACGGTGCAACAATCGTAAATCCTCAATCATCAAAATCAAATCATGCGAATAAATCGTCAAAACACCGAAATCAAGTATGGCGGAATAGTTCCGCTCAAGCGCATCCTCCATGAATCTCTGGCCAACTGTCGTGCTCACTTATAGCATGTCTCGTCGACGATCCTGAACTCTGGCCTGCTGGTGTGCATAACATGACCACTCCTGGGTCCAAGTCTTCTCTGTGGATTACCAAACTTACGATCTATCATCTTATCGGCCCTGTCAGACGTGCTAACGGGGATGATCCCGTTCCGGCACTTCTCTGGTCATTTCCCGGTCAATTCTAACGACCACTTGTAAAGCAACATGTCACCGGCGTCGGCCTCTGGCTCTCTGAATGCAAGTAACACATCAGAACCTGGGTGCAAATATCATTGTAGCGGTGTTCTGGAAGGAATCCTGCTCAAGGTCTCTTCCAATCTCGCCCATGCCAAACTGTACGGAGGCCGGTACTCTTATATAATCCTTTCTCTTTTCCGGTCATCTGGGTCCTCCGCATCGCATCTTCTCGAAAACTGCCCGTATCCCAATGCTCCTGTAAGTATATCAGGTCTCTAGCCTCGATGGAAAGTAATGACAGCTCGTCAGCATCTCGCACGAACCTCTGGTTCTGCTTGTCTTATTGTCATCCACTGTGACGTCACGCCGTGCTATCTATGCACTGTAACTGCTCTCGGCTACGGTCTATCCTAAGTCTCTCGCACGAACTCGAAATCGCGTACTTGTAGCTCCATCATACTGTAGAAGATGTCTGGCTGAACAGGTCCTCGGAAACACGTCCAACCATCGAAGGAATACTCAATACTGGTCCGTCCTTGATCAATTCATAATGCATCTGGGTGAAGTCCTTTATCAAAGCCTGGTCAACTATCTCATCGATGAATGTCGAACTTTTCACTTTACTCGGCTCCAATGTCAACTGATTCGGACTCGTCTCGTCGTGGCTGCATGAACTGAGCTCCGATGGCTATCCTCGTATCCGGAGTCTCCTAAGAAGTGCATCTCACCACCTAGCATCCAAATTAAGTCGAGCCATCCGATCGAGTCGTCGAAACCTCCTAATCCCCCAAGAGCTCAACATCTTGGTACAGTATAATAGTATCGAGTACATACCACAGCATCGGTGGTCCAGCCGTAGAAGGGCAAACCCAAGCCTCACTAATGGCGCCGTAGAACTGCCGTAAACCCTAAGGTTCAAAGGCTTTCACACGGTCATTAAGTCGAGTTAGGGTTTCATTCTTCTAGAGGGACCATAGAATTGCCTGCATGTCTTTCCGAATACTTTAAACTTGGAATAATAGGTTTCTGACATTCGATCGTCTCTGTCGACTCTCAACGTCTCCGTATGAAGTCGTCTCTAGCTGGAATCAATCTATCTGATGACCTCGCATCGGGATAGCGAACAACCCACATGTCCTAGTCATTCATCCTTGATGACTAGCGACCTTTCATCATCTCTTAGTACAATCTAGTACTGCAATAACTTAAACATCTAGGGCGATATCTCGTCGTTCGCAGCAATAACTGGCTCACTCGTCTGCACGCTGGACGGTGCCTCAATCATCATGAGTAAGCAATATACCAACGGTCATCAAAATCTGGCTGGCCTCTGTCTGTGGCTCAATCCTCTGGTGCTGATCTGTACGTCCGAGTAATCTTATACAGCGATCCATCCAACGCTCGTGGCGTGAAAACATCATAAGAAGACACATCTCCGCAATCGTGTGTCGCCGGAATTACGCCCTGGTCAGTCCTCGTTCGTAACGAGCTCGTGCTGACCGCAACTCTAGCCGTAGCTCTCCCTGCCCGTAATCGTGGCAGCAAAACCAAAACTGGTACCGATGAGGCTAGATCAGGAAGGAATATGATACTGAACAAAGAAATGTACATCCTAAGGCTTCTTAAGTGGAGTGGCGTGTCGTAAATATGCCGCGGAACATACCAACGGTACGTCACTCTACTTTAGTCACCTATTCATCAACCAAGGGTCATCCTACGCTCCGAAGGTAAAACCTAATGCTCTGATACCAACTTTATCATGACCCGAAAGTACGGAACATGACCGGCACTTAGACTACGAACGTTTCAAGGCGTACGTATGCTAAGTAAGCCGAAACCCAGAAATCCAAACCAAGAAAAGTAGTAGAGAGTAGGAAGAACCATGACAAATCAACCAGTATGCAACATAATATACAACGCCTAAAGGCGAGGATCACGACAGAAATGAAACTCAACCAGCAAGAACCCATCGTGACATAACACGCGACTCTAAGGTCGAAAGAATAAACATCACTGGTCTCTATCTCAAATAAGTACATTTTTGGTTGATGGAACTTCTAGATACAACTGAAATATAATATACAATGTATAATGATGGGTACGATACAATAAACCCACCTACTAGCAAGTCACCTGAAAGGAACAGTGCCCTCAAAGCCGTAATGAAACCTGTAGGGCAACACCTTCAAGAAACTGGGGCACAACGGGGGTGAGTTGCCAACTCGTGAGTAGAAAAAGATCTACGAACAGAAAATCGCATGTATGACGCAATCCTAGGTCATACGATCAAAATATATAATCCTCAAATATATATAACCAGCAATCTATAACAAGACTAGGGTAAATACCTAACCCAAGTGTAAACCCATATGCCTGCGTCAGTGCATCAGGTGGCAATATATCATATGCATGAGGTATGAATGCATGAAACAGAATCCATGTACTGAAGAAAACTGCTTTCATAAATTTATGAGATTTCTGTATTTTAAAATGAGGTATCATAATAAAATCAGCATAAAACAGTGCCTAGCATCGGCACAAAACATAATCTCAATATCTTGATATCTTTGTATCACAATCTCTGTACCTCAATATCTCAAATCTCAATATCTCGATCATAAATCCAGGACGCCGCCAGTCCAGATCGGCCCCTACCATCCATCTCATGACTACGACGGTATCCTCCGGATATCCGACGTGTCGGGTAAAATCACCGGTCGGTAGTGCTCCCCTGCAAGGCTCAACGCCATCATCTGCGATCCTCTTGCCCGGGGTACCGCACCGGGCCCACCATATACCCGAAACGGTTCCTCCACTCCTCGAATCGGGTCTCGAAATCCATCAGCAAACTCATGGTGGACGACTCATACATCATGGGGAAACCGCACTTTTATTTTAAAAAGAGAGAAAGCAGTTTATACAAGTTTTGAGGTTTTCCCCCAAATCCAGAAAACATCATGGAAATCCGAATCATCAATAGCATGTAAAAACATGAATATAAGCATGAGAATCCATGAATGCGGCATATAATGAACAACAGTATGCATGAAGTGACAGGTAATAACTACAATGTCAAGCTGGCATATAAGGCAAGCATACTAATATCATGTCACTACTAGCTAACAAGCTAAATCAAGCAATAGTATTTTCTAAGTGTTCGTGACATGGCAATTACCGATGAAGATGTGTTTGAGCCGGAAAATAAGTGTACGTGGTACATACGCATGGTGCTGGTGTCCTAACAGCAGGATATCAATAATGAAATATGAATCATAACAGTATACGATGCAGAGCAACAATAATAATATGCGGGAGCTGAAATACTGAACACCATGATCACTAAACTGCATCTAATGTCATAAGAGTCATATAGCTACACCACTACAAGGCTGAGCTAAAACTAACAGTAGGTATGGGAAACCACCTAACCTCTGAGTCGATACATATATATATATATACATATAGTCGGTGATCCCGCCTCGATAATATCACATCGGATAACATATCTCTATAATCAGTTATTCCCAAATCAAGTAGGCGGATCAAACATCAAAATATAGCTCGTACGTAAATCCGTCGTACGGCATCCCCAATTCTGGGTACGGGTCAATATCACAATCATTATATTACTCATCAGGTATTCTCTTTATCAATTATCATAATCTGGGTACTGACCTATGTCTAGTACAATGCTAACATTAACACTATAATTAAGATCTGACTACTGATCGACAATCTAGTATAAATCGATATTGTCATCATACATCATCACCAAGAGTATACATCGCCTAAGGCGGCCTATCACAAGTATCCTGTCATATCATATCATATCATATCTCAAAACATAATCACATGTCGATCACTTAATATATTTATATCACCATTCCTATGGCGTTATCATCCCCAAAATCCTCTAAATCATCAAACGTATCACAAGTATGAATTTTACTGTATCACTGATATCATAATCTCAGATCGACTCTCATCGACTCATTTAAATCCCAAGTATCATCCTCAATCTGTATGTGAACATATAGTCCCAAACCCATGTGAACACATCTCGATATAGAATCCCATAATCACATATGAAATAAGGATGTATGCGAGTATGTATATGTGTGTATGTATGTGTAGTGCACCCACTACCCTAAGGTTTCGTAATCTCTCACAAATCCAATATACCAATATCCAATTAAACATCAATAATTAATCCCAACAACAATATAATAAATTGTTGGTGTGTATACGCATCCGTATACATCACCATGGACTGCGGGGGTGCTATACGCCATCCACCCGAATTCTCCCCGTAGATATAAATCTACTCACCATGCTTATGTGTGCCGGTGCCGATATCGCCATTCGCATCTCCAACGCTTCGACGCCACGTGGGGTACCTACAAGGATATCACACGCTAAAACTCATGGAAACCATGTCGGAAAACAATATGGTGCACACTACGCCCATAGGTAAAAACCTGTGACCTTGTGTGCAAAAACAGCCAATCACTACTGTCGTTGACGTCCAAACGCCACCCGACAGATACGAATCATCGAATATCAAAGTCCATACGAAAACGAGTCGTAAATCATACGCCAACTCATGAAATTCAATCCAGATTTTACCCTAACAGGAAACAGTCAAAACTAGACATACCGGGGGTCAATTTTATATGAAAAATGGTTGTACACGCAAAACGAGGCAGTTTTACCCTGCTCTGGCCGCAAATTGCGGACGGGGGGATTAAATTTGCGGCCGGGACTTTGATATGGTGGCTAGGGCATTGGGTAGTGGTTCCAGGGTGCTTGCACAGCTCACTGCCAAGTTAGTTTTACTCTAGGAGGTCTCGTGTGAAAGCAGGTCTCAGAAAGGTCACAAAATCGATGAAAACGCTAATTTACACCAAGTCGAACAACTCTGGTAACTAACTAGAGATCTGGGGTTTTCTGGGTTAAACTAGTCGCAAATACACCTAATAGGGTCATACCAATCATCAAAACCAACACTTGGTCAAGCCTCACTCAATTTCTCTTAAACTAGCACTAATCTTCAATATAACAGTAAACTATCAGCTAATAACCCAAAACTTAACATGATAGGAGTTGGTTGTGAGATTATACCTCAAGAAACTCCTAGAATGCAGGAGAAAAGAGGATGAAGGAAGGAGGAGGGGTGGTTGCTACTGTGGAGCTGCTCCTTGTGCTCCAGAAGATGCTGTAGTAGCCGCTACTGATGCTGTTTCTGCAGCTGCTGGAGCTGTTGCTATGGCAGTGGCTGTTGTTGTTGTGGCTTATGATATTGTGGGAAAGGTTGTGGTGGTGTGAAGGTGTTGTGCTGTGGGTTAAAGGCTGGTGGGGGTTGTGACTGATGCTGCTGCCTTTTTGCTGATACAAAATATTGTGCTAAGCTGATGCAGAATTGAGGCATGAAGTGTTGATATTGGGGCTGTACTTGCTGCTGATGTATGGTTCCAGCATAAGGATGAGTTGATATGGGGGCTAATGTGGTGATAAAGGGGGCTGAAGTGATGAAAAGGGGGGCTGAAGCTGCTATTGCAGCAGATGTGGCTGAAAGGTGTTGATGGAGGGCTGAAGTATGCTGATGTTGGGGGCTGGGGTGGCTGCAGCTGCTGCTATGCTGCTGATGTAGTTGATGTGGGCTGATGTTGTGATATTGGGGGCTGAAATGTTGATAGGGGTGCATAGGTATGGGGCTATGGTGCTAGGGTGGTGGCTGATGTGTTGATGTTGGGTTAAAGCTTTGTTTTAGCAGCTGGTGCTGCTGATTTTCTATAAGGGGTGAGTTGTTGTGGTGTTATGAGATGGTGTGGTGTGAGTTGTGAGAGATGGCATGAAAGGGCACAAAGGATAATGGAGAAGAAGATGCATCATGGCACACCCTAGCCATCTCTCTTCTCTCTCAAGTTAACACCCAACCACTATGGCTTACTCTCTCTCTCCCTACCCAAGTCAACATAACCTAATCCAAATGTAAACAAATCCACACCCTTATGTAACCCCACTCACCTAACCATTAAGGTTAACCACCATGGTCATCTACATGGTCCAACCTTTGGCTACCATGACCCAAAACAAGAAACAAGTGTAACTAGTCTTAGGAAATGTCATGTGCACATTTTGCACAAAAAGCCAAAAATCCACTTAGTGATTTTTAGTCCCGATTAACACCAAAATAACATATAATCCAACATGAAAACTGAAAAATGGCATATTTCCACAAAATAAGCTATTTTAGAATTTCTATAAGTTTTTCCCAAAATTTTCCTTATTTATCGGTATTTAATTATACCGACTATTAAAATATTCATTAAAATTAATATTAAATTATGAAAATTCCCAAAAATAATATTTTTTTTTGAAATGTTACAGTAAGCTAGTTGCCAGTTTGCTAATTGTTGTTTTTAAAAATTGTCCAAATTACATAATGTTGCAAACTAGAATTTTGGGATTTATGAAAATAAGCGAGATTAAAATGTTGTTAATGGTTGTGTGACCTAATAAAGCTATTTAGTGAGCATTGTGGCCAATTGAATTGTTAAAACATCAAGTTTTGTACTAAAACGGTTAATTGATGCTTACTTGGTTTTTGGATTAAATCGATTTTAAATTAAGTTTAAGGTTTTGATGATATACACCCTATTTTATATATATATTTAGTGTGTTGTGAACGCGCGATTAGTGCGATTGGATTTTTGGTTTGGGGTTTGCCACGTATAGTGACCCTAGTTGTAGTTTGTGGCGTTGTCACGGCGCGTTTCGTGCACCAAGTGTGTGCGCGTCGAGTTAATGCGCGTGGTTGACTTGTATTGTTTGTGTCCGTGACTATTTATATTTATTCTCTTATTTTCCTTGTGTACATTGGTAGAATCGGGTGCAGAGGCGTCGGATGTGGCGCGGAAAGGAGAGAGCTGAAATCGGAGCAGTTTAGCCGAGGCGTCCAGGTGAGTAGATATATATCTACGGGGGAAGTCGGGTGGATGGCGTATAGCACCCCCGCAATTTCGTCGGATATGATGTGTTATGTTATATATATATACATATGTGTTATTGCGAGATATGAATCCTTAGCAAGAAAGGCCTTAGGAGACCATGGGTTGTATTTAGTGTAATTGGAGGAATATACTTTCAGTTTAGTTTCTTAGTTGCGAAACCCTAGAGTAAAGGTTCACACACACACACATGTACACGTGATATGTTTGAGTGTATATGTTTATATGTATGTGTGTGTGTGTGTGTATGTGTGTGTGTGTGTGTATGCGTTGGTATATATATACGCATGTACTTATACACGGATGATAAGCCCAGTATATGATACTTGGAGATGAGCCGATATGATCGGGCATGATGCCGTGAGATTTTGATATATGATTAGGTCGTGATATGATACGACATGATATTATAATGAATCATTGGGTGATGTACTTTCATACACATGAGGATATATGTTGTTTATATGGGAATGTACTAGATTTTAGAACGGTGCCCCTAATTCTTGATTTATCGATAATGATACTATATGGATAATGAGGTACATGTGATATTTGACCCGTACCCCAATTTTGGGATGCCGTACGATTGATTTTACCGTACGAGTTATAGATATGATGATTGATCCGCACTCTTAATTCGAGAATGTCGTACTATATATATTTTACCGTACGTGACGCTATTGAGGCGGGATCGCCGACTATTAGATATATCGACTCGGACTTTAGGTCGTTTTCCTTACCGTTTCGACTAGGCTCGAGTCATACTTATTTTCAAAACTAACGAATCGTGAGTATTTTTAAAGACAAGCCGAGGGATGCTACGGATTTTTCAAAAGAAGTATTTTTTCTCAAAGACCCCGTAGCCCCTATTTTCATAAAACCGTGATTCGTGCTATTTCAAACACCAAAAATTGTATGACTCGTATATTGGATATGTATATTCTTCATTGTTGCAATAACTATTCATTCTCCATTTAATTCATGTTTGTCTTCATCGTATTGCATGCTTATACCTGTGTTTTCTTTAGTCATTATGAACCCTATTATCAGGACACCAGCACCATTACCGATGATGCATATGCTCCACGTACACTTGCTTACCGGCTCACACACATCATCATCGGTAATTTCCATGTCACGTACACTTTAAAGAAGATTACCTCATGGATATAACTGCCAGTAGATACTTCCGATATATACTTACTGTGCTAGTTTAAATATTGCATTCTTTGCTTAGATACCATGCATGTATATGTATTCATTTGACATGCGAAATTATGGGACTTTATGCCGATATTCACTGTTCACTGACTCGTGATTTTGAGATTTCGGATCTTTCATGGGATTTCTGGATTTAGGAAACCGCTAGTGAATGTTTATAAACTTATGATTATTTTAAAAAAGAAAGATGCGGTTTTCCTTGATATGATGAGTAGCGTCCACCATGATATTTTCTCGGTTCTGAGTTGGTTTTCGAGACCCGATTCGAGAAGGAGTATGAATCGTTTGTGGGTACATGGTGGACCCGGTGAGGTACCCCTGGGCGAGAGTGATTTCATGGAGGATGATGAGCCTAGCAGAGGAGAACTACCTACCGGTGATTGTATTGAAAACTCGACGGACATCCGGAGGATACCGTTCGGAGTTATGAGAGAGATGGATATTTAGGCCGATCCGGACTGACAGAGCCTATGGGCCGATCCGAACTGACGGAGCCCGATATTTGAGTATTATGTGTCGCTGTCGGACACGGATTTCGAGATGTTTTGAGTGCCAATGCTGGGCACTCGGGTTTTTATCATGATTTATATGTCGTTGCTGGACACCCGTTGGATGATGCATTAGTACATGTCATGCATCGTTATATTATTACTCATGACACGGACACGAGTACTTTGATATCACACTTATGATATACTGTCACCCTTATCTTAGTATTGTATATTTTAGTGTATGACCTAGGAGAGAGTCATACATGCGATTTCTTCTCGGTGATGTTTTCTACTCACGAGTTTGCAACTCACCCCCGTTGTGCCACGGTTTCTTGCAGGTTTGGCCGTCCAGGTTTCATTGCGGCTTGCTGGCACACTGCTTCCTTCCGGGTGATTGCTTTGATAGGTGGGTTCACTTGTATCGTGACCACTGTTGTACTTTATTTATTTCAGTTGTATCTAGTAAACTCCATCAACCAGACTTGTATTATTTAATAGACTTAGAAGACCGGTGGTATATTCTTTCGACCTTAGAGTCGCGCGCTTGTATTATTATTGGTCTTCTTTGGTTTTCTTGAGGATGTTGGATTTCTTTCTGAGTTTTGATCCTCGCCCTTCGGCGTTATATATTATATTGCTTGTGTGGTTGTTTCCGCCAATTGGCTAAGAGCTATCTCCCGTTTGGGGTTGCCCTTATTCATTATTAATGTATTTCATGTGTTGTACCTGTTAGGGGCCTGTATTTACAAAGGAGACTCTGCCGAAATTTTTGGGAAAATATGATGTTGCTTTTAAACAAGTTTTCCTTCAATCTTTTCTTTAAAAATGGTTTAGATTTCTGCGATTTGGCTTACTTAGATTACGTTACTCCTCTAGACGTCTCATAATTTAAGTGCCAGTCGCATTCCGTACCTTCGGGTCGTGACAACAGTCTTACTCGAGATGATAGTATGCTATCTGCTTTGTCTTTATCATCGTGTACATGCTTCAGGTGACATTACAGATCACTATTATATGTTGATAGAGCATATAGGATTCTTGCTTGACTACCAGCAGTATGATGGCGATCATATACGTGGGAGTTGGGTAGTCTATAAGTACGTCCTTAAAGTGTCCCTAGTCGTTGGAGTTTCGAGACTGGGCATCGATACTCCAAGAGTAGACTAGTGTATACGGATCGAGACCCCGACGAGGGGCGGTGGCCAGTCTCACAAGCCATTGGTGCTAGTTGGTACACTTAAGATGTATACAGGTGCTCATTGGGTTATGTGTACACCAGACGGACTCGCCGGGAACATGCTAGTTGGTATTATACCTATTGTCAGATAGCAGTTTCCTGGTGACATGTGTACATGTCACGACCCGAAATTTGGCACGTGACGGCCCTTAAACTACGTAATGTCTATAGGCGTAACGCAATTCAAGTAAGCCGAAAACCCAGCAATCTAAACCATCAAAAGTAGTAAGTGATAAGAATATTGTTAAAACCTTTAAAAATCTCAAGTACAAATTCTTTAAAGTCCAACTTTACTTTCTTAAAAATTTTGGCAGCACCATCTTTGTAAAAACTAGCCCCAAAAATGTGTACATACAAAGATATAAGTAAAGCACCCCCAACGGGAGCAAATCTACGCCCAAAGGCGGAAAACAACCACCACAACAAATATACGACGCCGTAGCGAAGAATAAAAGACGGTATAAATAAAAACAGCATAAAAGACATCCAAAGTCACAAAATAATATACAATATCATCCTCACAACTCGTCTCTAAGTCAATACATGAAAGTGATAGATGGAGAGTACTAGATACAACAAGATACAATGTACTTAAACGGATAACCGCGAAACCTACCTATAGCAAAACTGCACACAGTCAGCCGAAGCGGTATCCGCTGCAAAAGATGATGCGATAGGAAGAAGCCCTGCCAACGACTGCTCTGAGGGACAACCTACAAAACCCTGTGGCACAACGGGGGTGAGTTGCCAACTCGTGAATAGTAAATAACATATGCAGGTAATCATAAGTATGCACGTATTGCGATAATCTATCACATGCAAGCTGATAGCAATAAAAAGCAATATGTATGCAACAGTCATGAAAGATACTCTATCAGGTACAACTAAATCATGAAGCAATAATATGGCAATATGTGTATGCAACAGTCATGAAAGGTACTCTATCAGGTACAACTAAATCATGAAGCAATGCATATCAAGAAAATGCGTAGTACGGAATAAAACACATCCTGTAATATGACGCCTTAGGATTTCGATTAATGTTATTAAGCGGTAATGCGGTTTTTTGGTAAAAAGTTTACCAATCCGGGTTGCTCACATTTTATAACATTTAATTATTATTTTAATATTATTTATTATGGGCTTGCACAGACGTGTGCACGTTAATATGAGGGTTTGTTTGTGTTAGTCTAGTTCTTAGCAACCATGACATTTAACCCTTATCCTAATCCTTTTCTTTAATCCAATTCCTTGTTTTACCTTAACCCTAACCCTTAGATATTCTTGTGAGAGAGATATTTCTTTTGAGTTTGTTTTGGGTTGAGGTGGCATGGGGAGTCATGGCCTTGCATTAATGAGAGAATTAATGCAAGGGTGCACTCACCTCACTCTCACCCTACACTCACCCCCCTCTCTCATTATCCTCACACTCTCTCATTTTCTCTATCTCTTTTCATTTTCTCTTCATCTCCCTCAACTCAAACTGAACACTCACTAATCCATCACAAATCCATCACTAAACTTCATCAAAACATCACCAAATCACTTCTTTTTCCTAGTTTTGCCTCTTGGATGCCTTGGAGCTTGGAAAGATAGGATCTATGAGTTCTTTTGGTTAGGTAATGATCTCTATCGGTTCTTTATGATGTCATAGTGTTGTGTTGCCTTTTTGTTTCAGTTTTGAACGCTTAAAGTTATGTTTCATGCAATTATCGTATTTTTAGTGTCGATTTGTGATATCTGTGATCTGCAATGACCCCGAGAGTATACTATAAAATCAAACAATATAGTTGTGTTGTACCTGATACCATAGGAGATTACCTGGAGCACGAACCCCCTTGCTCGGATCTCGGCCGGCGACGAGAAGGATATTTCCGGCGAGCTCGGCCGTAGGGTAGAGTTTGGGTGTGGGTTTTTGTGGGTAGCTGTCTGCTTTGGTTTAAGTGTGTTTGGTCTTGTTTGATTTTTGGGTTTTCTCTGTATACAAAATCTTGGATCACATAGCTAGTTTCTAGTGTTACCACTACGCGTGATACGTTATCCGAAACGGTCCGTGCACTTTGTGCTGGTTTTGCTCTTGGGTTGGTTTCGTAGAGTTGCTACGCACGTTAGCCACTAAACGAACACTTGGGAATATGTTTGGAATTGGTGTGTCGGTAAAATGTAGTTTGTTCATGTTATTGGTCATTTGCTAATATATACACTTGATTTGTTATATTGTTTTGTGTTTAGGTTCGCAGGCGGAGACTTCGGACGCTGCGAAGGAGGAGAAGCGAGTGGTTGGCTTTACTTAGCCAGGATCGATTGTGCATAAATTTAACATCTACAGGGGAATTGCCCGTATGGCGTTATGCGTCTAGGTTAGATTAAATGATATGACTATTGGTTAGATGTATACGGATATTGATTATGCATGTGTACCTATGTTGCATTATCTCATTACCTATTAGGTATGGACTTGTTATTAATGAGACACAACACCATTATTGACGGTTCATATTTCACGAGCACTAATTGTATGCTACACACACCGTCGATAATTACCATGACACGCACAACTTATATACATATGAGATCTAGTTGACACATATACATACGTGATACTGTATTGTTAAGGACATTGAGACATTGATTCATATTTCATTGTGCATATGACATATAGTATGCCTGTATACCTACATGCTTACACATATGCCTTGACATGCTTACATGCTAGTTGCCTATATACCTATATGGTATTGTACCATTAGTGATAGGTATATTCACACATGAGACATAGCTACATGTATCTCTTGCATACATACTTATACATATACCTGGAGGGTATTACATCATTATTGATAAGATGATACACATATCATGCTATACCGACATGGTTACGCATACCTGGCAATAGCTACATGTTCACTTTTATTTGATGTTGTATGGACTTGGAGAGATTAGGAACCGCATGATATATATTAACTTGTTGCAGTTAAATAGCGGTTTTTCCTTTATATGCTCATATTACTGTTTCATGCTGCATATATTACATTCATGGATTTCATATGACGTTCTATGATATTTTTACTCCTAAGTATATATAACAGTGGAGTGGGACGCTGTTATATATATATATATATATATATTTATTTATTTATTAGTGGAGTGGGACGCTAATATAAATGTATTGATTCATGCAGTTATACTTATTCATTACTTGATATTTTCTGGATTTGAAGACCGTGGTTGTTTCATGAAATTATGCATTATTTGAAAAACCCGGTTTCTCTTGATATGATATTTCAGCTTCCACCATGAGATTTCTCAGTTCTGAGCTTATATATTACCCCATGCGAGGAGGCGTCGAAGCCGTGTGCGGGTACATGGTGGAACCCGGTTGGTTCTCCGGGGCAAGAAAGGTATTTCGACGGGACATGCCGATGAGCCTGGCTGAGGGCGTTTGCCAACCGGTGATAGTATTTGGACTCGACGTATATCTGGGGGATATCGATCGAGGTTACGTACGTACATGCCTTGTAGATTTCGGGTGGTGCTTACCCAGGTTCATAGGATGTACGTACATGACACAGGAGGGCCAGTCCCAAGTGATGGCGCCTCAGATTTGAGTATTTTGTGTCGATGCTAGACACTTTTTTTCATGATGTTTTTAGGTATAGATGTAGGACACTCAGGTTTCATGAGACATACTCGATATTGGATACTGGTTATATGAGATTTACTTGATATTGGACACTCAGGATATATGATACTTACAGGATATGAGGGCCAAATTTAGGGGATGATTTGTGGTAATTTGGGATTTATGATTGTCTTGTTGGACTTTGGTCCTGCCACGAGGTTAGGATTCCGTGAGGATGACATGTTTTATCCCATACTCCTCATTTATTTTATATGCATTTCTTCATGTATTAGTAGTACCTGATAGACTACCTTACATGACTGTTGCCTACATATTGCCATTTATTGTTCATGTAGTAGTAGTACCTGATAGAGTACCTTACATGATTGTTGTATACATATTGACATTTATTGTTCATGTAGTAGTAGTACCTGATAGAGTACCTTACATGACTGTTGCATACATATTGCCATTTATTGCTATCAGCTTGCATGCATTACATTCGCGCTGTACGTGCATACTTGCGATTACCTGCATATATTATTTACTATTCACGAGTTGGCAACTCACCCCCGTTGTGCCACAGTGTTTTGCAGGTAGTCCCTCAGGGCAGTCGCGGCAGGCTTTTCTATCTATCGCATCATCTTTTGCAGCGGATACCGCTTCGGCTGACTGTGCGCAGTTTTGCTATAGGTGGGTTTTGCGGCTATCCGATGTTGTTTACTGTTATCTTTGTACCATGTACTCTCTATCTACCACTTTCATGTATGACTTAGAGACTTGATGTGAGGACGATATTGTATGTTATTTTGTGACTTGGAGGTCTTTTACGCAGTTTTACTTATATCGTCTTTTATTTCTTTGCTACGGCGTCGTATATCTGTTGTGGTGGCTGTTTTCCGCCTTTGGGCATGGATTTGCTCCCTGTTGGGGATGCTTTACTAATATTTATGTTGTACCCATTTTTGGTGTTCGTTTTTACAAAGGAGGTGCTGCCAAAATTTTTAAGAAAGAAAAGTTGGACTTTAAAGAATTTGAACTTGAGATTTTCAAAAGTTTTAACAATGTTCTTATCACTTACTACTTTTGATGGTTTAGATTGCTGGGTTTTCGGCTTACTTAAATTGCGTTACGCCTGTAGACGTTGCGTAGTTTAAGGGCCGTCACGTGCCAATTTTCGGGCCATGACAAAGTTGGTATCAGAGCGCTAGGTTTTACCTTTCGGAGTGTAGGATGACCTTGGTATGATGGAGTTGGTAGCTTAAGCAGAGTAACGTAGTGTGTGTATGTCCGCGGCATACTCACGATCATGGTACTCCGCCTAAAGTGACCTAAGTACTAAATGCTTGAAATTCTTTCTTTGATGATACTTATCCTTGTGATTCGATTTCCGTGTTCATATCGAATCCTATTTCCATTATAGCCTTTGCCGCCAATGACTATGTGGACTCAAAGAGGTGCAGCGAAGGCCGAGGTCAGAGTTGACTCGTATGGGACGAGGACTGACCAGGATGGCACGCTCGTTTTGTAAGTTCACGTTACCCGTCCCCGGTTCTTTGGGGTTGCCGAAATGGTGAAAAACGATTTTTACGGTGGGGTAACATGGACTCTAGAAAAGGATCTCTATTAAACAAACTATCTGTAAGTGCACGGCGGCGCCCCGGCCTCCATCCCGAGGCCAAATGCGGAAGCGATGGTTAACTTTAATTTTCTTGAACCGGCACCACTGCGCACTAAAACCCGGATCGGGCCATTAACTAGTTCTAGCTAACTACAAGATGGGAAAGAGAGATATACCGAGTGATCCGAGTCCTCCGGTCTTCTCGTCGTTGTCCCGATCTCCCGCAGAATCTCCGGTCTCCACCTCGTCGCCGGAAGGGCACCACGTCGCCGGCTTCTTTTACGGGCTCCCACCTCTATACCGAGGCAACTCGGGCACGAAGCTGGCGAGTCGACGTGCCCAAGATTTGCTGTAGAATCTAGTGTGGAACTCATGTCTCATTTGGGGTTATGGAGTTGCCTTTGGTGGAGGAATGATACTTGGAGTTTTTGGAGATTGATCTTGTGGGATTTTTACAAAGCCAAATGAACCAAAAACCCCCCTCAAAATGTTTGGACAGCCCCCATGGAGCTTGGCCGGCCATGTGTGTGAGGGGAGAGTGAGAATGGAGAGTGTATCAAAAATATGAGAGAGGAATGGTTATCATGCAAAGAAATGATCACAAGATCAAACCCATACTCCAAAACAACCATCATCACAAGCATGATGACTCCAAAATGGTCAAGCCATCATGAACAAAGAAAGTCAAGTGATGGTGCACCATCATGATCCAACAAAATGCAAAGACCCCCTTCACAAATGCTTATTTGCACAAATGCAAATAAGCCCTCCTCCACCAAACTTCGGCCAATGAAGGATACAAAGAAATATGGCCGAAACGAAAAGCAAACTGGCAACTCTAGAAAACTGGTCCCGTAATAAATTACAGGAAAACCCCGATACTGTGTATACACACTCGCATCTGTATTCCGACCGGATACAAATGCAATGAGACAAAATCTACACTGTACCATACTAGGATCCGGCTTAAACCAAAGCCGGCTAGTAATATCCGTTCGATCCTGATCCGTGCAATACCGCACGTATCTGATCGAACCCTGCCATATATCCATACGGCCTCTAGTACTAACCGTCCGATCCTGATCCGTGCAATACCGCACGTATTTGATCGGACCCTGCCATATCTCCATACGGCCTCTATAGCGTTTCGCCCGAAAACTTGAGCTACTGAATGTGGGGGACTCTAAAGACTCGTCAACACCTTAGTTGTGGATTTAACCACTAGCAAGTCAGAGGTATAAGCCAATACGTAACGGGCTACCAGGTATTGACCAAAAGGGACATCGATGAGCGAACACATCCTGACACCCTACTGAGCCTGTCAGTGACAATATCCGTACAGTCCGGTCCATTCGTCTATGAGCATCACATGGTGGGCCTAGGGGGTTGGTAAAAGTCAGACCCCTAATAGCGGTACAAGTCATGTCGGAGTGTAGCCCAGAACACCCTGAGATAGTACTGGAATACCTACCAGTAAATCTCCTGCCTCGGCCGAAGGCTTTGTGTAATGGCTCTCCTAGACACAGCACGACCTCACCCCCAATACCGGGAGAGACGAACCCCTGAAGATCCGCTCACTGCCTCCATGTGGCTCGGGACTGTACCCAACTAAAACCTGTTTGCACGTCTCCGTTGAGTGCGGTAGGGTAGTAATCAAAGTACAGTGGGAACTCACACGAGACAAATGACGATCCTCAGGTCGATGAACTAACCTGTACACATGTCACCTGGGAACTGCTATCTGACGTCTGGTATAATCCCAACTAGCAGGTTCCCGGCGAGTCCTGTCCGGTGTACTCATAACCCAATGAGCACATGTATACATCTTAGGTGAACCAACTGACACCAGTGGCTTGTGAGACCGGCCACCGCCCCTCGTCGGGGTCTCGACTGTATACACTAGTCTACTCTAGAGTATCGATGCCCTGTCTCGAAACTCCCACGACTAGGGACCTTTTAAGGATGTGCTTATAGACCAAAGCTCCCACTTATATGATCGCCCTCATACTGCTGGGGGTCAAGCAAGAATCCTAGGGGCTCTATCAACGTGTAATAGCGACATGTCAGGTCACCTAAAGCAGTACACGATGATAAAGATAAACCAGATAGCATACTATCATCTCGAGCAAGACTGTCCTACCGGGATAGGTCCTCCCTCAATCATTGCAATCACGTGCCTATGATCCAATAATTGACTCTGAGGGCACTATCTCCAACAGTCTCCCACTTGCACTCAAGGCTAATTATTTCGATGTCGCATACTCACAGCCAGTGTGATACCGAACACCCAACTCCTCTACTAGTCAGTCTTACAAAGCTCGTTTGCGAAACTATTGTGTTCGAGGAATAGCCTCAGTGAGTGGATCCGCTTTGATGTTTCTTTCTATATCTCTCTATATCTCAAGTTCGCGGAGAAAGCCATCTCCCGAAATGAGCAATACCTGTCTTAGAATGTGTCTGGATGTCTGATGGGACCTAGCTCATAAATGAACTTTAAATCCAAACTTCTTAGACTTTATCGTCAACTGAACTTAATCAGTATCCTGCGCCATACCTCCCTCAGTATTTCCTTGGACCACCTGTCCAAAATACTGCCCCTCGTCAGAAGGAAAAACTATAACTCTGACAACCTCCTTGTCGTCCAGGTCACCTTGGAAGCCTGGAATGATAACTGTCTCCTGCATGAGGCTGTCGTTATCATATCCCTAGAACATTCACTTATGTTCTAAAACTGCTTCCGACTGCTTCTCCAGGATTGGATCAATATCAACTTATTGCATCTAGTGCAAAAACAACATCTAGTGTGGTACTTGACATCTCATGATTGACTCAATTGCCTGAGCAAGTGATCTGCCAATCATGCACATCCCTCTCCCAATTAGTCTGTAAGACACCTTTAGAGAGGGTGACTCCATCTCTGCAGGTACACTACCGTGCATGGAGTCGTCCATTCTAAATACTCATAGAATGCTGTCTAAGTACCCAGATTGGGAAATTACCCAAATCTAGATCTAAAACCATAGATCTAGTAACCAGAATGTCAGATATAATGTCCAAGTCCCATGTGGAGAAACCACTGTGTGACGACCAAAGTATAACCGATCGTAGTATAGGAATATCACTTCCTACTCTGTGTATGTCATCCAAATACCATGACAACACACCCTACTACCTTCTCAACAGATCCATCCCCTATTCTGATGAAGTCAAACCTATGACTGTCATGTCAGAAATAGATGATCTATCTCCGCTATATCTGCTTTAGTCCATAAATAGACATAAGCTACCTGTCCACCAATACTTCTGCTGCTCCCACTGACCACGACAACCCTCTGGCAGAGTCATATAGACGTACACTTCAAAAGCAAGTTTAGAAAGACGCTATACTCATCCTCCTGCCGGGTCTCACAGTCTGGAACAACAGTAATGGCAAGTGTGGGTAAACAAGAACTTCCCTGTCACCGTCCTTGAGGTTACCGAAGTACCTCTCGGGTGCCTGAAGTTACCCACCTTATCTGCAGAGTGGCCAATGGAATGTCAAACCAGATTGAATCTTTAGGTTCTTATCAAATCTTCAGTAATCGTTTGTGGTTCTGGAATCACTTCCAGTTCTACCATACTCCCACTACTGTTTTCTGAAAAAAAAATCCATTTTTATTAAAACTGTGGCGAGTCTAGAACAATATCGCTATTGTTCTTCCAGATGGTAGAAAGTCAACCCTCTTCATAGCCTGGGTCAACCCACAAACAGCCATTACAGAAACGTGCCTTGAGTTATCCAGAGTCTGGTTTTAAGCATAATCCGGACAACTCCCCGTACCTTAACATCATTAAGATATGAACTGTTCTATATCCAATATAAAACTAGAGGCACTGATTTAATTGAACCAGATTCAAATCATGCAGCTATCTCCAGTGCATGTTAACTAAATGGAAGGAGGCCTATCAGCGTTACTCAACTTAGGAATGCTTCCAATTATGAGTAACCTGAAAGAGAAGCAAGTTCTCTTAATCATTACTATCAACTGAATACCATACACAAGTATCTACATCTTCAATCACTTTGAAGAATCCCGATACTTGCAATACCTGGTTCTCTACTTTATTCAAATACCTATAACTTCTCAAAATTCGGACCCTGTGTTTCCACGAAACACCTGTCTAAAAACTAGAGAAGTCATAAGTAAACCGAATATAGTACGAGGACCAACCCCTCTGTCCTGATAGACCCTGGACAACATACAATACTCTGTATAAGTCCCTTGAGTCTGATAACTCATTCACTGTGTGTCGTAGGTTGAAAACTGTACTTATGGTTAAGAAGAATTACACCGCTGTTTAATGCTCCTTACCTAACCATCCACTGATATAGGTAAATGTCGTAGACATAATTTCAAAAAGATATATCTCACTCTATGAAAATAGACGTACAGATATATCAGTTTGAAATTGGTGCACAATAACGGATATTCAAAACAAATATTTGCCATCCGGCAAACAACCCAGGTGACTTCCTCAAATATCACCGATTACAACGAATCCCGATATAATGAGGATGATCACCCAATTCCCAATAACTTACTCCCACTCATCATCTGTAAAACCATACAGATGTGAGAATCATACCTGGTAAATACATACCCTGGAGCAAGTGTTTAATTGGGAAATCAGTTTTCCTTTAACAGTACACAGTGAAACTCAAACATTGAAATGTTTCGATGGGGTATCCTGGTATTCCTAGTAATGCCTCTTCCAGATTCACGACTGTAACCGTATAATTCTTTGCCACCTCTCCACATCCCTTCATATGTCTTTAGTCATTACCTTCTGCACACCCCTTTAGGCCAAATGGTTTTCTTCCTTCCCTACCGTTCGGCACCAGCCTATGGTTTGGAAGAAGACTATCCAATAAGCATAATGGGTGTACTGTCCTAATCCTAGGAGCACTCGCAATGCGAGAGAAGGTGAAGATAAAAGACAACCGAATAAACCTTATTCCTATTTCTCCTGAACCAGAATCCATCCCCGAACTGGAACAAGTTCCTTTCGAGTTCGTATATAACCATAAGATGGAGTATCCAATAAACTGTGGATCTTCGTAGTGATACGGAGTGTCCTGGAGAAATACAAAGGTGATGTGGGAGTGGTAACGAAATATTTGGTTTGGTCGTGAATATCAGTTGCAATTTACTTTGCCCTCTTACTAATCCCTTGCTTTGTCTTAACTTAATACCTTCTGCACACCATCGTTATGCTAATTGGTTTTCTTCATTCCCTACCGATCGGCACCTGCCTATGGTTTGGAAGAAGACTATCCAATTTGCGTAATAGGTGTACTATCCCCTAATCTAAGGGGTACTCACAACCTGAGAGAAGGTAGAAGGAAAAGACAACTGAAAAATCCTATCCGTTTTCTCCAGAACCGGAAACCATCCTCGAATAAATCCCTTCGAGTTCGTATATAACCATACGATGGTTTTGTCCAATGGAAGTGGACGTTCATAGTAATACGGGGTGTCCTGGAGAAAAGGGTAAAAGTAGGAGTGGCAATGAGGTTTGCAACTCTGACAATCCAAAAGTCGGTGTTTAAGAAGGTTCGGTTAATTTGGTCTCTGAGTCATAGTCTTAGGGTCGGGTCAATGGTCGCTGCCAAAGAGAGAGAGAAAAGAAACACTCAGCGTGCACTCTAACCTAGATCAGAATGGTTACCAATTTATCTAATCTGGAAACCTCCCACTGTAACCTCAAATTCTTCTCCAAACCCAAAAGAAGAATTAGTCGGGATCAGCCGAGGAGTAAACTAACTCATCAGTGGGAATCGGGATCCAACTATCATCGCATGATAACGTGACGGAATCCGCTCACGGTGTCACACTCCAGAAGGTATGCGCATATCTGGCAAATTTCAGTTCTTTTGAAACTCCTGATGTGGATTTTTGCCCCATGCTCTTATGACCTTGACTTTGGCCAACATATCATAAGTCACATGTTAAGTTCTACCCGTCATTCTCCAGGTTAATTTGAACCCACCCGTACCTACCCTTGACTTTGGCCAAAATGGCAGTACAACTGTCCCAAACCAACGCATCTATCTATGCTGCATATGAATACCCCAATAGCTACCAAACACTGTGCCTTGACTTTGGCCAACAAACACAGCTTGAATACTATTGACCATCCATATGAAACGACGGAGGGCTATGAATGGTTTCTGGCGAAAACCTTTAACGTAATGAACTTGATATCGTTGAAGAAATGGATAGCTTTTAAAAATATAGTGACGAAAACCTTTGCTAAAGAGGTCACTCCCGGTGAAGGGATCTCGGCTCTTTCCCCGTAGAATGAGGTGCAGGATATTCCAACTGAATACCATGATGCAAAGCAAAAGTAATCGGCTATAGTGAAGTTATTGCCCTGACGCAAACTTTTGTCCAAGGGGTCACTCCCGGTGAAGGGATCTCGTCGACTGATGAGCAGGATATTCCAACTGAATACCACTATGCAAAACAAAAGAGAGCGCCCTTGCAATAACAGCTTTTTGAAAAAGTATTCCAACAACATCAGATTAGGTTTGTTTTTAACTTGCATTGATCCGAATCAACGCAGTCCCATCAATTGATCACACCACAAAGAACGAAAATATACTGATGTACGTATATGCCATCCGCATTCGCCACTGGGTCCCGTCATTACCCGTTAGGTTAGCTAACTAACGACAGAGCGGGGACTGGACTAGCGCGGATGCAAAACATATACAACATCTACTAATATATATACCAATATATTATATTCGCTCAAGGCGTGATAAAATGCAAAATCACAGAAATGTACAGCATC
This sequence comes from Agapanthus africanus, assembly GCA_030015575.1. Classification (NCBI taxonomy): domain Eukaryota; kingdom Viridiplantae; phylum Streptophyta; class Magnoliopsida; order Asparagales; family Amaryllidaceae; genus Agapanthus; species Agapanthus africanus. The sequence goes on from CM057345.1 coordinate 303,171,305, forward strand.
ACAGAAACAATACAGATATCTGGGATCCCCGGGTTTCACAGAGCCACTACTGAAACCCGACGTTCCCCTGGTCGTGTGGATAACCTGTGCAATGAAAACCTAGACCCCTACGGGCGTGGCAAGTTACCCCCCAAAACCTGAAGCGAGGCAGCCCCCTTCAGCAACGTGAATGGACCACCCAGCACTTCACGGAATCCGGTAACTTGGGCACCCCTCCTGGGTCAACCTGTACCCCCTACGAGTGCGGCGAATAGCCCGCCAATTCTAGAGTGAAGCCCCCTCCGTCTCAATGGCATGAGATGCGGGCCCGTTGCCCTCTAGAACCCGGCTATCCGTGCACCGCTCTGTGAGGTAATCCTAGTACAGAAAGTAAAATATACATACAACGGGTACATCGACCGCAACCTGGTCGTGTCCCAAAATAATAATACAAACAGGCAGTGACGGCAGTCCACATGTCGGACGCTCGCCCCGCAATATCAAATGTACATAATACAACAAAACTGTACTACCACTGCAACCAGGCTATCCCCCACGACCGATCCGCAACATCACAGCAATACACAGAACATCAACGTGAAAGTCACGTTCGCAAATCCGTCTAACCGGGCTATAGCAGTTAGACTGGATTTACCGATCAAGTGACATTCACGGTCGCAGATATAATATAAATACTGTGAACTAATGTGTTTAAAAAATCCGATCGATCAAATTTTACCAAGTGGGCCCCCAAGTACTATTGTAACATATCAAGAAATTCTGGGCCCAAAATTAATATTCCAAAACCCCTATTTTTAACCCATAAGAATTCTGTAAAATTTTGGGGGACTGAACAGTCTAAGTCGCGGCGGAACCGCGGCCAAAGCATGGCTTTGGCCGCGGTTCCACGGCGTTTTGGACTGTTCACGATCCCAAATTTTCACAGAACTCTTATAATGTTCTACACATCATTCTGAAACAACCTGAAAAAATTTTGGACTTCAAAAAATTTCGACAGAAACTGATGTGAAGAAAAATACGGTTTTTGGAAAATTGTTCGATCGGAAATGTAAAACACATTAGACAAAGCTAGACTATGTTAATGGCGAGGCTCTGATACCACTGTAAGTGCACGGCGGCGCCCCGGCCTCCATCCCGAGGCCAAATGCGGAAGCGATGGTTAACTTTAATTTTCTTGAACCGGCACCACCGAGCACTAAAACCCGGATCGGGCCATTAACTAGTTCTAGCTAACTACAAGATGGGAAAGAGAGATATACCGAGTGATCCGGTCTTCTCGTCGTCGTCCCGATCTCCCGCCGGAAGGGCACCACGTCGTCGGCTTCTTTTACGGGCTCCCACCTCTATACCGAGACAACTCGGGCACGAAGCTGGCAAGTCGACGTGCCCAAGATTTGCTGTAGAATCTAGTGTGGAACTCATGTCTCATTTGGGGTTATGGAGTTGCCTTTGGTGGAGGAATGATACTTGGAGTTTTTGGAGATTGATCTTGTAGGATTTTTACAAAGCCAAATGAACGAAAAACCCTCCTCAAAATGTTTGGACAGCCCCCATGGAGCTTGGCCGGCCATGTGTGTGAGGGGAGAGTGAGAATGGAGAGTGTATCAAAAACATGAGAGAGGAATGGTTATCATGCAAAGAAATGATCACAAGATCAAACCCATACTCCAAAACAACCATCATCACAAGCATGATGCTTCCAAAATGGTCAAGCCATCATGAACAAAGAAAGTCAAGTGATGGTGCACCATCATGATCCAACAAAATGCAAAGACCCCCTTCATAAATGCTTTTTTGCACAAATGCAAATAAGCCCTCCTCCACCAAACTTCGGCCAATGAAGGATACAAAGAAATATGGCCGAAACGAAAAGCAAACTGGCAACTCCAGAAAACTGGTCCCGTAATAAATTACAGGAAAACCCCGATACTGTGTATACACACCCGCATCTGTATTCCGACCGGATACAAATGCAATGAGACAAAATCTACACTGTACCATACTAGGATCCGGCTTAAACCAAAGCCGGCTAGTAATATCCGTTCGATCCTGATCCGTGCAAGACCGCACGTATCTGATCGAACCCTGCCATATATCCATACGGCCTCTAGTACTAACCGTCCGATCCTTATCCGTGCAATACCGCACGTATCTGATCGGACCCTGCCATATCTCCATACGGCCTCTACAGCGTTTCGCCCGAGTCCTGTCCGGTGTACTCATAACCCAATGAGCACCTGTATACATCTTAGGTGAACCAACTGACACCAGTGGCTTGTGAGACCGGCCACCGCCCCTCGTCGGGGTCTCGACTGTATACACTAGTCTACTCTAGAGTATCGATGCCCTGTCTCGAAACTCCCACGACTAGGGACCTTTTAAGGATGTGCTTATAGACCACAGCTCCCACTTATATGATCGCCCTCATACAGCTGGTGGTCAAGCAAGAATCCTAGGGGCTCTATCAACGTGTAATAGCGACATGTCAGGTCACCTAAAGCAGTACACGATGATAAAGATAAACCAGATAACATACTATCATCTCGAGCAAGACTGTCCTACCGGGATAGGTCCTCCCTCAATCATTGCAATCATGTGCCTGTGATCCAATAATTGACTCTGAGGGCACTATCTCCAACACTATCTAACAACCTAACCAAGAGTTTAGCTACTATGTGTAAGTCGATGTAGTACACCCCAGTACTTGTGGGGAGGCGGAAATTTCAAAAACGATCTTGTTTAGTGAACGAACATCGACTAACCGCTTAAATCGAAGCTAAACTATAAATAACCGTACACAAAGAGTTTCTTAACTATTGTGTTTAGGGATTATACCAAATGAAACTAGTCCTTCGTCTTTACGATCTCCTTGTTCTCCTCGGCCTTCTCTAGGTAGTAGACGATCCACCCGAGAGCAAAACTTCAAGCTACACCTCTAACTTGAGGCAACTTATCTACTTTGATTGCTAATCAAAGAAGAAAGGATGATATAGAGTGAAGGTAATGGATGTTTAAGTCTAACTAAACCTTTGATCTCAACACATGAGGATTAAGGATTAGTCTCTTGAAGATGAGAGCTTGAGGAGAGAGAATGTGAGATGAGATAATGAGATGAGAGAGAGTGTATCATAATATATTATGAAGCATTCTTATTTTAGAATAATGAATAAAAGAAATGAATAAGCATGCTTCATAAATGAAAAGAGATGATTCATTAACATGAGTCATTAAGCATTTATGGTGCATTAATGACCATGATGAATCACCCTCATGACTCACTAATCTTATCCAAAGCTTATGTCACCTTAACCTCCTTAGTCACATCTTCTAGAAGCTTCTCGTATAATTACGAGAACGCCCCTCCAATCCGCAAAAATACGGAAAAACTTTAGACTGTAAAAATCCAATAACCGGATACCAGTAACTGGCTTAAACCAAAGCCGACTGGTAAAAACTGTCCGAAAGTCGTACGTGCGTAAACGCACGTATGCGTCCGAACCCTTTGTCGCAAAACCATGCGACCTCTATATCGTTTCGCCTGGAGTAGGAAACTCTCTGTGTGGGACTCTAGAGACTCGACTACTACGCTGGCAGTGGGTTTAACCACAGACCGCAAGCGGCACTAGCTGTACGTAACGGTCCCCAGGTAGTTGTCGATAAGAAGGCCGATGAGGAAACCCATCCGAACTCCTACTGAGTCTGATGTGACAATCTCCATACAGTTCGGTCCGTTCGTCCAAGACTATCGCATATCGGGACTAGGGGGGCGGCAAGCGTCAGTCCCCTAATAGCAGTATAAGTCGTGTCGGAGCGAAGCCCATTACACCCTGAGAAACTACTGGAACCTACCAGTAAATCTCGCTTGCCCTGGCCAGGGACTTTGCGTAATGGCTCTCTGACACAGCACGATATCTACTCCCAATACCGGGAGGGACGAATCCTGTCTAACCGCCACTGCCTCCAAGTGCTCGGGACTGCACCCAACTGCTACCTGTTTGCATGACTCCTTTGAGCCGTGGTAGGGTAGCAATCTAAGAACAGTGGGACACACTCGAGGCGAAGTGGCAGTGTCAAGTCTGCGGACTACGCTGTACTCATGTCACCTGGGAACTGCTTACTGACGACTGGTATCAAACCAACCAACAGTTCCCTGTGAGTCCTGTCCGGTGTACCCGTAACCTAACGAGCACCTGCATACTATCTCCAGTACGACATACTGACGGCTGTGGGACAGACCATCTCCCCAACTGGGATGAGAAGCGTATACACTAGTCTACTCCGGATATCGATGCTCTGTCTCGATAATCCAACGACCAGGGACCTGAATAAGGATGCGCTTGTAGACTACCCAGCCCCCACTAGTGTGACTGCCATCACAACGCTGGTAGACAAGCAAGATCCTAAGAGCTCTATCAATACGTACACTCACATATTAAGATAGAAAAACCAAGTAGCATACTACCATGTTTAGCAAGACTGTTATATACATGTGAATATCCCAAGCTTCCATTAAGTAATATACAAGCTAGTATGATACAGTAATGGCCTTCTAGGGCATAAACACTAACACTATGTTCGGGGTTATACCTAAACTTGAACTCCTTCTCTTCGACTCCTTGTGGTGATCGGATCGGCCTTACCTCGTCGTCTCCTTGCGCCGAAGATGGATCCAACCGAAAGCTTCTACCTTTGGCTCTAACCTCAATCTAGAGGAAACTAAAATCCTTGGCTTGCTAGACCTTGGACTTTAGGATGAGTAGAGAAGTGTTTTAGGGTTTTATCTCTATGGTTCTTGTTTCTCAACACATGAGACAATAGAACCATGAGCTAAAGAGAGAGCAAGAGGAAGAGGGAGAGCTTGAGGATGAGAGAGAATATAAATGATAGAATGAGCAAGGCTTTTTCCACCCATGCACTCATAACACAAAATAATCATAATAATAATAGTAATTGAGTATTTTTTTGTGATGGTTCTTATCATATCAAATGGAAATATCATTTTAAACATTAAATGCAATTTGTGAACAAAACAAGCAAGCAAAGGTCAATGCCATGAAATGATAGCCATTGTCATGATGATGGTCAACAAGTCTAACCTAGTCAACCGGTCAACAAAGTCAACAGGTCAACAAAGTCAACCTTTCAACCCAACCATGGCACAATAATACTTAATTAATATTATTATTAATCATATTTCTAATTCTCATTAGGGTTTAGCAAAAGTCAACAGTCAACAACCCTAATAAGAATCCTCTGCCTCTGTCTCTGTCAACTGTGCATACACACCCGCATCCGTGTTCCGTGGAACCCGAATACAAACGAGATAAAACCAATCCCAAAACGTATACTAGGATCTGTCTTAATCCAAAGCCCGCCAGTAATAACTGTCCGGACACTAAACGTGCACAAGTGCACGTATGTGACCGAACCCTGTGGCAAAACCATGCGACCTCTACTCTTTTGCCTAAAGGCGAATAGCTCTCTGTGTGGGACTCTAAAGACTCGATACTACGCTGGCAGTGGGTTTAACCACAGACCGCAAGCGGCACTAGCTGTGCGTAACGGCCCCCAGGTAGATGCCGATAAGAAGACTGACGAGGTGAAACCCATCTGAACTCCTACTGAGCCTGAATGTGACAGTCTCCGTACAGTCCGGTCTGTTCGTCTGAGAATATCGCATGGCGGGCCTAGGGGGCGGTAAACGTCAGTCCCCTAATAGCGGTACAAATCGTGTCAGAGTGTAGCCCAGAACACTCTGAGATAATACTGGAAACCGACCAGTGTATCTCGCTTGCCCTGGTCAGGGACGACTGTGTGTAATGGCTCTCCTTGACACAGCGCGACATCAACTCCCAATACCGGGAGAGACGAATCCTGTCTAACCGTCACTGCCTCCAAGTGCTTCGGGACTGCACCCAACTACAACCTGTTTGCACGACTCCTTTGAGCCGTGGTAGGGTAGTAATTAAAGTACAGTGGGAACACACTCGAGGCGAAGTGACAGTGTCAAGTCAGCGGACTAAGCTGTACTCATGTCACCTGGGAACTGATAACTGACGATAGGTATAGTACCAACCAATCAGTTCCCGACGAGTCCTGTCCAGTGTACTCATAACCTAACGAGCACCCGCATACTATCTCAAGTACGACGTACTGACGGCTGTGGGACAGACCGTCTCCCCTGCTGGGATGAGGAGCGCATACGCTAGTCTACTCCGGAGTATCGATGCCCTGTCTCGATAGTCCTACGACTAGGGACCTGTATAAGGATGTGCTTGTGGATTACCCAGCCCCCACGAGTGTGACTGCCATCACAACGCTGGTAATCAAGCAAAGAACCTAAGGGCTCCACTAATGTGTTTAGGTGATATACTAAAAGAAACACATGTACACATTAAAGTAGAAACAAACCAAGTAGCATACTACCATTTTGAGCAAGATTGTCTATACAACTGTGAATATCCCAAGCTTCCATTAAGTAATATACAAACTAGTATGATACAATAATGGCCTCTAGGGCATATACACTAGCAATCTCCCACTTGCAGTAAGGCCATGTTCTAGCGTATCGAAGACCTATCATCTCGATCAGCCGCTCGAACTGAGTCTGGGGTAAGGACTTCGTGAGTGGATCAGCAGTGTTATCTTCCGTAGCAACCCTCCGAATCTCGATCTCCTGGTGACCCACGATCTCCCTGATCAGGTGATACCGCCTCAAGATGTGTCTGGACTTCTGATGGGACCTGGGTTCCTTCGCTAAAGCTATAGCCCCGTTGTTGTCGCAATACAGAGGTATTGGATCAATAATGGATGGAACCACCTGAAGTTCTGTCAAGAACTTCCTTATCCAGACGGCTTCTTTTGCGGCATCAGCAGCAGCGATATATTCCGCTTCCATCATCGAGTCAGCAACGGTTTCCTGTTTGGAACTCTTCCAACACACCGCCCCTCCATTGAGGGTAAAGACAAAACCCGACATGGACTTGAAATCATCCTTGTCACTCTGGAAGCTGGAGTCAACAAAGACCTCGATCTGGAGGTCTTTTCTGCCATACACCAAGAACATCTCCTTAGTTCTTCTCAGGTACTTGAGAATGTTCTTTACCGCTATCCAGTACTTCTCCCTAGGGTTTGACTGATACCGGCTTACCACACTCAGTGCATAAGCTACATCTGGTATGGTACACAACATCGCATACATTATAGAGCCTACCGCAGAAGCGTAGGGTATAATAGACATGTGATCCCTTTCCAAATCAGTCTTGGGAGACATCTCTTTGGAGAGGGTGATCCGTGACAAGCCGGTAGATTACCGCGCTTGGAATCTTCCATACTGAATCTTTTCAGTATGGTGTCGATGTACTTTGACTGTGAAAGTCCTAATATCCTCTTGGATCTATCACGATAGATCCGGATCCCCAGAATGTAAGAGGCATCACCCAGGTCATTCATGGATAACCTGTGTTACAAGAACCCTTTGACAGATTGTAGCATAGGAATGTCATTTCCTATCAAGAGAATGTCATCCACGTATAAAATGAGGAATACGACAGTTCTTGCTATAAATCTACTATAGATACATGGTTCATCTAGATTTTTGATAAAGCCAAAATCTTTGACCGTCTCATCAAAACAGATGTTCCAACTCCGCAATGCCTGCTTCAGTCCATAGATGGACTTAAGCAACCTGCACACCTTTCCGCTGCTCCCACTCAGAATGAAACCTTCTGGCTGGTCCATATAGACACACTCCTCTAAATTTCCATTTAGAAAAGCGGTCTTTACATCCATCTGCCAAATCTCATAATCGTGGAAGGTAGCAATGGCAAGAAAGATCCGAATGGAATTCAGCATAGCCACTGGAGAAAAGGTTTCGTCATAGTCCAAACCAGGTCTTTGACGAAAACCCTTTGCAACAAGTCTAGCCTTATAGCTCTCGACCTGTCCATCTACACCAATCTTCTTCTTGAAGATCCACTTGCATCCTACGGGTTTCACCCCATCTGGAGCAATGTCCAAAGTCCATACTTTGTTGGTGTACATGGACTCCATTTCGGTCCGCATTGCCTCCAGCCATTTTACTGAGTCAACGCTTTGAATGGCCTGCTGGAAGCTAGTAGGCTTATCACTATCAATGATACAATCCTCTCTATCCCCGTCTATGAGAAAACCGTAGTATCTCTCGGGCGGATGAGACTGCCTACTACTCCTGTGGTGCGGCGTAGGAATGTCATGTTCTTTTGAACCCTCTGGTTCTTCTAAGATTTCAGTAATAGCTCGTGGTTCTGGAATTTCTTCCAATTCTATTGCGCCCCCACTTATCTGATTTTCCAAAAACTCAGTTTCCAAGAAGCAGGCATGACGAGAAACAAAAATCTTTTGTTCCTCTTCGCAATAGAAGAAATATCCCTTGGAGTTCTTTGGATATCCCACAAACTTGCACTGTACTGAGCGTGCCTCGAGTTTGTCCGCATGCTGCTTTTTAACAAAAGCTGGACATCCCCATGTCTTAATGTGCTTAAGATAGGGTTTCTTCCCACACCACATCTGATATGGTGTTGTAGGCACAGTCTTAGTTGGAACTCGGTTCAAAAGATATGCAGTTGATTCTAGTGCATATCCCTAGAATGATCGCGGTAACTCAGCGTTACTCATCATGGAACGTACCATATCCAATAGGGTCCGGTTCCGTCTCTCCGATACACCGTTATGTTGCGGAGTGTATGGAGGAGTAAGCTGAGAGAGAATTCCATTCTCTTTTAGGTAATCCAGGAACTCGGCATTCAAGTATTCACCACCTCGATCGGATCTCAGTGTCTTGATACTTTTGCCTGTTTGTTTTTCTACTTCATTCTTATATTCCTTGAATTTTCCAAAGGCTTCGGATTTATGTTTCATTAAGAAGACATATCCGTACCTTGAAAAGTCATCCGTAAAAGTAATGAAGTAAGAATAACCGTTTCGTGCATGCGTAGACATTGGACCGCACACATCGCTGTGTACGAGTCCCAAGAGCTCGCTCGCTCTTACTCCGTGTCCAGTGAACGGAGTCTTTGTCATCTTTCCTTTGAGACGGGATTGACAAGTTGCATATGAATGATATTCGAACGGATCCAAATATCCTTCTGTATGTAACTTAGTCAACCTTCTCTCACTGATGTGACCCAGTCTACAATGCCATAAGAAAGCCTGATTTGTTTCCGGAGACTTTCTTTTGTGTGTATTCTGGACATTGAAAATCTGTGGTTGGTTTAATACGTATATACCATTGCTTAATGTACCTGACCCAATCAAAACTTGATTAAGGTGAATGTTTACAACATTGCTTACAAATGCAAATTCATAACCTTCTTTAGATAATAAAGATACAGATATGATATTACAAGTTGCATTCGGTAAAAAATAACAATCACGCAAAACCAAAATATGTCCATCTAACATTCCAAAGTGATAGTCCCCCACGGACTCAGCATCCATGCTAGCTCCGTTTGCAACTCTGAGGGTCATATCACCTGCCTTCAAAACCCTACGCTTTCTCAGTGCCTGCAAAGAATTACAAATATGAGATCCTGATCTGGTATCCAATACCCAGGAAGTAGTGTTTATTGATAGACAGTTTTCAATAACATACACACCTGAAGCCGAAGCCGCAACTTGCTTCGGATCCTGGTTCTTGGCCTTCCAAGCCCTGCAATCCTTTTTCTAGTGTCCTTTCTTATGACATTAGAAGCACTCTTCCTTTCCCACAAGCTGCCCCGCTATCTTTGTTGCTTTTGCTTTTCCCTTCGTTTCCACTTTACTAACACCGCCCCTTGGTTTGGCGGGGGCTTTCTTCTTCTTTCCCTTGTCTTTCGCCTTGGACTTAGAAGAGGAAGATCCTCCTACAAACAAAGTGGATGTTTCCCTACCTTTCTGTAGGGTGCCCTCTGCACTCCTCAGCAGGTTGAGGAGTTCTGAAAGTTCAACTTCTTTTTCTTGCAAGTTGAAGTTCAGGATAAACTGGGCGTAAGTGGAAGGAAGGGACTGGAGAATCAAGTTAGTATAGAGCTCGTTCTCTAACGTGGTCCCAAGGTCCGCGAGCTCTTCAATATAGCCAATCATCTTAAGCACGTGTTCCGCTACCGATGATCCGACGGCCAATCTCGCCGAAAACAGCTTTTTTGAGACTTCGTATCTGGCGATACGGGATTGCTCTCCATACTGTTCTTTTGTATGGAGAAATATGGATTCTAGGTCCATATTCTCGTGCCTCCTCTGATGTTCATTGTCCATAGAGGCAAGCACGAGGCACTTGGCCTTCGCGCAATCGATCTCCCAAGTCTTACGGATTTCCTTATCCGCGACGCTGGAGGTGGGACCTGAGACAGTAGGAGCTTTGGTGGTAAGGAGATACCTCAGCTTGTTGTAAGTGATTGCCATTTTGACATTCCTGAGCCAATCTTTGTAGTTTGGCCCTGTCAGTATATTTTTATCTAGAAGTAACTTAAGTCCGGTCATGACGATTGGTCGCTGCAATTAGGAGAGAGAGAAGAAACACTCAGCATGATGCTCTTGCAAGTTTAGAGTGGTTTTTAATTTGTCTAAACAGGATGGCTCCCACTGTTTCTCGAATCCCTTCTCAAACCAAAAAGGAAGAATTAGTCGGGATCAATCTTATCGTACAATACTTGCTTAACCATTCAGCCAGGCCAGTGTCGGTACTTCGAGGGAGGTTTTCCAACGCTTTCGCGAAGTTCCTTAATTAAATAACCTCTTTTCCCTGGGGGCGTAGCCCCGTTAACACCTTTCTAGACACCTACTTGGTTTATAGCATTGATCGTTAAGTGAGAAATTTCCCGAGTAGTAGCATATACTCACAGTAGGATCGGGATCCAAATATCATCGTGTGATAAAACTGAAGGAATCCTACCAGAATCATCACACTCCAAATGGTATGCAGCGCTAGCAAGTTTCTGGTTCTTTAGAAACTCCCTATATGGATTTTTGCTCCATGCTCTTATGACCTTGACTTTGGCCAACAAATCATAAGTCACATGTCAAGTTCTACCCGTCATTCTCCAGATTAATTTGAACCCACCCGTACCTACCCTTGACTTTGGCCAACAAGGCAGTACGACTGTCCCAAACCAACGCATCTATCTATGCTGCATATGAATTCCCAATAGCTACCAAACACTGTGCCTTGACTTTGGCCAACAAACACAGCTTGAATACTATTGACTATCCATATGAAACGACGGAGGGCTACGAATGGTTTTGGCGAAACCGTGAACGTAGTGAACTTGATATAATTGATGGAACGAGATAGCTTTTAAAGGGAGTGGTTCAAGCTCCGCGTTTAAAAGTTGGTTTTTGAAAAGAACCGAGTAGTTTTGAAAGTGTTCCAACGACTTTACTTTTGTTTATTTTCTTGCATTGATTTTAATGCGTCCCATCATTTAATCCTACCATTGCAGAAAACAACGAAAATATGACGTACGCTTATGCCATCCGCATTCGCCACGGGGCCCCGTCATTACCCGTTAGGTTACTTAACTAACGACAGATCGGGGGCTGGACTAGCGCGGATGCAAAACATAGGCAACGCCTAAATAGATATCATATATAGATATATACATTCGTCAGATGCAATGATAGCCATTCCAGATCACAGATGAACACATTGGATATACTAGGAATCCGCATTTCGTACGAGCCTGTAACGAAAAGCAGATTACACGGTCGCGATGAATAGCCAATACCCCACCCTAGACCCCTACGGGTGCGGCAAACTACCCGCCAAATACCCGAAGTGAAGCAACCTCCCTCAACAACGTAAGTAGGCCACTCGGCACTTCAAGGTACCCGGTAGTTTGTGCACCCCTCCTTGGGTCTATCCTAGGAGCAAAAACAGTAAAAGAAATTATACAATGGCGGCTACAACCTCATCCCGGATGTGCGGCCATAAAAATAATATTACATCAATTACAAATTACATGAATTGAAAAGATAAAGAAAACTCTCATCTCACAATCCCCCGGCTATTCATCTGCGACAATCCAATGAATTCATATACACATACCATCAACACTACAAATCACAGATATGTATAACCCCACTAATCGACGTATAGTGATTAGCAGACGTTCAATACATATATCACATCACAGATATAACCCGTTAGCTAAAGTCTGTAGAAGTTCGATCAAAATACGGATTTTTAACCACCCCAAAAACAAATTTTGCTTTCTGGAAAATCTGGGCAGAAAAATCATATTCCAAAAATCCCAAAACACCCCAATAAATACACTACAGCAAAACCGATCCACGGCCGAGTCAACTCGGCCGCGGATCCGCGGCAAGAAGCTCTTCTTGCCGCGTTTCCGCGGTGAGTTGGTCGGTTCAGTGGATCATTTTTTTGCACTGTTCACTGAAAACCCTGAGCCGATTTTTGGTATATGTTAAATAATTTTAACAGCGGTTTAAAAATCGACAGAAAGTTCATGTCCCGGGCGTGTTTTGTGATTTTCTTTTCGATCGAACTTCTAGTTACTTTGCTAACATGTTAGATAGTGTTTAACCTGGCTCTGATACCATGTAAGTCTACGTTACCCGTCCCCGGTTCTTTGGGGTTGCGGAAATGGTGAAAAACGATTTTTACGGTGGGAAACATGGACTCTAGAAAAGGATCTTTGTTAAACAAACTATCTAACAGCCTAACTAAGAGTTTAGCTACTATGTTAGGGGTTATACCTAAACTTGAACTCCTTCTCTTTGACTCCTTGTGGTGATCGGATCGGCCTCACCTCGTCGTCTCCTTGCGCCGAAGATGGATCCACCCGAAAGCTTCTACCTTTGGCTCCAACCTTAATCTAGAGGAAACTAAAATCCTTGGCTTGCTAGACCTTGGACTTTAGGATGAGTAGAGAAGTGTTTTAGGGTTTTATCTCTATGGTTCTTGTTTCTCAACATATGAGACAATAGAACCATGAGCTAAAGAGAGAGCAAGATGAAGAGGGAGAGCTTGAGGATGAGAGAGAATACAAATGATAGAATGAGCAAGACTTTTTCCACCCATGCTCTCATAACACAAAATAATCATAATAATAATAGTAATTGAGTATTTTTTTGTGATGGTTCTTATCATATCAAATGGCAATATCATTTCATGCATTAAATTCAATTTGTGAACAAAACAAGCAAGCAAAGGTCAATGCCATGAAATGATAGCCATTGTCATGATGATGGTCAACAAGTCCAACCTAGTCAACCGGTCAACAAAGTCAATAAGTCAACAAAGTCAACCTTTCAACCCAACCATGGCACAATAATACTTAATTAATATTATTATTAATCATATTTCTAATTCTCATTAGGGTTTAGCAAAAGTCAACAGTCAACAACCCTAATGAGAATCCTCTGCCTCTGTCTCTGTCAACTGTGCATACACACCCGCATCCGTGTTCCATGGAACACGAATACAAACGAGATAAAACCAATCCCAAAACGTATACTAGGATCTGTCTTAAACCAAAGCCCGCTAGTAATATCTGTCCGGACACTAAACGTGCACATGTGCGCGGATGTGACCGAACCCTGTCGCAAAACCATGCGACCTCTACTCTTTTGCCTAACGGTGAATAGCTCTCTGTGTGGGACTCTAAAGATTCGACACTACGCTGGCAGTGGGTTTAACCACAGACCGCAAGTGGCACTAGCTGTGCGTAATGGCCCCTAGGTAGATGCCGATAAGAAGACTAACGAGGTGAAACCCATCTGAACTCCTACTGAGCCTGAATGTGACAGTCTCCGTACAGTCCGGTCTGTTCGTCTGAGAATATCGCATGGCGGGCCTAGTGGGGCGGTAAACGTCAGTCCCCTAATAGCGGTACAAATTGTGTCGGAGTGTAGCCCAGAACACCCAGAGATAACACTGGAAACCTACCAGTGTATCTCGCTTGCCCTGGCCAAGGACGACTGTGTGTAATGGCTCTCCTTGACACAGCGCGATATCAACTCCCAATACCGGGAGAGACGAATCCTATCTAACCGTCACTGCCTCCAAGTGCTTCGGGACTGCACCCAACTACTACCTGTTTGCACGACTCCTTTGAGCCGTGGTAAGGTAGTAATCAAAGTACATTGGGAACACACTCGAGGTGAAGTGACAGTATCAAGTCAGCGGACTAAGCTGTACTCATGTCACCTGGGAACTGATAACTGACGATAGGTATAGTACCAACCAATCAGTTCCCGACGAGTCCTGTCCAGTGTACTCGTAACCAAACGAGCACCCGCATACTATCTCAAGTACGACGTACTGACGGCTTTGGGACAGACCGTCTCCCCTGCTGGGATAAGAAGCGCATACGCTAGTCTACTCCAGAGTATCGATGCCCTATCTCGATAGTCCTACGACTAGGGACCTGTATAAGGATGTGCTTGTGGATTACCCAGCCCCCACGAGTGTGACTGCCATCACAACGCTGGTAATCAAGCAAAGATCCTAAGGGCTCCACTAATGTGTATATGTGATATACTAAAAGAAACACATGTACACATTAAAGTAGAAACAAACCAAGTAGCATACTACCATTTTGAGCAAGATTTTCTATACAACTGTGAATATCCCAAGCTTCCATTAAGTAATATACAAACTAGTATGATACAATAATGGCCTCTATGGCATATACACTAACACGTTTCACTGGAGCAGATGGATCCGCCTTCGACAGATCGTATCGCTAGGCTTGTGGCTAAGAAGCAGGACTTGCGCCAGACGATGAGGTCGTTGGTTGAGGCCAGTAGAGCACTGCAATAGGAGGTTGCCACCCCTGTTACCCAGTTGTTCCTTGCGATCAGCACACAGCATTGCGTTACGTATACAGCACCAGTGGACGCAGCCCTATTCGATGAGGAGCGTCTTTCCGAGACTTTGGGAGTCTGAGGACAGAGGAGGGCTCGTGCAGGTGTACCAGCCCAGTGATAGAGGTTCAGTCGCCATGACAGGTTTCGTGCACGTCGCGGGAGTAGCAGAGGCTTAGGACGAGGAGAGTCGTGTTAGCTAGATTAGCCGTGGTTGTGTTAACTTCTGTCAGCGATTCTTTTGTTGCGCGACACGTATTTCGGTTGTGTGCCAATTGGATAGGAGATAGAGATTCGTCCGTCGTTTTGATCCTTCTAGAGATGTTGGATTTGACGTTCTCCTGGGCACGGACTGGTTAGCTATGTGCTATGCGTCTGTGGACTGCCGTGTAGAAACAGTCAGGATTTTTTCCCGGCGAGTCAGTTCTTATTGTGCAGGGGGATGGTGGTGCCACCCATCACAGCTTGAATTCAGCCTTTTTCGCTAGTCGGCTTTTGAGGAGAAGATGTCGAGAATTCTTGGCTTTCATTCGTGATACCGGAGCCACAGTGGTCTCGTTGAACCGGGTTTCTTTTGGGCGAGATTTTCCGACATTGTTCCAATTGAGCTGGCGGAGCTTGGGGAGCTTTAGGATCAGCAGCAGAGTTGTTAGATAGGGGGACTTGTCCGTCCTTGTGTTTTGCTTTGGGGAGCTCCTATTCTGTTCGTCAGGAGAAAGACGGCAGTTTGAGGTTGTGTGTTGATTGATCGTCAATTGAACCGAGTTACGATGCGGATGTGTATCCTTTACCTCGCATTGACGATTTGTTCGACTTGCTTCAGAGTGCGAGACATTTTCTAAGTTTGTTTGGGATCAGGTCATCATTAGTTGCGGGTTCGGAGTGATGGCATTCCGAAGACTGCTTTGTGCGCGCTACGGGCAGTATGAGTTTTGGTGGTGTCGTTGGACTCACCAATGCTCTAGCAGCATTCGTAGATGTGATGAACCAGATTTCTTCAGGTTGTTCCTCGACCAGTGTATTGTTGTGTTATAGATGGCATTCTGGTCTTTTCCAAGAGTCGTGAGGAATGTGAACGTCACTTGAGGATTTTCTTTGCAGACATTGAGAGAGCGCCAGCTGTTTGCAAGATTCTCATAGTGTTCGTTCAGGCTTGATTGTGTTGACTTCCTAAGGTCATGTGGTTATGGGAGACGGTTTTCGTATGGACCCGAGAGAAATCGAGGCCGTACAGCTTTGGCCCAGACTTATAGCAGGGATGGAGGTCCGCAGCTTTTGGGCTTAGCCGGATTTTACCGCCGTTTCATGCAGGATTGCTTGTGTAGCGCTGCACCGTTGAATGGGTTAACCAGGAAGGGAGTTTCTTTTTCTTGGACTGTGGCATGCGTGCGGAGTTTTCTGCAGTTAAAGACTCGGTTGACAACTGCACCAGTTCTTTCTTTGTTTTCTGGATCGGGCGACTTTGTTATTTAACTGTGATGTTTCGCGAGTGGGGCTCGATTTTACGTTGATGTGGCATTATAGAGTTATCGCTTTTGCTTCCCGACAGTTGGAGGAAGTACGAGCAGGATATCCCACTCATGATCTGGAGATGGCCGTGGTGGTCGTGCGTTGAAGGTCTGAGGACACTACTTGTGCGGAGAGTCGTGTCAGATTTTCACGGACCACCAGAGCATAATGTACATCTTCTTGCAGCGGGTTTTGATTGTTGATACAGCGTCGTTGGATGGAGCTTATGTAGGATTGTGTTTATGAGATCCTCGTTACCCGTGGCGAGGCGATTGTAGTAGCTGATGCTAGAGTCGTAGGCCCGGGGTTAGCTTGTTCCAGTTGTGCGCAGTTCAGATACAGTCTTCTGTAGATTTACAGTTCTTGTGTGATCATGGAGTACAGCTAGGTTCGCCTCTTCTAAAGGGGGGAATAGCTTGCTCATGTCCGCGCCCGACCACTTTTCCTTAATCGCTTTCGCGAGGCACAGCCCGCCGATGCTCGTTTGTCTGAAATTCTAGAGTATGTTCGGCCGGGTAAAGATTCGGAGTCCTTGATTTGTGACCAGGGTGTGCTACATTTAGGGACGCGTTGTGTGTACCTGATACTGATGGGCAGAGACACGAAATCCTAGAGCAGGCACATCAGTCAGCTTTCTGTGTTCGTTCGAGTTCTACCAATTGGTAGTGTGACTTGTGAGATAGTTACGGGTGGACAGGGATGACGAGTGAAGTTTCGGATTTCGTTTCGATGTGTCTGTCTTATGGTGAGCTAAGGTTGAGCATTGGGAACCGGCTGGAGAGTTGCAACTTTTAACCATTCCGGAGTAGGAATGGGAGCAGATCTCCATGAATTTCGTTGTGGTGTCTACCCAGGTCTAGACAGGGTGTGACTCCATTCGCGTGTTTGTTGTCAGGTTATGCTCAGTTTGCTCAGTTGTTCTTCGTTAAAATTGTACGTTTGCATGGAGTTCCTTCATGCGTTGTATCCAATAGAGGCACCCAGTTCGCAAGCCGTCCTTAGCAGAAGCTTCAGGAAACCTTGGGTACTGGTTGAGCTTTAGCTCCGCTTCCCATCCGTAGGACGATGGTCAGTTAGAGCGGACTATACAGACTCTGGAGGATATGCTTGTGCGTACGTACTAAGTGGTTGTTGGTAGTTGGGATCGTCACTTGCCATTGTTAGGGTTCTCCTTCGATAGCTGTTATCAGGAGACGTCCCAATTAGCAACCTTTAGGCTTGTTGTTAGGCGGTGTCGATCGCCAGTCTATTTTTCTGACTCTGCAAGAGTAGGATTTTTGGACCCCAGCTAGTCATGAGACTACGGAAAAGATCCAGTTGATTCAGGTCAGGATGAGAGTAGCCCAGTGCAGACAGAAGTCTTATGCCAACCGTGGAGGTCGCAGACTTGAGTCGCAGTGGGAGATCATGTATTCCTACGAATTTTTCCGATGAGTGACGTGTTGAGTTTTGGGAAGCTTGGTCCCAGATTGTAGGTCCTTTTGAGATTCTTAAAGCGAGTTAGTTCCGTTGCCTATAATTTGGCACTTCCACCCAGATTATTGTGTATTCACTCCGTATTCTTTGTGTTGATACTTCGCAAATACCTTCATGACCTTTCGCACATGATTCAGCATCAGACCATTTAGCTTTGATGCGATCTTTTCGTTCACCAAAGGCCGATTGTGTTAGTGGATCGGCAGGTGGAGAAACTTCGGTCAAGGGTCTTGCCATCTGTGGAGATTTCTTTGGCGTAGCCGTATAGTGAGGTGATCACTTGGGAGGCTGTGAGCTAGATTTGGGAGTTTTGTACTTATCTCTTGGAAGGTACGCTTAGTGAGAATTTTAAATTCGGGGACGAATTTCTATAAGGGGGGAGATTATGATGCCTTAGGATTTCGATTAGTGTTATTAAGCGGTAATGCGGGTTTCTGGTAAAAAGTTTACCAATTCGGGTTCCTCACATTTTATAACATTTAATTATTATTTTAATAGTATTTATTATGGGCTTGCACACACGTGTGCACGTTAATGTGAAGGTTTGTTTGTGTAAGTCTAGTTCTTAGCAACCATGACATTTAACCCATATCCTAATGCTTTGCGTTAATCCAATTCCTTGTTTAACCTTAACCCTAACCCTTAGATATTCTTGTGAGAGAGATATTTCTTTTGAGTTTTTGTTTTGGGTTGAGGTGGCATGGGGAGTCATGGCCTTGCATTAATGAGAGAATTAATGCAAGGGTGCACCCACTTCACTCTCACCCTACACTCACCTCCCTCTCTCATTATCCTCACACACTCTCATTTTCTCTATCTCTTTTCATTTTCTCTTCATCTCCCTCAACTCTGAACACTCACAAATCCATCACAAATCCATCATCAAAACATCACCAAATCACTTCTTTTTCCTAGTTTTGCCTCTTGGATGCCTTGGAGCTTGGAAAGCTAGGATCTTTGAGTTCTTTTGGTTAGGTAATGATCTCTATCTGTTCTTTATGATGTCATAGTGTTGTGTAGCCTTTTTGTTTCAGTTTTGAACGCTTAAAGTTAAGTTTTGTGCAATTATCGTATTTTTAGTGTCGATTTGTGATATCTGTGATCTACTGTTTCCCCGAGAGTATACCAGAAAATCAAACAATGTAGTTATGTTGTACTTGAGACCATAGGATATTACCTGGAGCACGAACCCCCTTGCTCGGATCTCGGCCGGCGACGAGAAGGATATTTCCGGTGAGCTCGGCAGTAGAGTAGAGTTTGGGTGTGGGATTTTGTGGGTAGCTGTCTGCTTTGGTTTAAGTGTGATTGGTCTTATTTGATTTTTGGGTTTTCTCTGTATACAAAATCTGGGATCCCATAGCTGTAAGTCCACGGTAGCGCCCCGCCATCTAACAGATGCCAGAATGCGGAACAAAACTTTTATGACTGGCGCTATCGCGTACTTTAACCCGGATCTGCCATTAAAGCTAAACTAACATATTGTAAAGAGGGTAGAATTGTTATACCGAACGATCCGAGTCCTTCGGTCTTTAACCATCATGCCACGCTTTGTTGCGGCGGCTTCGATCTTCTGAAAACTCCAGTCTCGTCGTCCAGGTGGCACCACGTCGACGGATCTTTAAACCGGCTCCCGCCTCTGAACCGAGGCAACTCAATCGTCAAGTTTGCTAAAAAGAGACGACCAAGATTGATGTAGAGAATGAGTAGAACACTTTGTCTCGTTACGTCCAAAGCTATGGATGAACGTTTAATGAAGTTGCCATTTGGAATTGTGATGGAATGAACTAAGAAATTTCCGTACAACAAACTATCATAATCTTTTCTCAATAAATGAAATCTCTCTCTTTCCCACCAAGGGGTGGCCGGCCATATATAGAAGGAGGTAGGGGTGAGTGTAGGAGCAAGGGAGGGGTGACCATAAGCATTCATACTTATCATAACATAACATCAGACTCACAAATGACACCAAGTATGAACACAATAAATGCACAATTAAAGCACCATTAATGAACAAATGAGTCACAAGCCTAATCACCACTTCTAGAACCTTCTAGAAGCATGACTCACCCTCATGACTCACCCAAGAAGAAAAGATAAATCCGCATTTAACCGAATGTTAAATACGGCCGATAGAAAACTGGAAACTGGCAACTTCCAAAAGTGATCCTGAAACGAATTTCAGGATAACCTCGTAAAAGTATAAACATACCCGCATTTGTATTACGACCGAATACAAATGCAACTGAGACAAAGATATTATATCTACACAGTATAATACTGGGATCCGGCTTAAACCAAAGCCTACCAGTATTATCTGCCCGAAAAATGACACGTGCGAAAACGCACGTGCATTTTCCGAAGCCCGCCATAATACCATACGGCATCTATAACGTTTCGCCCGAACTTGGGAAACTGTCGGTGGGGGACTCTAATGACTCATCAATACACTGGCACTGGGTATAACCCCTAGCACGTCAGAGGTACAAGCTGTACATAACGGTTGCCTATGTATCGATTCGAAGGGGAGCTGACGAGCGAACTCATCCAGAAACCCTACTGAGCCTGACAGTGACAATATCCGTACAGTCCGGTCCATTCGTCTATGAATATCGCATATAGGGCCTAGGGGGCCGGTAAACGTCAGACCACCAATAGCTGTATAAGTCGTGTCAGAGAGCAGCCCAAAACACCCTGAGATACTACTGGAATACCTACCAGTAAATCTCGATTACCCGGGCCAGGGATTTCATGTAATGGCTCTCCTAAACACAGCGCGATCTCACCTCCAATACCGGGAGAGACGAATCCCCGATGATCTGCTCACTGCCTCTATGTGGCTCGGGACTGTACCCAAAAAATACCTGTTTGCACGACTCCTTTGACCCATAGTAGGGTATAAATCAAAGCACAGTGGGAACTCACACGAGACAAATGACGACCTCAGGTCGATGAACTAACCTGTACACATGTCACCAGGGAACTGCTATCTGACGCTAGGTATAATACCAACCAGCAAGTTCCCGGTGAGTCATGTCCGGTGTACTCATAACCCAATGAGCACCTGTATACATCTTAGGTGAACCAACTAACACCAATGGCTTATGAGACCAGCCACCGCCCCTCGTCGGGGTCTCGAATGTATACACTAGTCTACTCCGGAGTATCGATGCCCTGTCTCGAAACTCCCACGACTAGGGACACTTTAAGGATGTGCTTATAGACCCCAGCTCCCACATATATGATCGCCATCATACTGCTGGTAGTCAAGCAAGAATTCTATGGGCTCTATCAACATCTACATGATGATAAAGACAAACCAGATAGCACACTATCATCTCGAGTAAGACTGTTCTATCGGTATAGGTCCTCCTTCAATCATTGCAATCACATACCTGCGATCCAATAATTGACTTAGAGGGCACTATATCCAACAATCTCCCACTTGCACTTAAGGTTAATTATTGCGATGTCGCATACTCACAGCTCGTGTGATACCGAACATCCAACTCCTCTACTAATCAGTTTCACAAAGCTCGTTTGTAAAACTATTATGTTCGAGAAATAGCCTCAGTGAGTGGATCCGCCCCGATGTTTCTTTCTATGTCTCTCTTAATCTCAATTTCGCGGAGAAAACCATCTCCTAAATCGAGTAATACCTGTCTTAGAATATGTCTGGATATCTGATGGGACCTAGTTCATAAATGAACTCCAAATCCAAACTTCTTAGACTGTATCGATTACTGAAAAATAATCAGTGTCCAGCACTATGCCTCCCACAGCATCCTCTTGGACCGCCTGTCCATAATACTATCCCTCGTCTCAGGGAAAATTATAACTCTGACAATCACTTTGTCATCCAGGTCACCTGTCATCAAATCCGTAGAATATGTACTTATGTTCTATAACCGCTTCCGTATGTTTCTTCAGGATTGGATTAATATAAACTTATCGCATTTAGTGCAATAATGACATCTGGTGTGGTACTTGAAATCTCACGATTGACTCAATTGCCTAAGCAAGTGATCTGCCAATCATGCACGTCCTGTTCATATCAGATTTTTGCATTTTCATACCGCCCAATTTTTATCACATTTGCATATCCGTAGATACTCTTGAGCCGTGTTTGCTAGTCAAATGCAGGATACAGGTTCTCGGTTCTAAAACGGTGAAATTCATGGAAAACACGAAAAAATCCGGGTTCCTGCCAACCACAGATAAAAACACGGTCTCTGCTCTTCATCCGTATGTTGCCAGATATCAATAGGAAGACAAAAGATCAAATCAATGTCATTCTCATGCACAAGGCTCAATGGTAGCACAAAATCCAAGAGATCTACGCGGAGCTCGAGGCAAATCATGACAAAATCTTGACAAAAAGTCCACATTTCCCTCAACAGAATTCTGGAAAATTCGTGAAGCAATTATAAGAAAATATATATACCAGAATCAAGCACACAGCAGATCAGGCCACCACAAAAAAGCAGATGACCCAATTCCACCATAAGAGCGCGGATCCGCGGCAAAAGGTGGGTCCAGGCCGCGGATCCGCGGCCCTTTAGGCGCCAAACCTGGAGAAATTTGGGGGGCATTTTGGTCTTTTCATGTTTGTTCTGGTGGTTGCCCTAGGTTTCCATTCTCCAGCCTATAAATAGCCCAGAAGTTTGTGAAGGAAAGGGTCCAATTTTGTATTCTCATTTTGCCTAGTTTTAGTGTTGTTCTTCTTCCTCTTCTCACCTCTTCTCCATTAAACTTGTAGTGAGCTTTTGAGTGAAGAGTGATGAATAAAGAAGACCATTTTTATTATTATCATGCTTGTCTCTTTCTTTACTTGTTATAATTGTTGTAACTTTAAATTCGTTAAGTAGTTGTTGTTATTTCTTTGTTGTTTCTTTCTTCTCTTTTTTCTTTATCCTTACATACGACAATGATACTCACGCTCGATCCTCGCCAAGGTGAGGTCGCAAACAGTTAGTCGTATTCTTCTAATCTCCTTCTTTCTATCTTCCTCTTTTGTGTTGTTTTGTTTTTCCTATCATGAAGTGTGAGTAGTTCTTTACTTGTTAGGGTAGGATAAGGGAAGTTTGAGAGAAGGAAATCTCTCTCACTCTTTCCTTGCCCAACAACTTGAATCGACTCCCGTTAATTGAACCACAATCCGCTCCTTACGGCACCCTATCCTACATGATAGCGGTGATTCCGTAGTGAGACCGGTTGTGGTTGAATTAACCGGAGGTTATGGATAAGAGCCAAGAACGGACGGACAAGCACCAAAAGGAAGGACTATGCGTTGGAAAGCCTAGCTTATACTCGCAAGTTCCTTCCTAGTCGTGCTAATCCCCGTTGTTGCCGATTACCGTAACACCGATATTAAGTGGGGCAACGAAAGATGTGGAGACTCCTAACTCAAACTAACCTAATCCTAACCCTAACAAGCTCTCTTTAAATATCAACTTAACACTTAGATAACCACAACAAAATCTGAACAACCGGACTTAACTCGTCGAAAAACACATAGAAAAAGATTCCCATCTCCCTGCGGACGACCCGTACTCAACCGGCTAGCTACGTGCGAAACCGTCTTGATTGCGGTATTTAAACTTAAACTTGAACACGCTCGTATCATATCAATCAAATGGCGTCGTTGCCGGGGAGACGGTAGTTTGTTTCTTTGTGAAATTTCGGGTTAATTTGTAAGTATAACTCTAACCGAAAAACGAAAAAAAAAATATATATACTTTGTAAAAAAATCATCTTGTTATTTTTGATTAGTTTTTGTGCAAGTGTGCAGGAAAATACAAGTTTCGAGTTCTGTGGCCAAGACGTTGAAAATACGAAGTTCAAGTACAGTGCCAAAGACGTGGGAAGATAGACCCACATTTCGCAGCTACACCGCGACGGACCAAAACGGAGGAGACGGTCTACTGTTAAAATCTGGAGCAGATACAGTGAGCACATCAAGAATCAGCACATCCAGACAAGTAGGGGACAATCACAGCAGCACACACAGAAATTGTTGAAGCCCAATACCCCTACATAGCCGCGGAACCGTGGCCATTTCATGCGTTTGGCCGCGGAAACGCGACTAACTGTTGCCTTCAGGGTTTCAAATTTTTTTTGTGAGTTTCTCTGCCTCTCTCCACTCCTCTGAACTCCACTGAACTGTGTTTTCTGCAGGCTTCTTTGCGCAAATTCTTCTCCCCCTTCCAATAAACTGTTCTTGTGCAGGATTCTTTGCGCCGCAAATAAAAATTGTTTGCTGTTGATTTGTTACTGTTTTGCATTCTTTAATACGGACTTAAGGGGCTTGAAACCAATTCAGATTGGGTGGGGATTTCATCACCCTTCCCAGGACCCCGGAAATCACTAAAGCATATGCATTGTCCATTGTAATTAAAAAATACTAGACTTCAGCCCTAAGGACTTCGTGCTCATTAGGAGAAGATAAACCGTGTTTAGAACCTCGCTTAACCGTACATTGTTTACGGGGTGTCTAGGAAAGTGTTAAAGGCGCAACCGCCGAAAGAGAAAGGGTTATTTAATTAAGGAACTTCGCGAAAGCGTTGGACAACCTCCCCTTATCTCTGCACTTACCTGGCCTCGTGATCAGTGTATTTTTAAGCCCGTTTCTCGACATTGTTTAACTTCGACAATCAAGTTCAGGAGCAGGTCTAGTAGACCTAGGTTACCCTAGATCTAGGTGTGATTGTGCATATCTTGTTTGTGATTGCTTAAGCCGTATTTCCGTACATACTTCTGTAAATCTTTTTCTAAAAACAAAAAAAAAATGAAAAAAAAATCAAAAACTTTTATAAAAACTTGCCCTTTTGTCGCCAAATCCATTTTCACCCAACACCCATCGCCTTTCTTCATTGACGTTTTCTTACCCTCACCTTCTCCGCTTTGACTATACTAAACTCGTTTAGTGTATGTCCGCTTGGACTCGGGACACTAGCGCCCGTCTAGTCCGCATTACGTTAGTCGCGACCGACTACGCGATCGACTCCGAAGTCGATACTCCGTCCACTCCTCTTTCACCCCTTCCTTTGCCGGCCAACTCCGACGTTGACCGGAATTCTGTTCATACATCTTCACCTTCACCTTCACCTTCACCAACCTCTTCTTCCGCGATGTCGGGATTTAATCCAAACATCTCTTTGACCACCGCTGGATTGGCTCCACCTCCTACGGAGACCAATCTTCCACCACCTTCGCCTGTTGTAGCGCCGCAGCGAATCGCGCTCCAGGATCGTTTCTATCCCACCCGTTCTGCTCTTCCCACCTGCCTTTCTCTTCCTCCGGCCAATGGGGACAACTTTGAAATTAAGCCCCATTTCATCAACATGCTTCCACGTTTTCATGGGCTTGAATCTGAAGATGCCTATATCTTCATCAACAAATTTCAAAACGTCTGTGCCATGATGAAAACCACCCAGCTGTCGGACGATGCTATACGCCTACGGGTCATTCCGTTTACTTTATGCGATCTCGCTGAAAAATGGCTGTATAGCACCGCTTCCCACTCAATCACCAGCTGGGACGAGTTTGTTAAAGCGTTTCTGAAAAAATTCTATCCAAATCATAAGACCGCAAGAATTCGAAATGAAATCAACCAATTCTCCCAGCTTCCTTATGAACCCTTCTGGAAGTGCTTTGACCGGTACAAAGACCTTCTTATTCAGTGTCCTCACCACGGTATAGAGAAATGGCAGCTCTGCCAAACCTTATACGAGGGACTGAACCCAGCAACGAAGCAGTTGCTGGAAACCATCTGTCAGGGCCACTTCCTATCGAAATCTGACGAGGAAGCGTGGCAGTTCTTTGACGATCTTGCGGAGCAAACGCTACAGTGGGAGAGCGCCAGACCGACTCCTTCTTCTTCTTCTACCTCCACTTCTACCGGTCAGTCTAGGGTAGGAATTCACCAGCTTGATGTCTCTATTGCGATGAGAGCTGAAATGGCTGCAATAACAAAAAAGCTTGAAGCAATAGAGAGCAAATTTTCTTCTCCTACTCCTGCCCCTGTTCTCCCCCTTCGTACCATCTGCGCTTGTTGTTCCGATCCTTCTCACTTGACCGAAGAGTGTCCTTACAATCCACCATCGCAAGGACAGGATCAGGTTAATGCATTCCAGCAAAGACCAAGGAATGATCCATACTCTTCCACCTACAATCCCAGTTGGAGGAACCACCCCAATTTCGCCTGGAATCAGAATCATAATCAATTCCAGGGCAACAATTTCCAAAGGGCCCCTCCACCGCAACAACAAGCGCAACAACAAACTCAGTATCAGCAGCCCTTCCAACCCCAACCTTACCAAAACCAGACGAACAACTTTGCACCGAACAATTCTTTTCCACCAAACAACCTTGTTCCGTCTAACAACGATAAGGTTTCCTCGCTCGAGCGAAGTCTGGAGGCGTTTGTTAAACAATCGACTCAATCCACCGCCAACATCCAGTCTTCGATCCAATCTTTAGTGCAACACACCGCCGCACACGGGCAGAGCATCAAGACCATCGAGGCCCAGATTGCACAGCTGAACGCGGCCTTGAGCGAGCGAGAGAAGGGGAAGCTCCCGTCCCAGCCACTTCCAAATCCCGGTCACCCACATAATGCACATGTTGCTCTTGAACAACAAAACCATAATGTGAGTGCCGTGACTACACTGAGTTCGGGAAGGATGCTGCAAAACAACATTGGAAAGCGAATCAACGATGACACCCCGGCCGCCGCTTCTTCTTCTTCTCCTTCTTCTTCTTCTTCCGAGCCTATTCTCCGTTCTTCAACAGGCTCTCCTTCCTCTTCTTCTGCTCTGAACGGACCCACTTCTCACTCCATGAAGACACCTATTCTGGGATCCGTTCCAACTCCACAATCTCCTCCTCCAGCTTTAGACTCAACCAATTTTCAAAATGTTCCATTTCCAAACCGGTTGAGGTCTAACAAACAAAATCCACAAATGGAGAAGATTCTGGAGTTATTTAAGCAAGTTAACATTAATATTCCTCTTTTAGATGCTGTCCAACAAGTCCCGCCTTACGCGAAAATCTTAAAGGACTTGTGCACGAAAAAGAGGAAGTCTCAGTTACCCAAGAAAGTTTTCTTGGCTAGTGCTGTGAGTGATGCCCTTACCCAATCTTTACCACAAAAACGGAAGGACCCTGGCTGTCCTACGATTTCAATTACCATTGGGGATAAGAACATCAACCGCGCACTATTAGATCTTGGTGCCAGTGTTAACTTGCTTCCGTATTCAGTATACGAGCAATTAGGCGTCGGAGAGTTGAAACCCACACACTGCACTCTCCAGATGGCCGACCGATCGATCACCCACCCTAGGGGTGAGCTAGAGGATGTGTTGATAAGAGTCGGGGACTTCATATTCCCCGTTGACTTCATTGTATTAGATACACAGCCTGTAGCTAACCCCCGGAATCAAATTCCGGTGATACTCGGTCGCCCATTTCTCGCAACCTCAAATGCTGTGATCAATTGTCGCAATGGTTCGATGAACCTCTCTTTTGGAAATATGACGATTGAACTCAACATTTTTAGGTTGGGGAATCAGCCCGCCGAACCTAATGCTCATATACTGGACGTCTGCTCGATCCAGGAGATCACCCCCGAAGAGTGTGAATTCGAGGAGTTTCTGTTTGAACACGATAATCTTGACGCCACTAGTGCGTTTCTCTTCGAACCTGCTGCTGTTTCTGCGCCCGACAACGAATACGAGTGTTTCACATTCTTGAACGATCTTAGCCGCGCACAGCCCGAGTTTGAATCTTTTGACTTTCCGGATGAGTTATCTGAACCATCCAACTCGGTTGCTTACACTCGCTTTGAACCTTTGCTGGAGTTCTTTGAGTTCGAGACCTTTGCACCAGTCTTGCCTTCCATCATTTCACCTCCAACGCTCGAACTCAAGCCGTTGCCATCTCACCTAAAGTATGCTTACTTAGGTGAGAACGAGACCCTCCCAGTCATCATCTCGGCTTCTCTAGCTCCCGAGCAAGAGAAAGCCCTTCTCGCGGTCTTGCACAGCAACAGGCAAGCGTTTGGCTGGTCCATGGCGGACATCAAGGGGATTAGTCTCCTCATCGTTGAGCATCACATTCATCTGATGGATGATGCCAAACCAGCCCGGGATCCACAAAGACGTCTTAATCCAGTCATGAAGGAGGCTGTGAAGAAGGAGATCGTCAAATGTCTAGATAGTGGTATCATTTACCCTATCTCTGATAGCCAGTGGGTTAGCCCCATTCACGTTGTCCCCAAGAAGTCGGGCATCACGGTCATAACCAACGAGGCAAACGAGTTAATCCCTACTCGCACCCAAACTGGGTGGCGAGTTTGCATTGATTACCGAAAACTCAACGCCGCAACGCGGAAAGACCACTTCCCGCTACCTTTCATTGACCAAATGCTTAAACGATTGGCCGGACATGAGTACTATTGCTTTCTTGATGGCTACTCTGGCTATAATCAAATTCCCATCGCCGAAAAAGACCAGGACAAGACCACTTTCACATGTCCTTTCGGCACGTTTGCATATCGTCGCATGCCCTTTGGGTTATGCAATGCGCCCGCTACCTTCCAGCGGTGTATGATGGGTATTTTCTCGGACATGGTGGAAAAATTTCTGGAGATTTTCATGGATGACTTCTCCATCTTCGGCGACTCCTTTGACGAGTGTTTGCTGCATCTTGACGCTGTCCTTACCCGATGTAAGGACAAGAATCTCACTTTGAACTGGGAGAAATGCCACTTCATGGTGCGCGAAGGTATTGTCTTAGGACATATCATCTCGCAAAATGGCATAGAGGTTGACAAAGCAAAGATTGAGGTCATTTCCATTCTGCCTCCTCCCCGATGCGTCAGAGATATCCGAGCCTTCCTTGGCCATGCAGGTTTCTATAGACGGTTTATCAAGGACTTTAGCAAGATTGCTAGACCCTTGACTCTTTTGCTGGCCAAGGATACACCATTCGACTTCAACTCAAGCTGTGTGACTGCATTCGAGTCACTGAAACGCTCACTCACTTCTGCTCCCGTTCTTTCTTCCCCTGACTGGACGCACCCATTCGAGATTATGTGCGATGCATCCGACTTTGCCATCGGTGCTGTCCTTGGACAGCACATCAACAAGATGCCGCATGTAATCTATTACGCGAGCCGAACCCTGAACGACGCCCAACTTAACTATACAACAACTGAGAAGGAATTCTTAGCTGTTGTATTTGCTCTAGAAAAGTTCAGGCCCTACCTCATCGGCTCTCCAGTCATTGTCTACACGGACCATTCAGCTCTGCGCCATCTTTTTGCGAAGAAAGATGCCAAGTCTCGGTTAATCCGTTGGATCCTCTTGCTTCAAGAGTTTGACCTTGTCATTAAGGACAAACGAGGATGTGAAAACGTGGTTGCCGACCATCTCTCACGACTTCCTTCTTCGCCTTCGCTTCCAATTCCGATCAATGACGTTTTCCCGGATGAACAACTCTTGGCAGTATCGTGCGAACCCTGGTTCGCAGATATTGTGAACTATTTGGCCACGGGATTACTACCGACTGAATGGTCGAGTCAGGACAGACTTCGCTTCTTATCCCAAGTAAAACACTTTTACTGGGACGAACCCTACTTGTTCAAGTACTGTCCCGACCAGATTATTCGTCGGTGTGTCCCCGATGAGGAATTCAAGAGTGTGCTGTCATTTTGCCACGATCAAGCGTGTGGCGGGCATTTTGGGCCCAGAAAGACAGCTGAGAAGATCTTGCAATGTGGTTTCTACTGGCCACAACTTTTCAAAGACGCTCACGACTATTGCAAGACTTGCTCCCGGTGCCAACACATGGGCCGGATATCCCGGAGGAATGAGATGCCGCTCCAACCGATCTTGGTTGTGGAGATTTTCGATGTTTGGGGGATAGACTTCATGGGGCCGTTTCCCAGCTCTTTTGGGAACTTGTACATCCTTCTAGCTGTTGATTACGTCTCTAAATGGGTCGAGGCTGTGCCCAGCCGGACTAACGACAACAAGGTTGTCGTTAGGTTCCTTAAAGAAAACATTTTCTCCCGGTTTGGGCACCCCCGAGCGATCATTAGTGACAATGGAAGTCATTTCTGCAACAAAACCTTCGAGGCCTTGATG
This sequence comes from Agapanthus africanus, assembly GCA_030015575.1. Taxonomy (NCBI): domain Eukaryota; kingdom Viridiplantae; phylum Streptophyta; class Magnoliopsida; order Asparagales; family Amaryllidaceae; genus Agapanthus; species Agapanthus africanus. The sequence continues at coordinate 303,201,280 of CM057345.1, forward strand.
CGGAAATACTCCATTAATCATAAGCTTTCTACGCCCTACCACCCCCAAACCTGCGGGCAGGCCGAAGTTTCAAATCGGCAAATCAAGCAGATACTGGAGAAGACGGTTTCCAAGAACCGTAAGGATTGGTCTCTAAAACTCACTGATGCCCTTTGGGCATTTAGAACCGCGTATAAGACCGACCTTGGCATGTCTCCCTATCGGCTTGTGTACGGAAAAGCCTGCCACCTTCCTGTCGAAATCGAGCATCGCGCGTTTTGGGCGATAAAGGAGCTGAATCTGTCTCTTGAGGACGCGGGCAGCCATCGGAAGCTGCAGCTGAACGAACTGAACGAGCTTAGGGATGAGGCTTACGATAACGCAGTTGTCGTTAAGAATCGAACGAAGGTGTTTCACGATAAACACCTTTTGCGCAAAACCTTCGTACCTGGTCAGCAGGTACTGCTTTACGACACCCGACTTCATTTCCATCCTGGAAAGCTCCGATCTCGCTGGAAAGGGCCGTATTTTGTGCGGAATGTGTATCCGCAGGGCGCTCTGGATTTGGAAAATCCAAAGGACGGTTCACTCTTCAAGGTAAATGGACACCGATGCAAACCGTACCTTAGCGCCGAACCAACAGAGGAGCTCCTGTTCTTACAGGAGCCGGTTTACCCAGAATGATCTTCCTCTGCCTACCTCCAAACTTCGGTTATCCAGCCAAGAACAGTGGACACTGTTCCAAATAAGTTTGGGGGTATGTACAAACCATTTTGTATATATTTGTGTATATTCTTTTTCTTTTCTTTAAAAAAAACAAAAACAAATAAAAATTTGTGTATCGCTAACCGACAATTTTGACCCTTCAAATGATCTCTTCATGCAACGACAGTGAGGACACTGTCCAGTTTAAGTTTGGGGGTACGCTCGGTACGCATTTCTTACCTTCGCATTCATATGTATATTTTGCATCTGCATATTAATATCCATAAAATCCATAAAAATTTAAAAATTTTCTAAAAACATAAAAACTTTTCTGTCAAGTTAGCTTGTGAAATAAACTCTGATTCAACATTTCGACGGTTTCTGTTTGAAAAAAATAGGAATAACTAGATCTTATGTTTGGATTTTGAAAACCTGAAAGATAACTCTCCTTTGATGTTAACTATAGCTGATATACGTCTTTACATCACACTACACGTGTCGTAAGATTTTAGGAATTAGATGACAAGTCTTTCATGTTTAAACTTTTAAACAGATAAATGATTTTCTGAGGATCAAATAGGTTTGTTCTGAAATAAGTAATGTCAAGAATAGTTTATGAAGTAAAGCGAATATGAAGGAATATTATTGATGCCGTAATTGGAACTAAGTCTGAAAAATAACCCATCGGAAACTTGATTGGAATGATTACACACCAAACCCACTAAACACGTCTTTTATCCAAAAAAATAATTGAACTGCCGGTTATATCTCCGTTCGTATTAAATCATCTGATTTTCGCGCCAAACTGTCTTTTGTTTTTGGACCTAGGTAACTTGAGTAATTAAGTCCGCTGGGGTGTTTCTACACCTAATGCCCTAAAACCAACTGGTTTGGGTGCATTGGCCCAAAGTTCGCTAAGAAGCCTAGAAAGTCCAGTTTAAAACAAAGTCAAGCAAGTGTTCTCTCCGAGTTAAAATTCCTAACGGTTCTTTGTGTGAGAATAATCTTGATAAAAGACAAGCTTTTATAAAAAATTTTAACGGAGATATGAAGGTTTTACTCTTTGATAAAGACTATTGCACGTTCACAGAGGTGTGTATGAAATGAAAATAAGAAAAAGGTGGAGTGAAAAATACGACTTAGTTTCCTGTTATGGAAGATTGAAATTCTGAAGTTAAAACCTTACTGGAAAACGAAACTTGAAAAATGCTTAACTCTTTATAAAACTTATGTGATCCTTTTAAAAATTGTTATCTGGGCTTTATTGTGTGACATGATGACTTTAATCGATCCTTCTGGAACTTGACGACCCTATTTGCACTGCACGTAAAGACATATAAAATCTGTAGTTAAATAAGAAGCGAGGTGTGAAAAATAAAGGTTCGATAGTCTAGACTTAGGATTATAGAATTGTTATTTTCTAAAATAAAACTTTAGGGTTTGAAACTAAGTCATTTTTACAAACCAACTTGACCGGATTTTGTGGGTAGTATCCGCTGAAAACCCTCAGGAGACAACACTCCTCCTACTAGGGACACCTAGAGGTTTAACGGCTTGTTGCACATGCTCAGTGCAATCGCGTTCCCTGCGAAAGTGAGGTTAGGAAATTTTTTGTGAATAAATGGGCTTTGCTCGGGACGAGCAAATGATAAGTTTGGGGGTATTTGTTCATATCAGATTTTTGCATTTTCATACCGCCCAATTTTTATCACATTTGCATATCCGTAGATACTCTTGAGCCGTGTTTGCTAGTCAAATGCAGGATACAGGTTCTCGGTTCTAAAACGGTGAAATTCATGGAAAACACGAAAAAATCCGGGTTCCTGCCAACCACAGATAAAAACACGGTCTCTGCTCTTCATCCGTATGTTGCCAGATATCAATAGGAAGACAAAAGATCAAATCAATGTCATTCTCATACACAAGGCTCAATGGTAGCACAAAATCCAAGAGATCTACGCGGAGCTCGAGGCAAATCATGACAAAATCTTGACAAAAAGTCTACCTTTCCCTCAACAGAATTCTGGAAAATTCGTGAAGCAATTATAAGAAAATATATATACCAGAATCAAGCACACAGCAGATCAGGCCACCACAAAAAAGCAGATGACCCAATTCCACCATAAGAGCGTGGATCCGCGGCAAAAGGTGGGTCCAGGCCGCGGATCCGCGGCCCTTTAGGCGCCAAACCTGGAGAAATTTGGGGGGCATTTTGGTCTTTTCATGTTTGTTCTGGTGGTTGCCCTAGGTTTCCATTCTCCAGCCTATAAATAGCCCAGAAGTTTGTGAAGGAAAGGGTCCAATTTTGTATTCTCATTTTGCCTAGTTTTAGTGTTGTTCTTCTTCCTCTTCTCACCTCTTCTCCATTAAACTTGTAGTGAGCTTTTGAGTGAAGAGTGATGAATAAAGAAGACCATTTTTATTATTATCATGCTTGTCTCTTTCTTTACTTGTTATAATTGTTGTAACTTTAAATTCGTTAAGTAGTTGTTGTTATTTCTTTGTTGTTTCTTTCTTCTCTTTTTTCTTTATCCTTACATACGACAATGATACTCACGCTCGATCCTCGCCAAGGTGAGGTCGCAAACAGTTAGTCATATTCTTCTAATCTCCTTCTTTCTATCTTCCTCTTTTGTGTTGTTTTGTTTTTCCTATCATGAAGTGTGAGTAGTTCTTTACTTGTTAGGGTAGGATAAGGGAAGTTTGAGAGAAGGAAATCTCTCTCACTCTTTCCTTGCCCAACAACTTGAATCGACTCCCGTTAATTGAACCACAATCCGCTCCTTACGGCACCCTATCCTACATGATAGCGGTGAGACCGGTTGTGGTTGAATTAACCGGAGGTTATGGATAAGAGCCAAGAACGGACGGACAAGCACCAAAAGGAAGGACTATGCGTTGGAAAGCCTAGCTTATACTCGCAAGTTCCTTCCTAGTCGTGCTAATCCCCGTTGTTGCCGATTACCGTAACACCGATATTAAGTGGGGCAACGAAAGATGTGGAGACTCCTAACTCAAACTAACCTAATCCTAGCCCTAACAAGCTCTCTTTAAATATCAACTTAACACTTAGATAACCACAACAAAATCTGAACAACCGGACTTAACTCGTCGAAAAACACATAGAAAAAGATTCCCATCTCCCTGCGGACGACCCGTACTCAACCGGCTAGCTACGTGCGAAACCGTCTTGATTACGGTATTTAAACTTAAACTTGAACACGCTCGTATCATATCAATCACGTCCCTCCCCCCTTTAGTCTGTAAGACACCTTTAGAGAGGGTGACTCCATGACCTGTAGGTACACCACCATGCCAGGAGTCATCTATTCTAAAATACTATTAGAATATTGTCAAAATATCCATATTGGGAAGTTACCCAAATCTAGATCTAAAACTATAGATCTAGTAACCAGAATGTCAGATATTATATCCATATCCTTTGTGGAGAAACAACTGTATGACGACCACAGTACAACCGATCGTAGTATAGGAATTTTACTTCCTACTCTGTGTATGTCATCCAAATACCAAGACATCACAGCCTACTACCTTCTTAACAGATCCATCCTGTTAGTTATATGTATGCCCTAGAGGACATTACTATACATAGGATGTATATTGTAGTGGATGCTGGGACATATATAGGGAGGACTTTCTTGCTCGACATGATAGTATGCTATCTGGTTGATCTTTACCTTAACGTGTACACTGATAGTCTCTCTGTTACATGTTGGTAAAGCCCTTAGGATAAGTACTTGACTACCTGGACTATGATGCAGATCATACTAGTGGGGACAGGTAGTCCATAAGTACATCCTTCAAAGTCCCTAGTCGAGGGTGTATCAAGACGGGGCATCGATATACCAGAGTAGACTAGCGTGTACCTTCTCGACCCATACAGATGGGCGATGGATGATCCCATATCCATTGGTGTTTGACATCAGAGATGATATACGGGTGCTCAGTAGAGACTGGGTACACTGGACGGACTCGCCGAGAACTCCCAGATGGTATTATACCTCACGTCAGATGGCAGTTCTCTGGTGACACTGGTACAGAGTAGTCTGTTGACCCGAGATCGTCATAGAGTCTTGTGTGGTTCCCACTGTGCTTTGATTTCTATCTTACCACGTCCAAGAGGGCGTGCAAAACGGTGGTTTTTGGGTATAGTCCCGAGTCACATGGAGGCAATGAGCGATAGGAGGGGATTCGTCTCTCCCGGTATAGGGGGTTGATGTTGCGCTGTGTTCGATTGGCTATAACAGGAAATCCCTGGCCAGGGTTGCTGAGATTTACTGGTAAGTGTTACCAGTAGTTTCTCGAATTGTTATAGACCTCATATCAACACGACTTATCGAGCTATTGGGGTCTGACGTTTACCACCCCTAGGCGAGATATGCGACATATCAGACGATCAGACCGGACTGTACGGTAGTGTTACTGGTTGGATTCACTGGAGTGTGAGCGGGCTTGCTCGTCGATCTTCAGATCGCTCAATACCCGGGTGGCCGTTACGTTTAGCAGACCGCTTGCGGCTTGTGGGTGTTTGATATGATCATCACTTGCTGCCGGCGTATTGACGAGTCTTTAGAGTCCTACACAGAGGTTTCCTGGCTCAAGCGAAACGAAATAGGAGCGCATATGAGATATGTGCGGGACCGAGAATAATGCGTGTATGTGATACCGTATTTAATTCTCGCGATGAGTGTGTCGAATGGTTGTATGCGATATAACCTAATTATCGAATCAAGGATTGATTCGATAAGCCGATACATTGTATACTAGTCGGTTGTGTGCGATTTGACCGGATCGTTAAATCAAGTGTTGATTTAATGATTTAATGCATAATTATATATTTGATATATTACTTTGCATTAACTAGTATCGGTTCACTTTAAATGGATTTTCTCGCTCGGATGTGCGCATTATATATGTGATATGATTTTGTGCACATGCTTGTATCATGTTTGATGGTGCATGTAAAATTGGTTAAGTATAAAGAATTAAACCTTGGCTAATGAAATGGTTAGGGTTTATTATTTGCTTATTCATTTTATTCATTTATTTATTCTTTTGGAAAAAGAAAAGGAAATGATAAAATGGTGGCATTCTTTGTTCTTTCATGAAGCTTCATGAATACTTTGACCAAGTCACCATTTTTGTCTCATCCTTAAACCTAACCATTCCATTTAACCATGATTCATTCTCTACACTAAACCATGGTTTGAATATGATAAGGTTTGATTTTCTTTTCCTTTCTTAATCAACACTTATTATATTCATCATCTTCTTCTTCTTCTTCACTTCAAGAAGAAAGCTTGCTACTCCAATGGCAAGTGATGAAAACTAGTGAGAAATCCAAAACTAAAGTCTACCCACTTCCTATTTCTTCATCCTCTACCTCTTGCCAAGTAGTAGAGTGTGTTTCCTTCACAAGTTTTCATGGCTTGGTGAAGGTGGAGCTTGATCTAGCGATGTCTCGACGTAGATCATCTTCGGCATGGACATCGACGACCTAGCTCGCCATTTCTCCGACGAAGCCGACGCTAGAGCCCGGGAATTCATTTGGACAGCGGAGAGGACTTCATTGCGGAGCCGTGGAGGTGGAGCACCGGATCTACAAAGGTTGTATTTCCGTATTCTTGTAGTTAAGTATTAACTAGTTTGCTTTTCGCCTAGACTTCTAGCCAACGATCCGGTAGTCGGGTTTCTCTGCACCGTTAAAATTTGAAATTGGCATGGTTGATGCCTTGTGAGACCTCATTAGGATGCCAAGGAACCCTACAGTGGTATCAGAGCCTAGCTAGAGCCTTAGGCGAAGTCTAGACGACGTTTGAATCCCGATCGAACCCGAAACCCCATTTTTCCCATGCTCTCTGTACTTTTTTCAAAACAGTGCATTTTTCCACATTAAAAATATGCAGAAAATTAAGCAGGGTATTATATGAATTACTGTGAAATACGGGGGCCTAATTCAATTAAACCACCGCGGAACCGCGGCACGAGCTTGGCATGTGCGGCGGTTCCGCGGCCGTATGGTCTCCTCTTGCGTTGACTTTTGCACAGTAATTCCTATTTTACAGTGATGAGTTCTCTGGGATATTTTTAATTTTTATTCAAGAGTTGAATAATCTGGGATGTTTTGGAGCTTCGATGATTCGATCGGGTTTATCAGACTTTGTCTATTTGGCTTTCCGGATAATTTTTGAATATGTTAAAAAGTTCGACCGGATATAAATACCCAATTTTTCCCCTGTCGGGAAATTTCCAAGTGTTGGATTTTTCCGTAGTTTAACGACGTTCTAAGTAGTGCAAGTAACGCGATGGACCCTCTAGAAGACAACAAACCTTAACTTGATTATGTGACCGTCTTGAACTGCCCTTTGAACCTTAGGGTTTGGGACAGTACGGCGTGCCACATGTGAGGCGTTGGCTTGACCCTTCTACGGCTGGACCGTTGGTACTGAGGCACGAACGGAATGTTGTTAGACTTATTTCATGTGTTGAGCTGTATCGGGAAAACTTGGGTGTTTGAATGTTCAATCGGAAAGTTTAACATTTTCTAATTATCTGGAATGGGATACAATAATTGGAATTCACAAGAAGTTATGAGATAACTGAATGAATGTTATAAACATAGCACTTTAGTCTCACTTGATCGGTTGCCACAGAATTTTGATGTGATCAAAAGTCCGTCGCAATCACGTAGCGTACGCGGATACTCGCCGGGTAAACATAATAGACAGCCTCGCTCCATAGCCTCGACCAAGTGACTGTAGGAGAACCCCGTCACCGAAAGCATCCGTTCGGGTGCTCGCGGCAGCGGTGTTCCGCCTTGGTGCACTTCGTCGACGGTATCGGGGGTGCGGCCGCCTACTAAAGTTTGCGACGTGCATTCGATCAAAATGTCGAGAATCCTGTTGAATTGCCCGACTTGGTATTGAAAAGTGTTTTCGATAAAGAGACTAAAATGCGGGGTTTATAATTGTTAGGCATGCGATGTCTAAAGAATTCATTTGGTCAGGCATGCGATGTCTGAGGAGGTTGCGGATTCCAACTGTTGTAGTTTTACACTTTCTTTTCTGTGACCGTAAGTGTAATATGTGATATCGCCGGTTTCGTTGCTATATGCCAACGACAATTGGGATGCGCATATTTACTTACGTTGATGACATGTGATGTTATGTGTTGCTGGATATGTTATATTGGATCGTCGTGTTCGAATAGCCGGGGGTTTTTATGTGAGATGAGTGTTTTTCATTTTCATTCATGTAAAAACTTGTATGTAATATTCTTTTATTGGGGACTTCCAGGTTGCGGAAGATGTCACCCTTTGTATATTATTTACTTTTCCGCACTAGGATAGACCCAAGGAGGGGAGCACAAGTAACCGGGTTCTGGAGTCCAGTGGGAGACCAACTCGAGGAGTCGAGTCCGGGTCTCCTAACTCTAGAATTGGTAGGGTTGCTTGCCGCTCTCGTAGGGGTCTAGGGGTGTGGGTTTGGCTATTCCTCATGACCGTGGAATCCGTGTTTTATACTGGCTCGTATTGAAAACACGGACGTCCTAGTATATCTAATATTTCATATGTTTCTTCTGCTGCGATATCTGTGATGTGATCATGTGATGTTCTGTGATAGATACAGTATATAGTATATTTGATATATTATATAGGCGTTACTTATGTTTTACACCCGCGCTAGCCCTGCCCCGCTCTGCCATTAGTTACCTAACCTAACGGTGCACGAGGGGACATCGAGGCGAATGCGGATGGCATAAGTGTATGTCGTATTTATCTGTGATGTTTAGGTACTTAAATGATGGGACTTCATTAATGAGATTAATGAAATAAAAGAAACCTAAGATGTTGTAGAATCGAATTTAAAAATAAAACAGGTAGCTACAGTTCTTGCTTTGCACAGAGGTATATGTGATATATCCTGCACCTTATTCGATAAGGAAAGGACCGAGATCCCTTCACCGGGAGTGACTCCTTTAGCAATAACTGGCAGATGCCACACACTCGGTTTGTTTTTTGATTGCTTTTAAGAGTTTTTGCTTTGCACAGTGATATATACGATATATCCCGCACCTCATTCGACGAGGAAAGGACCGACGATCCCTTCACCGGGAGTGACTCCTTTAGCAAAACTAGAAAAGCCTCAAAAACACTCCATTTTAAAAATCATTTGATTCTACAACGATATCAAGTTCATTACGCAATAGGTTTTCAGAAAAACCTGTCGTAGCCCTCCGTCATTTCAGATAAGTTGTATATAGTATTCGTGCTGCATTTGTTGGCTTTCGTCAAGGTGCAGTGTGCGGTAGCTATATGCTGCTTATCTGCTAGCATACGATGCGATTGGATTAGGGTAGTCATGCGGCTTTGTTGGCTTTCGTCAAGGGTCGTGCGGGTGGGTTTAATTCGATCAAGAAATGTACGGGTTGAACTTGACTAGCGGGCTATGGTTTGTTGGCTTTCGTCAAGGTCATAGTACGTTAGGGGCAAAATATTATCGGGAATTTCAAGTGTTGAAATTTGCAATGAGATTGCATACCTTCTATGAGATAGTTGGATCCCGATACCCGCTGCGAGTAAGAGTTACTCCTGAGAGAGTTTTATACATTACAATTAGCCGATCAAGTAGGTGTCTAGAAAGGTGTTAACGAGGTTACGCCTCTGGGAAAACGAGGTTTACATTAATTAGGTTCATGCGAAAGCACGTGGGACCTCCCTCAAAGTACCGACACTGGCCTGGCTGAAAGATTGACGAACTTGTAGTGTGTAATTAATCCCGGCTAGTCTTTCCTTTTAGGGTTTGAAGGAAGATTTGATAAAAAGCAGTAGGAGCCATCCTGGTTAGATAAAATAATAACCAATCTATTCTTGCAAGAGCGCACGCTGAGTGTTTTCTTCTCTCTCTCTCCTGGTAGCGACCATATCACGCCTTAATCAAGATAATAATACGGAATATTGACCGAACCCACTTGTTATACTGATCTGGGGAACGTTGGTCCCGCTCCAACTTATAATTGTTATAAGACAGAGCAGGAAATTGGGGATTACCAGAATTCCCGTACCGCCCAAACGAAGAGAGTGCATGCTGATGCATCATCTCCGGGTTTGTTCATTATGTAGAACTGTTTCTCTGTATCCTCTACGTCCTGGGTATGTGATACCAGAACAGGATCCCAGATATGTAATATGTTACATAGGGCTACAGAAAGGTAGAGAACTGAGAACGGGTGATAAGTTTCTTGAGGCAGAAAACGGGGCAAGTGTTGCAGCCAAGTCTGTTGGTCACTGTCACCCTGTATTCCAAATACATTGATTCTGAACGAATGTTATTAGATACCGAACCTGATATACAAAATCATATCTATCTCTTTATTAGTAAAGAAATGATAAAATTTTGTATAGCTGGATAATGTTTTGAACATTTCCTATATCAAAAGTTGATCGATTCAGGCACGTTATCTAAAAGCATTGAAGTTCTAAATCAAACTGCAGTTCTTAGTATACGGAACACACACAAGAGGAAGAGTTCAGAATTGAACGATTCCTTCTTGAGGTATTGTAGACTAGGTCATATCAATGCGACCCGACTAGCTGAAGTTACATAAAGATGCATATTTAAATCAGTTTGAATTTACATCTTATGAAACTTTCCAGTCATGTCACAAAGATAAAATGACCATAGACCTGTTTATTGGAAACAGAGAAAGAGTTAGTAAACTCTTGGGATATGATACATGTTGATGTATGTAAGCTCCCCTGTCTACACATGCCAAGATCGGTTCTTTATACTTCATTACATTCTCTGATGATCTTTCGAGATTCAGACCTATGTTCCTGTTGAAACACAAGTCTGAACCTTTTGAGATATTCATAGAATATAAGTTAGAAGTAGAGAACCAGAATACGGGTAAAAGTATTATGTCCTTTGATGAGATCAAGGAGGAGAATACTTGAGCACGGAAATTCTGGACTATTCTAAAGGAGAATGAGATTCTCTCTCAGCATTACTCCTCCGTATACACCATTGCACGATGGTATATCGGGGTGGAGCAATCAGACCCTATATGATAAGGTGTGCTCTATGATGAGTACTACTGAGTTACCTATTTCCTTTTGGGGAGTTATGCGCTTGAGAAGCTGCATACCTATTGAATAGGGTTCGAATCAAATCAGTTGCCTACCACTTCATATTTGATATGATAAGGGAAGAGCCCATCTCTCAAGTTAGTTGAGATTTGGGGTTGTCCAGCCTATGTCTGAAAAGAAAAATCCGGACAAGCTCGAGGTAAGATCTGTTATGTACAACTGGAAAGGTTCCAGCTATACAAACAACAGCAGATGATTTGGTAGAACCAAAGGATTCAGTAGATTCCAACGAACCTCAGCCTCTCCGCCGATCTAGTAGGGTTCCTCACCCACCTGAGAGATACTTCGGTTTCTCTATGACAGTGGGAGCGAGGATTGCATCATGAGATGATGACCCAACTAGTTTCGAGCTGGCCATCAGGAGTAAGACTCTGTAAGAATGGCTGGATGCTTAGCGATCTGAGATGGAATCCATGTACACCAACAAAGTATGGACTTTGGTTGCTATATCTGAAGGGTTAAATCCCCATCAGGAGCAAGTATATCTTGAGAAGATTACTTGGTGTAGATGGAAAAGTTGAGACTTTCAACGCTAGACTTGTTAAAAGTTTGCATCATTGACCAGGTGTGGATAATGATGAAACCTTTTCAAGTAGCTATGCTTAAGTCCATCCAGATCCTACTTGTCACGGCTACATACCATGACTACGATATCTGGTGGTTGGGTGTCATGACTGCTTTTCTAAATGATGTTTTAGAAGAGTGCGTCTATAAGTACACAGCCAGAGGGCTTCGTAGACAGTGGGAGCAGCGGAAACGTGTACAAGATGCTTTATATGATAAAGCAGGTATCGCGGAGTTGGAACATCTGTTTTGATGTAGTAGTTAAACAGTTTGACATCATCAAAATGGTAGATGAACCTTGTATATACAAAAAGGTAGTAGGGAGTATGGTGATGATCCTCGTAGAGTACGTGGATGACATACTCTTGATAGGGAAGAAGTTTCCTATGCTACGCTCAGTCAATCTCCGCTTATCACCAGAATTCTCCATAAAGGATCAAAGTGATACCTCCTAAATCCTGGGTTTTGGATCTATGAGATAGATCTAATTGGATGTTAGAATTCTCACTAGTTGTAGTGAGATGGTATCAATCGATCCTGGGGAGAATCACTGGAAGGGTTCCAGGGTGATAAGAATGACTGAAAGTCAGTCACAGGCATTGTCTTTACCCTCAGTAAAGGGACGGTATGTTGGAAGAGTTCCAAGCTAAATACCGTGACATACTAGACGATAAAGGCTGAATACATCGCTACTTAAGATGCTACCATAGAGGCAGTCTGGGTGTATAATAGTTCATGAGATGAACTTCGTTCCTACCATTGTGAGACAATGGAGTTGTGGCTTATGCCAAGGAACACCCGTCCCATCAGTGACCCAGGCGTATTCTGAGGCCGCATCACCTGATCATGGAGATAGTTGATCTCCAGGGTGATCGAGGTAAGGAGAGTAGATTCTGAGGACAACACAGCGGATCCACTCACAAAGGCCTGTTTCCAAAGAGAGATTTTTTTTTGGGATGGTTGAGTATGAGATACTGCAACCACTGCTACAGATGGCCCTAGTGTAAGTGGGAGATTGTTAGTTATATGTATGTCCTAGAGGCCATTACTATACATAGGATGTATATTGTAGTGGATGCTGGGACATATATAGGGAGGACTTTCTTGCTCGACATGATAGTATGCTATCTGGTTGATCTTTACCTTAACGTGTACACTGATAGTCTCTCTGTTACATGTTGGTAAAGCCCTTAGGAAGAGTACTTGACTACCTGGACTATGATGCAGATCATACTAGTGGGGACAGGTAGTCCATAAGTACATCCTTCAAAGTCCCTAGTCGAGGGTGTATCGAGACGGGGCATCGATATACCAGAGTAGACTAGCGTGTACCTTCTCGACCCATACAGATGGGCGTTGGATGATCCCATATCCATTGGTGTTTGACATCAGAGATGATATACGGGTGCTCAGTAGAGACTGGGTACACTGGACGGACTCGCCGAGAACTCCCAGATGGTATTATACCTCACGTCAGATGGCAGTTCTCTGGTGACACTGGTACAGAGTAGTCTGTTGACCCGAGATCGTCATAGAGTCTTGTGTGGTTCCCACTGTGCTTTGATTTCCATCTTACCACGTCCAAGAGGGCGTGCAAAACGGTGGTTTTTGGGTACAGTCCCGAGTCACATGGAGGCAATGAGCGATAGGAGGGGATTCGTCTCTCCCGGTATAAGGGGTTGATGTTGCGCTGTGTTCGATTGGCTATAACAGGAAATCCCTGGCCAGGGTTGCTGAGATTTACTGGTAAGTGTTACCAGTAGTTTCTCGAATTGTTATAGACCTCATATCAACACGACTTATCGAGCTATTGGGGTCTGACGTTTACCACCCCTAGGCGAGATATGCGACATATCAGACGATCAGACCGGACTGTACGGTAGTGTTACTGGTTAGATTCACTGGAGTGTGAGCGGGCTTGCTCGTCGATCTTCAGATCGCTCAATACCCGGGTGGCCGTTACGTTTAGCAGACCGCTTGCGGCTTGTGGGTGTTTGATATGATCATCACCTGCTGCCGGCGTATTGACGAGTCTTTAGAGTCCTACACAGAGGTTTCCTCGCTCAAGCGAAACGAAATAGGCGCGCATATGAGATATGTGCGGGACCGAGAATAATGCGTGCATGTGATACCGTATTTCATTCTCGCGATGAGTGTGTCGAATGGTTGTATGCGATATAACCTAATTATCGAATCAAGGATTGATTCGATAAGCCGATACATTGTATACTAGTCGGTTGTGTGCGATTTGACCGGATCGTTAAATCAAGTGTTGATTTAATGATTTAATGCATAATTATATATTTGATATATTACTTTGCATTAACTAGTATCGGTTCACTTTAAATGGATTTTCTCGCTCGGATGTGCGCATTATATATGTGATATGATTTTGTGCACATGCTTGTATCATGTTTGATGGTGCATGTAAAATTGGTTAAGTATAAAGAATTAAACCTTGGCTAATGAAATGGTTAGGGTTTATTATTTGCTTATTCATTTTATTCATTTATTTATTCTTTTGGAAAAAGAAAAGGAAATGATAAAATGGTGGCATTCTTTGTTCTTTCATGAAGCTTCATGAATACTTTGACCAAGTCACCATTTTTGTCTCATCCTTAAACCTAACCATTCCATTTAACCATGATTCATTCTCTACACTAAACCATGGTTTGAATATGATAAGGTTTGATTTTCTTTTCCTTTTTTAATCAACACTTATTATATTCATCATCTTCTTCTTCTTTTTCACTTCAAGAAGAAAGCTTGCTACTCCAATGGCAAGTGATGAAAACTAGTGAGAAATCCAAAACTAAAGTCTACCCACTTCCTATTTCTTCATCCTCTACCTCTTGCCAAGTAGTAGAGTGTGTTTCCTTCACAAGTTTTCATGGCTTGGTGAAGGTAGAGCTTGATCTAGCGATGTCTCGACGTAGATCATCTTCGGCATGGACATCGACGACCTAGCTCGCCATTTCTCCGACGAAGCCGACGCTAGAGCCCGAGAATTCATTTGGACAGCGGAGAGGACTTCATTGCGGAGCCGTGGAGGTGGAGCACTGGATCTACAAAGGTTGTATTTCCGTATTCTTGTAGTTAAGTGTTAACTAGTTTGCTTTTCGCCTAGACTTCTAGCCAACGATCCGGTAGTCGGGTTTCTCGGCACCGTTAAAATTTGAAATTGGCATGGTTGATGCCTTGTGAGACCTCATTAGGGTGCCAAGGAACCATACACATCCCCTATTCTGATGAGGTCGAAACCCATGACTGTCACATCAACATTAGATGATCTATCTCCGCTATTCTTGCTCAAGTCTATAAATAGACATAAGCTACTTGCCCACTATGCTTCCGCTGCTCCCACTGACTACGACAACCCTCTGGCAGAATAATATATACTTGCGCTTCTAAAGCTAGTTTAGAACGACGACATACTTATCCTCCTGCCGGATCTCATAGTCTGGAACAACAGTAGTGTCAAGTCTGGGTAAACAAGAACCTGCCTGTCACCGTCCTTAAGGCTACCGGGATACCTCTTGGGTGTCTGAGGTTACCCACCATATCTGCGGAGTGGCTATTGGAATGTCAAACCTGATTGAATATATAGGTCCTATTAAATTTTCCGTAATCGTTTGCGGTTCTGGAATCACTTCCAGTTCTACCATACTCCCACTACTGTTTTCTGAAAAAATCCATTTTATTAAAACTGTGGCGAGTCAAGAACAATATCACTATTGATCTTCTAGATGGTAGAAAATCAACACTCGTCAAAGCTAGGGTCAACCCACAAACTGCCATTACAGAAACGTGCCTTGAGTTATCCAGTGTCTGGTTTTATGTATAAACTGGACAACTCCCCTTACCTTAACATCGTTAAGATATGATCCATTCTATATCCAATATAGAAACTTTGGCACATATTTAATTGGAACCAGATCTAAAAACATGCAGCTATCTCCATTGCATATCAACTTAATGGAGAGAGGCTAATCAGCATTACTCAACTTAGGAATCCATCAATTATAAGTAACCTGAAAGAGAAACAAGTTTCTCAAAACCATTACTATCAACTGAATACCAATCACAAGAATCTACATCTTCGATTTCTTTAAAGAATCCTGATTCTTGCGACACATGGTTCTCTACTTTATTCCTATACCCACAACTTCTCAATACTTAGACATTGTATTTCTACGAAACACTTGTCTAAAAACTAGAGAAGTCACAAGTAAATAGAATATAGTACGAGGACCAACCCCTTTGTCCTGATGGACACTGGACAACATACAATACTCTGTATAAGTCCACTGAGTTGAATAACTCAAAACCTGTGCATCGTAGGTTGAAAACTGTACCCAGGTAATTTCCTCAAATATCACCAATTACAACGAATTCCAATATAATGAGGATGATTACCTAATTCCCAAATGACTTACTCCCACTCATCATCTGTAAAACCATACAGATGTGAGAATCATACCTGGTAAATACATACCTTTGAGTAAGTATCTAATCGGGAAATCAGTTTTCCATAATCAATGCACTGAACCAAAAAAAATGTTTCGTAGGGGTATCCTGGTATTCCTAGCAATGCCTCTTCCATAATCCAATTCATGACTTTAACCATATATTTATTTGCCATCTCTCCAAATCCCTTTATTTGTCTTTATTCATTACCTTCTCTACACCATCGTTAGGCTAAGTGGTTTTCTTCTTTCCCTACCATTTGGCACCAGCCTATGGTTTAGAAGAAGACTATCCAGTAAGCATAATAGGTGTACCCTCCTAATCCTAGGAGTACTCGCAATCTGAGAGAAGGTGATGATAAAAGACAACTGAATAATCCTATTCCTATTTCTCCTGAATCAGAATCCATCCTCGAAAAAATATCCTTCAAGTTCGTATATAACCATACGATGGATTTATCCAATGGAATTGGATGTTCGTAGTGATACGGGTTGTTCTGGAGAAATTAAAGGTGAACTAGGAGTGGCGATGAAATACGTGGTTTGGTCATGAATGATAGCAGTCGCAATTTACTTTGCCCTCTTTCTAATGCCTTTATTTTGTCTTTAGTTATTTCCTTCTGTACACCCTACTTAGGCTAATTGGTTTTCTTCATTCCCCACCTTTCGGCACCTGCCTATGGTTTGGAAGAAGACTATCTAATAAGCGTAATAGGTGTACTCTCCTAAACTAAGGAGCCCTCGCAACCTGAGAGAAGGTGATAATAGAAGAAAACTGAATAAACCAATTCTATTTCTCCTGAACCTGGATCCATCCTCGAAGAAATCCCTCCGAGTTCGTATATAACCATACGATGGATCTATACAGTGGAAGTGGATGTCTATAGTAATACGGGGTGTTCTGAGAAATACAAAGGGTAAAAGAAGGAGCGGCAATGACTTATGCAACTCGGACAATCCAAAAGGCAGTATATTAAGAAGGTTCGGTCAACTTGGTCACTGAGTTATAGTCTAGGGTCGGTCAAAGGTCGCTGCCAAAGAGAGAGAGAAAAAGAAACACTCTGCGTGCACTCTAACCTAGATCAGAATGGTTATCACTTTATCTAATTAGGAAACCTCCCACTGTAATCTCAAATTCTCCTCCAAACCTGAAAGAAGAATCAGTCGGGATCACCCGAAGAGTAAACCAACTCATCAGTGAGAATCGGGATCCAACTATCATCGCATGATAACGTGAAGGAATCCACTCACGTTATTACACTCCAGAAGGTATGCCCAAGTTTGGCAAGTTTCCTGTATGTTTGAAACTTCCGATATAATTTTTATCCTATGCTATTATGACCTTGACGTAGGCCAACAAACCATAAGCCACATGTCAAGTTCAACCCGTCGTTGTCCTGATTAATTTAGGTCATTGTACATGCCCTTGATGTAGGCCAACAAGGTTATACGTCTGTCCTAAACTAATGCATCTATCTGTGCAACAAATGAATACCCAGCAGCTACCAAACACTACGCCTTGACGTAGGCCAACAAACATAGCTTGAATACTACTGACCATCCATAAGAAATGACGGAGGATTACGGCTGGTTTTTGGCGAAAAACCTTTAACGTAATGAACTTGATCTCGTTGAAGGAACCTGATAGTATTTTATAAAAAAATATAGTGGCGAAAAACCTTTGCTAAAGAGATCACTCCCGGTGAAGGGATCTCGTCTCTTTCCTCGTGGAATGAGGTGCAGGATATTCTAACTGAATACCGTGATGCAAAGCAACTTTTAATCGACTATATTGATGTTATTACCCTGACGTAAACTTCTGCCCAAGGGGTCACTCCCGGTGAAGGGATCTCGGCCATTGCCTCGTCGAATGAGGTGCAGGATATTCTAACTGAATATCACTGTGCATAACAAAAAGGAAACGTCTTTGTAATAACACTTTTAAAATTTTGTTCCAACAACATCATATATAGGTTTGTTTTATCCTTGTATTGATAAGAATCAATGCAGTCCCATCAATCAATCACACCAGAAAAGAACGAAAATAAAATATACGTATTTGCCATCCGCATTCGTCACTGGGTCCCGTCATTACTCGTTAGGTTACTTAACTAACGACAGAGCGGGGACTGGACTAGCGCGGGTGCAAAACATATACAACATCTACTAGTATATATACCAATATATAATAATCGCTCCAGGTATGATAAATGCAACATTACAGAAAAGTAATAAGCATCACAGAACAATACAGATAATCTGGGATCTCCGGGTTTCACAGAGCCGCTACTGAAACCCGGCGTTCCCCTGGTCGTGTGGATAGCCTGTGCAATGAAACCTAGACCCCTACGGGTGCGGAAAGTTACCCGCCAAAACCTGAAGCGAGGTAGTCCCCTACAGCATAGTGGATGGAACATCCGGCACTTCACGGAATCCGGTAAATTGAGCACCCCTCCGTGGGTCAACCTGTCCCCCCTACGAGTGCGGCGAATAGTCTGCCAATTCTAGAGTGAGGCCCCTCTGCCTCTCAAAGCCATGAGATACGGACCCGTTGCCCTCCAGAACCCGGCTATCCGTGCACTCCGTCGCGGGGTAAACCTAGTACAGAAATAAATATATACAACGGGTACATCGACCTCAGCCCGGTCGTGCCCCAAAAGAATATTATACAAACAGGCAGTGACGGCAGTCCACAAGTCGGACGCTCGCCCCGCAATATCAAAAGTACAAATAAATCCATACAGCACTACCATTGCACACTGCTATCCACCATGACAAATCCGCAACATTACAGCACAACACAGAACATCAACATGAATGCCACGTTCGCAAACCCGTCTAAAAGAATTATAGCAGTCAGACGCGGTTTACCGATCAAACGAAATTCCCGGTCGGAGATATACAGTAAGTACTGTAAAAACTAACACGTTTAAGTTTCGATCGATAAAATTTCCCGAAGTGGGCCCCACAAACATCTACTGTACAGTAATAAAAACTGGGCCCAAAAGAACCTTACCAGAAACCACAATTTCCAAAGTTGAAAGCCCAGAAGAAAAATGGCCCACCAAGTCGCCAAGACGGCCGCGCTTCCGTGGTCAAAGCTAGGCTTTGACCGCTGATCCGCGGTCGTATGGACGATTTGATGGATCGTTTTTCTTCTGTCTCCATTAAAAAGCCTGCTTGATTTTTCTGTATGGTCAAAATAATTTTTAAAACAGTTTAAAAATCAACAGAAAATTTATACTTGAAAATTGTGATTTTCGAAAATCCGTTCGATCGATATTTTAAACGCGTTAGCACAAATTAGTATAGCTTAATGGTGAGGCTCTGATACCACTGTAAATCCACGGTAGCGCCCCGGCCGTCTAACAGACGCCAGAATGCGGAACAAAACTTTTATGACTGGCGCTATCGCGCACTTTAACCCGGATCTGCCATTAAAGCTAAACTAACATATTGTAAAGAGGGTAGAATTGTTATACCGAATGATCCGAGTCCTTCGGTCTTTAACCATCATCCCACGCTTTGTTGCGGCGGCTTCGATCTTTTGAAAACTCCAGTCTCGTCGTCCAGGTGGCACCACGTCGACGGATCTTTAAATGGGATCCCGCCTCTGAACTGAGGCAATTCGATCGTCAAGTTTGCTAAAAAGAGACGACCAAGATTGATGTAGAGAATGAGTAGAACACTTTGTCTCGTTACGTCCAAAGCTATGGACGAACGTTTAATGAATTTGCCATTTGGAATTGTGATGGAATGAACTAAGAAATTTCCATACACCAAACTATCATAATCTTTTCTCAAAAAATGAAATCACTCTCTTTCCCACCAAAGGGTGGCCAGCCATATATAGAAGGAGATGGGGGTGTGTGTAGGAGCAAGGGAGGGGTGACCATAAGCATTCATACTTATCATAACATAACATCAAAGCATGACTCACAAATGACACTAAGTATGAACACAATAAATACACAATTAAAGCACCATTAATGAACAAATGAGTCACAAGCCTAATCACCACTTCTAGAACCTTCTAGAAGCATGACTCACCCTCATGACTCACCCAAGAAGAAAAGATAAATCCGCATTTAACTGAATGTTAAATACGGCCGATAGAAAACTGGAAACTGGCAACTTCCAAAAGTGATCCTGAAACTAATTTCAGGATAACCCCGTAAAAGTATAAACATACCCGCATTTGTATTACGACCGAATACAAATGCAACTAAGACAAAAATATAATATCTACACAGTATAATACTGGGATCCGGCTTAAACCAAAGCCTAACAGTATTATCTGCCCGAAAAATGACATGTGTGAAAACGTACGTGCATTTTCCGAAGCCCGCCATAATACCATACGGCATCTACAACGTTTCGCCCAAACTTGTAAAACTGTCGGTGGGGGACTCTAATGACTCATCAATACACTGGCACTGGGTATAACCCCTAGCACGTCAGAGGTACAAGCTGTATATAACGGTTGCCTATGTATCGATTGGAAGGGGAGCTGACGAGCGAACTCATCCAGAAACCCTACCAAGCCTGACAGTGACAATATCTGTACAGTCCGGTCCATTCGTCTATGAGTATCGCATATAGGGCCTAGGGGGCCGGTAAACGTCAGACCACCAATAGCTGTATAAGTCGTGTCAGAGAGCAGCCCAGAACACCCTGAGATACTACTGGAATACCTTCCAGTAAATCTCGATTACCCTGGCCAGGGATTTCGTGTAATGGCTCTCCTAAACACAGCACGATCTCACCCCCAATACCGGGAGAGACGAATCCCCGATGATCTGCTCACTGCCTCCATGTGGCTCGGGACTGTACCCAAAAAATACTTGTTTGCACGACTCCTTTGACCCGTGGTAGGGTATAAATCAAAGCAAAGTGGGAACTCACATGAGACAAATGACGACCTCAGGTCGATGAACTAACCTGTACACATGTCACCAGGGAACTGCTATCTGACGCTAGGTATAATACCAACCAGCAAGTTCCCGGCGAGTCCTGTCCGGTGTACTCATAACCCAATGAGCACCTGTATACATCTTAGGTGAACCAACTAACACCAATGGCTTGTGAGACCGGCCACTACCCCTCGTCGGGGTCTCGAATGTATACACTAGTCTACTCCGGAGTATCGATGCCCTGTCTCGAAACTCCCATGACTAGGGACACTTTAAGGATGTGCTTATAGACCCCAGCTCCAACATATATGATCTCCATCATACTGCTGGTAGTCAAGCAAGAATCCTATGGCTCTATCAACATATACATGATGATAAAGGCAAACCAGATAGCACACTATCATCTCGAGTAAGACCGTTCTATCGGTATAGGTCCTCCCTCAATCATTGCATTCACGTACCTGCGATCCAATAATTGACTTGGAGGGCACTATATCCAACAATAGCTAGTTTCTAGTGTTACGACTAGGCGCGATACGTTATCCGACACGGTCCGTGCACTTTGTGCTGGTTTTGCTCTTGGGTTGGTTTCGTAGTGTTGCTATGCACGTTAGCCACTAAACGAACACTTGGGAGTATGTTTGGAGTTGGTGTGTCGGTAAAACGTAGTTTGTTCGTGTTATTGGTCGTTTGCTAATATATACACTTGCTTTGTTATATTGTTTTGTGTTTAGGTTTGCAGGCGGGGACTTCGAACGCTGCGAAAGAGGGGAAGCGAGTGGTTGGCTTTACTTAGCCAGGATCGATTGTGGGTAGATTTAACATCTACAGGGGAATCGTCCGCATGGCGTTATACGTCTGGGCTAGATTAAATGATATGACTATTGGTTATATGTATACGAATATTGATTGTGCATGTGTACCTATGTTGCATTATCTCATTACCTATTAGGTATGGACTTAGTATTAATGAGACACAACACCATTATTGACGGTTCATGTTTCACGAGCACTAATTGTATGCCACACACACACCATCGATAATTGCCATAACACGCACAACTTATATACATACGTGATACTGTATGGTTAGGGACATTGAGACATTGATTCATATTTCATTGTGCATATGACATATAGCATGCCTGTATACCTTCATGCTTACACATATGCCTTGACATGCTTACATGCTAGTTACCTATATACCTATATAGTATTGTACCATTAGTGATAGGTATATTCACACATGAGACATTGTTACATTTACCTCTTGCATACATACTTATACATATACCTGTAGGGTATTACATCATTATTGATAGGTTGATACACATATCTTGCTATACCGACATGGTTATGCATACCTGGCTATAGCTACATGTTCACCTTTATTTAATGTTCTATAGACTTGGAGAGATTAGGAACCGCATGATATATATTAACTTTTTGCAGTTAAATAGCGGTTTTTCCATTATATGCTCATATTACTATTTCATATTGCATATATTACATTCATGGATTTCATATGATGTTCTCTGATATTTTTACTCCTAAGTATATATAATAGTGGAGTGGAACGCTGTTATATATATATATATATATATATATATATTAGTGGAGTGGGACGCTAATTTATATGTATTGATTCATGCAGTTATACTTATTCATTACTTGATGTTTTCTGGATTTGAGGACCGTGGTTGTTTCATGAAATTATGCATTACTTGAAAAACCCGGTTTCTCTTGATATGATATTTCAGCTTCCACCATAAGATTTCTTGGTTCTGAGCTTATATATTACCCCATGCGAGGAGGCGTCGAGGCCGTGTGCGGGTACATGGTGGAACCCGGTTGGTTCTCCGGGGCAAGAAAGGTATTTCGACGGGACATGCCGATGAACCTGGCTGGGGGCGTTTGCCAACCGGTGATAGTATTTGGACTCGACGTATATCTGGGGGATATTGATCATGGTTATGTACGCACATGCCTTGCAGATTTCGGGTAGTGCTTACCCAGGTTCATAGGATGTACGTACATGACACAGGAGGGCCAGTCCTAGGTGATAGCACCTCAGATTTGAGTATTTTGCGTCGATACTGGACACTTGTTTTCATGATGTTTTTGGGTGTAGATGTAGGACACTCAGGTTTCATGAGACATACTCGATAATGGATACTGGTTATATGAGATTTACTTGATATTGGACACTCAGGATATATGATACTTACAGGATATGAGAGCCAAATTTGGGGGATGATTTGTGGAAATTTGGGATTTATGATTGTTTTGTTTGACTTTAGTCCTGCCACGAGGTTAGGATTCCGTGAGGATGACATGTTTTATCCCATACTCCTCGTTTATTTTATATGCATTGCTTCATGTATTAGTAGTACCTGATAGACTACCTTACATGACTGTTGCATACATATTGTCATTTATTGTTCATGTAGTAGTGGTACCTGATAGACTACCTTACATGACTGTTGCATACATATTGCCATTTATTGCTATCAGCTTGCATGCATTAGATTCGCGCTGTACGTGCATACTTGCGATTACCTGCATATGTTATTTACTATTCACGATTTGGAAACTCACCCCCATTGTGCCACAGTGTTTTTCAGGTAGTCCCCCAGGGCAGTCGTGGCAGGCTTTTCTATCTATCGCATCATCTTTTGCAGAGGATACCGCTTCGGCTGACTGTGCGCAGTTTTGCTATATGTGGGTTTTGCGGCTATCCGATATTGTTTATTGTTATCTTTGTACCATGTACTCTCCATCTACCACTTTCATGTATGACTTAGAGACTTGATGTGAGGACGATATTGTATGGTATTTTGTGACTTGGAGGTCTTTTATGCAGTTTTACTTATATCGTCTTTTATTTCTTCACTACGGCATCGTATATCTGTTGTGGTGGTTGTTTTCCGCCTTTGGGCGTGGATTTTCTCCCGGTTGGGGATGCTTTACTTATATTTATGTTGTACCCATTTTTAGGGTTAGTTTTTACAAAGGAGGTGCTGCCAAAATTTTTAAGAAAGAAAAGTTGGACTTTAAAGAATTTATAGTTGAGATTTTCAAAAGTTTTAATAATGTTCTTATCACTTACTACTTTTGATGGTTTAGATTGCTGGGTTTTCGGCTTACTTAAATTGCGTTACTCCTGTAGACGTTGTGTAGTTTAAAGGCCGTCACGTGCCAATTTTTGGGTCGTGACATGTAAGTCTCATGAAAACCTGAGTTTCTAACCTCGACACCAGAAAACATCATGAAAACTAGTGTCTAGCATCGACACATAAATACTCCTCTATCAGGTGTTGTCACCACGACTGGCCCTGATATGTACGTATCCTACGTCTCTTGGAAACCCGAGTGCCCAGTTTTGACACTCGTAATCCACGTATCCATACGTACATGACTCCGGTCGGTATCCTTTAGATCTCCGCCGAGTCCAAATATCATCACCGGTAGGTAGTGGTCTCTCTGCCAGGCTCATCGTCTACACCACGAAATCACTTCTCGCCCCGGGGTACCATACCGGGCTCCACCATGTACCCGCAGAGGGTGCCTCCCGCTCCTCGAATCGGGCAATATCACAAATCTCAGAACCGAGAAAACTCATGGTGGACGCTGAAATATCATATCAAGAGAAACCGGGATTTTCAAATAATGTATAATTTCATGAAACTACCACGGTCCTCAAATCCAGAAAACATCAAGTAATGAATAAGTATATTTGCATGAATCATTATGATGATATATAACAGCGTCCCATACCACTGATATATATATATATATACAATAAATATACATATATATGTCAGCGTCCCATACCACTGATATATATACGCAGGAGTAAAACATCTAGAAAACATCATATGAAAACCATATATCAATGCGATATCCATGAAATATAATATATGCAATATGAAACAGTAATATAAGCATATAAAAGAAAATCCGCTATTTAACTACAACAAGTTATTAAGTATATCATGCGGTTCCAAATTCTCGGAAAACAATGCAACATCATATAAAGGTGAACATGTAACTATAGCAAGGTGTATGAGCATGTACCTATCAATAATAATGTAATACCATACGAGTGTATATGTAAGTATATATGCAAGATGTACATGTAGCTATGTCTCATGTGCATATATACCTGTCACTAATGGTACAATACCACATAGGTATATAGGTAACTAGCATGTAGGCATGGCAATGTATACTACTTATCATATGCGCCAACGCATAAGAATCAATGACAAAACAATACCACATAGGTATATGTAACCCTAGCAAGGTAAGTCGGTGTACATGTAAGTATGTATGCATAGAAAGGCATATGTGTAAGCAAGTAGGTATACAGGTATGCTATATGTCATATGCACAAGGGAATATGAATCAACAAAGTCTCAATGTCCTTAACCGATAATATATCACATAAGTATAGGTGTCAACTATATCTTGTATGTATATGGGTTGTGCATGTCATAGCAATTATCGACGGGGTGTGTGTAGCATACAATTAGTGCTCGTGTAACATGAACCGTCAATAATGGTGTTGTGTATCATTAATACTATGTCCATATGCAATAGGAAAATGAGGTTTGCAATAAAGGTACACATGCACAATAAATGTCCATATACTAAATATCAAGAATCATATCATTTAATCTAGCCCAGACGCATAACGCCATGCGGGCGATTCCCCTGTAGATGTTAAATCTACTCACCGACGATCCTGGCTAAGTAAAGCCAACCACCTGCTTCCCTTCTTCGCAGCGTCCGAAGTCCACGCCTGCGACCCTAAGATCATAAAACAATATAACAAGTGTATATTAGCTATCTACCAATAACACATACAAACTACGTTTGACCAACGCACCAACTCCAAACATACTCCCAGGTTTTCGTTTAGTGGCTAAAGTGCGTAGCGACACTAGGAAACCAACTCAAGAGCAAAATCTACACAAAGACACGTAACGCAAGGATAACGCCCACAAGATAAACACACTGTGCACTCACTGCACAAAACGTGCACGATATCGGCACAACTCTAGCTAGGAACGCAAAACTACGCAACCACCCAGACTAGACCCCAATCATACCGACCACACATTCATAACACAATATAAAACGTGGAATCTAATATAAATCACATCGGAACGTCAATAGAAACTCGCGCCTAAACTTTACCGAAATCTAGTAAGCAACACTCAAACATTTTAGCTTAAAACTACAAGTTTAACCCAAACTAGTAGTCACAATCATCTCATAATAGCATGATCAAACCATTACTAGAATTTTAATCTCACTTAAATAGGATTTAGTAAAAGTTTATTTTGCACTTAAGCTGATTTGACAATTAGGAAAATAACATTTAACAATCTAGTATCTAGGTTAAGTTTTCTTTTGTCTAAACATCTTGATTAACCATTACCACTAATCAAAACCCTAACTTGATTTTCAAAACTCTTTTCTAGAAATTCTAAACATGCAAATGAAAGCTTAAATTAATATCTAATAAGCTAATTAATGATTTAAAACAACACATAGAGTTTAGAATTAGGATTTATACCTCCACAAAACATCCACAAATTAGCAACAAATTAGAAATTTAAGCCTCCAAAAAGCTATCTTTCATGAAGTTCCATGCAAGTTTTGGATTGAAGAATAATGGGTAATGCTTTGTTTATGAGTTTGTGTGATTAATTAAGGATTTTTGATGAATTTTTGGAGCTAAAAAGAAATGAAATGGAGTGAGGAAGGAAAGAGGGCAGCAAGGGGTACGCTCAGCCAAGCTTAAGTGAGGTGGGGGTTTGTGGAATTGTGTAGAAAAATATAGCTAAAAACAACAATAAATGCTAATTAAAGCAATTAATATCTATGCCACCTCAATTCTTTTTCATTAAAAATTCATTTTAATTCACAAAAATCTAGATATTTTGGATGGATGGAATTAAGTTAAAATCTAGTGATTAACTTAGCATAGATTCATATTAGTAATAATTAACCAAAACCAAAATGTAATTACCACTAATTAAGTGCATAATAAAAAGCTTTAAATAATATTTTAATTAAGGAAAAATATTAAAATGCACAAAAATTACAAGTGACTTACAAAAACCCGCAAACTAGCAATTTCTAGCTAAACTAGGTGCAGTGAATTCTATACTGCAAAAAGATCGCTTCTAGGTTTTTACGGAAAAACACATTTTATTTTACCTAAAAACGGAAAATCGCCTAAACGATTTCTAAAACGTTACAATCTTCCCCCTTAAAGAAATTCGGTCCCCGAATTTAAAATTTATCTACATGTATCTTCGAAAAGATGAGGGAAAAACAAATCCTTCCGCATCTCGCTCGCAGCCTCTCCAGTGATCACTTCACTAGACGGCTACGCCAAAGAACCTTCACAGATGGCAAGACCTTTGACCGAAATTTCTCCACCTGCCGATCCACTATAACTATCGGCTGTTGGTGAACGAAAGATCACGTCCCAAAGAATGGTCTGGTGCTGAATCATGTGAAAAGGGTTAAGAAGGTATTTGTGAAGTATCAACACAAGGAATACGGGGTGAATACTCAAAAATCTGGGCGGAAGTGCCAACGATAGGAAATGGAACTAACTCACTAAAGGATCTCAAAAGGACCTACGATTCTGGGACTAAGCTTCCCAAAACTCAACACGCCACTTCATCGGAAAAATCTGTAAGAACACATGATCTCCCACTGCGAACTCAAGTCTGCGACAACGACTGTCGGCATAAGACTTCTGTCTGCACTGGGCTGCTCACATCCTGACCTGAATCAACTGGATCTTCTTTGTAGTCTCATGACTACCTGGGGTCCAAAAATCCTACTCACACGGAGTCAGTAAAACAGACTGGCGATGGACACAACCTACCACACAAGACCTGAAAGTTGCCACTTGAAATGTCTCCTGATAACTGTTATCGAAGGAGAACCCTATCAATGGCAAGTGACGATCCCAACTGCCAACAAAAATTAGTACGTATGCACAAGCATATCCTCTAGAGTCTGTATAGTCCACTCTAACTGACCATCGGCCTACAGATGGAAAGCGGAGCTAAAGCTCAACCAGTACCCAAGGCTTCCTGAAGCTTCTGCCAAAGACGGCTAGTGAACTGGGTGCCTCTATTGGATACCACGCATGAAGGAACTACGTGAAAATGCATAAACTTACCGAAGAACAACTGAGCAAACTGAGCATAACCGGACAACAAACACCCAAATGGAGTCACACCCTGCCTAGAACTGGGTAGACACCATAATGAAATTCATGGAGATCTGCTCCCATTCCCACTCCGGAATGGTAAAAAGGTTACAACTCTCCAGCCGGTCTCCAATGCTCAACCTTAGCTCGCAACAAGTCAGACACCTCGAAACGAAATCCGAAACTTCACTCTTCATCCCTGCCCACCCGCAACTAACTCTCAAGTCACGTTATATAATGGTGGAACTTGGATGAACACAGAAAGCTGGCTAATGTGCCTACTCTAGGATCTCGCGTCTCTACCCATCAGAATCAGGTACACGCCAGCGAGTCCGAAATATAGCACACCCTGGTCATAAATCAAGAATTCTGAATCTTTACCCTGCCGAACATGCTCAGAATCTCAGACAAACGAGCATCGGCGGGCTGTGCCTCACGAAAATGATTAAGTAAAAGTGGACGGGCGCGGACATGAGCAAGATGTCCCCTTAGAAGAGGCGAACCTAAGCTGTACTGAACGGTCACACAAGAACTGTAAATATGCATAAGACTGTCTCTGAACTGCGCACAACTGGAACAAGCTACCCATGGGTCTACGACTCAAAGCATCAGCTACTACAATCACCTTGCCATGGGTAATAAAGGATCTCACAATCACAATCCTTTACAAGATCCATCCAACGGCGCTGTCTCAACTCAGATCCTGCTGCAGGAAGATGTACATTAAGCTCTGGTGGTCCGTGAAAATCTGATACGACTCTCCGAACAAGTAGTGTCTCCCAATCTTCAACGCACGACCACCGCGGCCATCTCCAGATCATATGTGGGATATCCTGCTCGTACTTCCTCCAACTGTCGGGAAGCATGAGCGATAACTCTATTGTCATGACCCGAAATAGCACGTGACTGGCCTTTGAATCATATAAAGTCTATAGGACCTCATCTAATTCAAATAAGCCAAAAGCCCAGAAATCTAAGACCATTTTAAATAATAAATAAAGGAAAAATAGTTTTAAGAAGTGAAGAAACATGTTTTTAAAATAAGGTTTTTAAATAAATAAGCCAAATATGCATTTTTAAAATCTATAGTCTTTTCTGAAAATTTCGACAGAGTTTCCCTTGTAAATACTGGCCCCAAACGGGGTACAACAAGAATAATATATATACAATGATAAAAGGCATCCCCAAGCGGGAGCTAGCTCTTCATCAATCGACGGTCACAACCACGCAAGAATATAATATACAACGCCAAAAGGCGAGGATCAAAACTCAAAAAGGAAACTCAAAATCAGCATGAAAACCATAATACTACAACGCGTGACTCTAAGGTCAAAATAATACACAACTGGTTTTCTAAGTCTGAAACAATATACATTTTTGCTTGATGGAATTTCTAGATACAATTGAATAATACATATACAATGGTGGTTCTGATTCAAAAGAACTCACCTACCAAAGCAAATCACCCGTAAGGGAAGCAGTGTGCCAGAAGCCGCAATGGAACCTGTACGGCAAAACCTGCAAGAACTGTGGCACAACGGGGGTGAGATGCCAACTCGTGAATAGAAAACATCACAGAGCAGAAATCGTATGTATGACACAATCTTATGTCAATACGATCAGATATATATATAAACCTCAAATGAATAAGTCTGAAGCAAGATAAGGTGGCAATGTAACATCTATACATGAGTGTAGTGCCAAGTGCTCGTGCCAGTGCCTCAGGTAATAACATATCATAAATATGAGGTATGATCAATGTCGACTATATCATGAAGTCTATGA
Organism: Agapanthus africanus; assembly: GCA_030015575.1. Classification (NCBI taxonomy): domain Eukaryota; kingdom Viridiplantae; phylum Streptophyta; class Magnoliopsida; order Asparagales; family Amaryllidaceae; genus Agapanthus; species Agapanthus africanus. The sequence continues at coordinate 303,231,103 of CM057345.1, forward strand.
ATATGTGGATATCATCCAACTATGTGATCCATGTCATCAATGTCAACTATATGTATGTGGATATCATCCAACTATGTGATCAATGTCATCAATGCCAACTATATGTATGTAGAAATCGTCAACGTGTCACCCAATGACAATAAGCATCATGCATGTAAATATGATAAAGCATTTGCATGGAAGTATGAGGATGTAAATCAACATGTGTCGTTCGCGACATATCAAATCATGGAACCTTAGTGTCAAGCATAGACACTCGAAAACATCATGAAACCTGTGCCTAGCATCGGCACGTAAATCCTCATATACGTAGGGCTCAGTCAGTCCGAATCGGCCCGTCTCATCTCTCAACTCCGGTCGGTATCCGCCAGATATCTGTCGAGCTCAAATACAATCACCGGTAGGTAGTACTCCCCTGCCAGGCTCACCGTCCAATATATACGAGTCTTCTTGCCCCGGGGTACCTCACCGGGTCCACCATGTACCCGCAGACGCTGCCTACCGCGCCTCGAATCGGGTTTCACATGCCACTCTCAGAACCGAGAAAACACATGGTGGACGCACTGAAATATCATATCAAGAGAAACCAGGTTTTTAAAACAGTACATGCTTTCTTTTGAAATAGCCACGGTTCCCAAATCTAGAAATATCATGGAAACAACATATCTCAATGCGTATAATCATAAGGCATGATGTATGCGACATATAAAGAATGTAAGCATTATCAGTATATCATGCGACATAAAACAGTAATATGCACATAGCGAGAGAAGGCCGCTCTTTTGAAATGAATCGGTTTTTAAAAGTATGTTGCGGTTCCCAGATCTCAAATCAAGCCAGAATCATCTATGTATGTGCAAATACGTATGTATGCATGAATGGGTGTACAATATGTATGTGCATAAGTATGAGTATACAATATGTGAGTACACAAGTATGAATGTACAATAGGTATGTGCACAAGTATGAGTGTACAATATGTAAGTACACGAGTATGAATGTACAATAGGTATGTGCACAAGTATGAGTGTACAATTGGTATGTGCACAAGTATGAGTGTACAATATGTTAGTACACAAGTATGAATGTACAATAGGTATGTGCACAAGTATGAGTGTACAATATGTAAGTACACAAGTAAGAGTGTACAAAAGGTATGTGCACAAGTATGAGTGTACAATATGTATGTGCACAAGTATGAGTGTACAATAAGTATGTGCACAAGTATGAGTGTACAATATGTAAGTACACAAGTATGAGTGTACAAAAGGTATGTGCACAAGTATGAGTGTACAATATGTAAGTGCACAAGTATGAGTGTACAATATGTAAGTACACAAGTATGAATGTACAATAGGTATGTGCACAAGTATGAGTGTACAATATGTAAGTACACAAGTATGAGTGTACAAAAGATATATGCACAAGTATGAATGTACAATAGGTATGTGCACAAGTATGAGTGTACAATATGTAAGTACACAAGTATGAGTGTACAATAGGTATGTACACAAGTATGCCCTGCAAGGGGTCATATCCTGAATGCAACAGTCCTACAGTGTAGTGACATGGCAATTATCGATGATGAAGTGTGTGAGCCGGCAAGCAGGTGTACGTGGAACATATGCATCATCGATAATGGTGCTGGTGTCCTAAGAGCATGGTTTTGATATAACAATAAACATATTTAACATGCAATGCAATGCAAACAGTAAGAATATGCGGCAAATGAATAATAAACACAACAGTGTAGAATCTACATCAATGTATCTATGTCATACTGTTTTTCCATTTAAAAGAAGACAAATCGGGGTTTTTAGGAAAATAAAGGCTACGGTGTTTTTAAGAAAAGACGCGTCTTTTGAAAATATCCGTAGAATCCCTTTGCTTGTCTTTAAAATACTCCCGATTTGTAAGTTTTTGAAGTAGGTATGAGATCGGCCTATCCTAACATCTACTAACAAAACTACAGCTCTAACTAACAAGTCAATCGGGAGGGATATGGAAACCACCTAAATCTGAGTCGATATATATATATATATATATATATATAATAGTCGGTGATCCTGCCTCAAAGGTACCGCGTACGATACAATATTATATGACATCCTCGAGTCATGAGTGCAGATCTATCATCAATATAAAGCTCGTATGGTAAATCATCGTACGGCATCCCAAAAGCTGGGTACGAGTCAATATTACATTCATCTCATCAATTATCTGGTATCCTTATCATCATATCTCATGATCTGGGGTACTGATCTAAGTCTAGTACGAATCGATACCATCTATATAAATATAAATGCGTGTGTGAAACACACGTCCAAAGGCCCGCTAAAATCTCATGTCGTATCCCAAATACGATTCACATCATATCACCGATCTGATGGCACTATGTCCAATCTCATCGACTCATCTCCAATTATCATCCACTAACCTCATCATCCAGATATAAGTATAACAAATAAGCATGTGTGTGCGTGTGAGTGTAAACCTATACTAGGGTTCGCAACTAGGAAACTATACTAGTTTACTTCTAAACCCTAATCTAACCATTTACACCAAGTCACATCTAGAATATCCATATCACACTTAACGCTATCATACGTATATATATAGAGTATATATAGTATACTAAATATCGAACTGCGGGGGTGCTATACGCCATCCACCCGACTACCTCCGTAGATATAATCTACTCACCTTGATCTTGCTTGCCGATGTCGATGTCGCCACCATCTTCTTCATTGTCTCAAATCACCATGGGGGTACCTACATGTCACACGTATCGTATCGCATCAAAACCAAATCGAAACCAAAATGACACACGAAAACCAAAATGATACGCTTAAAAGCTTATAGGTTAGAACCTATGATTAGCTCTCGCAATTCAACCCGATATCACTCGAGATAGACGTACAAACGTCACGTGATCGAGATAACGCACAAATAGAAGAATCTAGAAATCAAAATACGGAAAACCATAACTCAAATCAAAGCAGCAACTAGAGAAAGTGGCCCCAGATTTTAACTAAGGCCAAAACAAGGCAAGCAAACAACTCTGGGGTGATATATAGTGTGAATATGACCTACTGAAGCAACCTGGGCACCTAGTTTAACAGGGGGCCAGCCACATAGAGGAAAAATCCGGCCAGGCCGGTTCTAGCATAGAGTTAGGGCCTCGTTCTGGTAGGGTAGTCTCCTGGTGGTCTAACTAAGTCCCTAGTATAGTTTGTTTGTCTCAGAACTTACCCGGATCATCCCAGATTTCCCTGCACACTCAATTCACTTACAAACCGACATTTACAGTTCTGAAAATCCGTATTTTTGGGTTCCAGTTAGGTTGTTCTGGGTTTTTATCACTTGGGAGGGGTTTAAGGTCAGCACAAGAGTTCAATTGCACCATCTCTACTCAAATTAAACCCTAATTCGCAACTTGAGTTTTCAAAGCTCACTAAACTTCGCCAAAACGATATAAAACTTAAAATAAGGCTAAAGTACAAGGAACACTACACTAATTGTGAAAGGATTTACCTCCTTTAGCTCCCATGATCCTTTACAGTGCCAAAATGAAGACTTTCTTGGTCCATTAGGTAGGTAGAGGGCTTGTGCATATTTTTTTTGAAGTGGGAATAAGGTTTTGGAGAGTTTTTCACGGAGTTTTGTGGATTGAAGATGGAGGAAGAGGGGGGAGGCAGCAGCTGCAGCAGCAAAAGAAAGAGAGGGAGAGGAAATGAGTGTAAGAAATGATGAGGGAATGGCATCATGACAAGGTTGACCCTCACCCACTCTTTCTCTCTCCAACCCATACTTCATATTCTATTATTTTTCTTTTCTTTTCTTCTTCTATTTTCCTATAAATCAACAACCATGCTTTAAAACATGAAGGAAAGCCATGGAAAACATATGTAACAAGTGTAAAAATGATACGGTGCATGGTTTGCACAAAATTCGTTTAAAGTCCGATTAGCGATTTTTAATCGCGATTAGCACTAAATTAGCATATAATTAATCATAAAAACTTAAAATTTGCATAATTCACATAAAACACCCTCTTTTAGTAATTTCTATAATTTTTCAAATTTTTTACCAATTTATCGGTATTTAATTATACCGCCTTATTAAAATATTCAATATTTTATTATTAAATTATAAAAATTCCCCAAAAATAATATTTTATTTTTTTGAAATGTTGCAATCTTCCCCCCTTAAAGAAATTCGGTCCCCGAATTTAAATTTAAACCCCCAAATTCTAAAACATTTCAATAAAAAGTCCAAGTCGTCGGGGCTCCGAAATCATCAATACATAAGACGCATCATAGCGCAATGAATGCGCATGAACAATGAGCAGATAACTCAAAATCAAAACTCCGTCAAGTATCCCGCAATCATCGGAGTCATGGTAAAGACACAAATGTCAAATCCAAAATAAAACCAATATGATATACATCAAAATTATACATGTAGACATCAAATCTATATATGTAAATATCTGAAAGAAATACATGCCAAACATTTCATGTTGCTGTGCGATGCGCATAACACTGCACAGTGGCGGACGTCTAATGTAAGAAAATAACCGTATATGTATATATCTTTTGTTTAATATGTACGTTCCGCCGTTTTGAAAACAATTTAGAAGGGTTTTCTTGTTTTAAACGTTTCGTGTCATATCAGACACGTAGGTATATACTGAGACTATAGCTCGCTTTTTGGAAATCCCTTCGATAACTATATCCAAGTACTGTCCTCTGACTAGTCCTGCTCAGTATGAAAACATATAGCAAATATCATAAAAACGTACTGCTCCATAAGGAATCAATCCTTAAATGTATATAAGAATACCCTGTGCGTCTGGTGCGCACGGAAATCAAAATCCATAAATGTGCCATACATGTGCACAGAAACAACATTTAAGTGCAAAGGGTGTGCACGAAACATCTGTCCTAGGCAACGTGTGTGCCTGACAGCAAAATCAGGTGCATTTGACAAGCACGAAAATCCCGATTTAGTGCATCTGGTGTGCACCAAAATCGTATCTCAAAACATGCGCTCAACACGCGCGAAAATCCAAATTAGGTGCATCCATCATGCACGAATAAAATCTAAATCATCCGCACTCAACATGCACGAAATCACGAAATCCAATATCAAGCGTCGAACATGCGCAAAAATCCAAATCAAATGCACGGAGTGCAAGAAATCAACATCAATATTAGAATCCAAATCGACGGTATACAATACGGCTCAATCAAAATCAGGTATACCGCGGTGTATAATCTCACAACCGTGTGCATCAGCATGCACAATTCAAATCAAAACACTAAAAGTGCATGAAAACTATGCCAAAAGCATAAGTCAAATCACATGCATAACATAGGCATGAAATCAAAATCAACATATCGAATGACATCAAATCGAAGTCCTGTGCAACAAACGCACGAAATATAAATCCAGTGCAACAAATGCACAAAATATAAATCGGGTGCGATAAACGCACGAAACATAAAACTGGCGCATCCTGTGCAAGAAATACAAATACAGTGCATCCTGTGCACAAAACCTAAACAATAACTCAAAAGCGTAAATAGCAACACCGAGTGTACCAAGGTGTAAAAATCATAAACGTGTGCAACTGCATGCACAAAACACATATCAATGCACTACAAGCACATATAAGCTATACCGAGTGCAAAAAGCCAAATCGTGTGCATACCACGTGCACAAAATCAACCCAACGGTATGAAATCCATGAAGTCATAAGCATGTGCAACCAAGGCACAAAAACGATATCAGGTGCAATAACTGTGCACAAATATGAATACCCAGTAGGTGCAACCATGGTGCACGAAAACAAATATCATGAAACTCAGTCATCAAGACTAAATCATGCAAATAGATCGCCTTAAATACAGAAATCCAAGGTGACGGATACGTGATAATCGAATCACCAAATCACAAATCATAAATACCGTCGTCGATGTATCTTCCTTCAAAATCGAGAAGGTGTCGGTGCGTCCAATGCTAGCAGCGCAAGATATCTACTTGCCTCTTGCTCACGGTCTGGCGTCCTCTGTCTCTAGGCCCTTATCTTCTCTGTGGATTACCAATCTCACGATCCATCGGCTCATCGGCCCTGTCCGGTGTGCTAACGGGGACGATTCTTGTAAGTCTACGGTAGCGCTCCGGCCGTCTTTCCGAGGCCAAAATGTGGAAACGAAAACTTTTTCAAACTAGAAACCGACACTATCGTATGCTTAAAACTCGGATCGAACCATTAAACTACAACTAGCTATCTAGAGAAGGGATAGAAAGGCTATACCGATCGATCCGTGTCCTTCGGTCTTTGGCCACCATCCCAAGCTCCTCACGGCAACTCCGGTCTCGATCTCCTCGTCGGAAAGGGCACCACATCTACGAGTCTTTTTACGGGCTCCCGCTTCATCCGAAGCAACTCGGGCACGAAGTGTGCTAGCCGACGTTTCTAAGGTGATGTAGAGAATGTTTGTGATCACTTTGTCTCTTGCATCCATTGATTTGGATGGAAGTTAGAGGTGTTGCCATTGATGGAGATAATGAGCTAGAGGAAGAAGAAGAAGAAGTGCATTTTCTTTTGTATGTTTCTTATGATAAAAGGAGAGAGAGTGAGTATCAAAAAAATACAAATCCAAGCTCTCATATGGCAGCCCCTCTCTCTCTCTCTTCTCATCATATCAACAACAAATCAAACACTAATGTGACATTTACACAATAAAAGAGACCATGAGTCACTATATATGTCCATGTCACATTTAATGCATCTCATGATGAATTCTAGCTCATTATTTCGAAATGCAAACATTAATCCCAATGTTTGCCACAACAAAAAGATACGGCAACATATAAAGTAAACTCGTGACGGATCACAAGATACCCCTCACCTGTATATACATACCTGCATCCGCATTCCGACCGAATGAGAATGCGATGAGACTAAAGTAATCCAACAAATCTAATACTAGGATCCGGCTTAAACCAAAGCCCACTAGTATGATCCATCCGATCATGATCCGTGCACTGCCGCATGTATATGATCGAACCCTGCCATATGTCATACGGCCTCTACAACGTTTCGCCCGAAACTTGAGAAACTGTCTGTGGGGGACTCTAAAGACTCGTCAATACTTTTGCTGTGGATTTAACTACTAGCACGTCAGAGGTACTAGATGTAAGTGTACGGCGGCGGCCCGGCCGTCGACACGACGCCGGAAACGCGAAAACGAAAAACTTTGCGAAACTTGCAAACCGGCACCACCGCGCACTTTTAACCCGTATCGGTCCATTAACCTAGCTACTAGCAAACAAGAAAAGAGTAGAGAAGCTATACCAAGCGATCCGTGTCCTTCGGTCTTCGTCTCCACTCCGATCTCCTCGCGGAATCTCCGGTCGTCTCCTCCTCGTCGAAACGGGCACCACATCGCCGGGTTCTTTTACGGGCTCCCACCTCTGGACCGAGGCAACTCGGGCGTGAAGTTGGCTAGCCGACGCGTCCAAGCAATGTTGTAGACTAGTGTAGAAACCATTGTCTTATTTGGGGGTGAAGTTGCCTTTGGTGATGGAGGAATGAACAAGATATGAACTTGGGAATTTTGGTGGCAAGCTAAAAATGAGATGAATGATAAATTATTCCCACATCAAAAATGAACTCTCTCACTTCCATTCCTCAAAGTGGTCGGCCCCTTATGTGAAAATGGTGGAGGAAAAAAATACCAAAACCAAGAAGGGAGGTGAATGTAGGAAAAGAAGAATGGTGACCACACCCCCAAGCCTCACATCCAAATCAAGATCAACTCCAATCTCATTAATACAAAAGGGTCGATGAAAAAAGAATATAATGATGATGGTCATATCATAATCCCTCAAATGCAAGACATCCCCTCCACAATAACTTATTTGCAAACTTGTGAATAACCCCCTCCATCGGAAAAGTCCGGCCGTGAAGGAACAAAGGAAAACTGGCCAGAACGGAATGCAAACTGGCAACTTCAAAAAACTGATCCCGTAATAAATTACAGGAAAACCCCGCTACTGTACATACATACCCGCATTTGTATTCCCACTGAATACAAATGCAAAGAGACAAAATCTACACTGTTTAATACTAGGATCCGTCTTAAACCAAAGCCCGCTAGTAAAATCCGTCCGATCATGATTCGTGCAATACCGCACGTATCCGATCGAACCCTGCCATATCTCCATACGGCCTCTAAAGCGTTTCGCCCGAAACTTGAGAAACTGGTCTGTGGGGGACTCTAAAGACTCGTCAATACTTTGGCTGTGGATTTAACCACTAGCACGTCAGAGGTATTAGCCAATACATGACGGGCTACCAGGTATTGACTAAAAGGGACGTCGATGAGCGAACTCATCCTGACACCCTACTGAGCCTGTCAGTGACAATATCCGTACAGTCCGGTCCGTTCGTCTATGAGCATCGCATGGCGGGCCTAGAGGGTTAGTAAAAGTCAGACCCCCAAAAGCGGTACAAGTCGTGTCGGAGTGTAGCCCAGAACACCCTGAGATACTACTGGAATACCTACCAGTAAATCTCCTGCCTTGGCCAAGGACTTTCATGTACTGGCTCTCCTAGACACAGCGCGACCTCACCTCCAATACCGGGAGAGACGAACCCCTGCAGATCCACTCACTGCCTCCATGTGGCTCGGGACTGTACCCAACTAAAACCTGTTTGCACGTCTCCTTTGAGCGTGGTAGGGTAGTAATCTAAGTACAGTGGGAACTCACACGATACAAATGACGATCTCAGGTCGATGAACTAACCTGTACACATGTCACCAGGGAACTGCTATCTGACGTCAGGTATAATACCAACTAGCATGTTCCCGGCGAGTCCTGTCCGGTGTACTCATAACCCAATGAGCACCTGTATATATCTTAGGTGAACCAACTGACACCAGTGGCTTATGAGACCGGCCACCGCCCCTCATCGGGGTCTCGACTGTATACACTAGTCTACTCTGGAGAATCGATGCCCAGTCTCGAAACTCCCACGACTAGGGACTTTTTAAGGATGTGCTTATAGACCCCAGCTCCCACGTCTATGATCGCCCTCATACTACTGGTAGTCAAGCAAGAATCCTAAGGGCTCTATCAACGTGCAATAGTGACCTGTAAGGTCACCTAATGCAGTACACGATGATAAAGATAAACCAGATAGCATACTATCATCTTGAGTAAGACTGTCCTATCGGGATAGGTCCTCTATCAATCATTGCAATCACGTGCCTGTGATCCAATAATTGACTCTGAGGGCACTATCTCCAACAATCTCCCACTTGCACTCAAGGCTAATTATTGCGATGTCGCATACTCACAGCCAGTGTGATACCGAACACCCAACTCCTCTACTAGTCAGTCTCACAAAGCTCGTTTGCGAAACTATCGCGTTCGAGGAATAGCCTCAGTGAGTGGATCCACTTTGATGTTTCTTTCTATGTCTCTCTTTCTCTCAAGTTCGCAGAGAAAGCCATCTCCCGAAATGAGCAATACCTGTCTTAGAATGTGTCTGGATGTCTGATGGGACCTAGCTCATAAATGAACTCCAAATCCAAACTTCTTAGATTGTATCGTCAACTGAACTTAATCAGTATCCTGCACCATCCTTCCCTCAGTATCCACCTGGACTACCTGTCCAAAATACTGCCCCTCGTTAGAGGGAAAACTATAACTCTGACGACCACCCTGTCGTCCATGTCACCTTGGAAGCCTGGAATGATAACCGTCTCCAGAACGAGGCTGTCGTTATCATATCCTTAGAACATCCACTTATGTTCTAAAACTGCTTCCTAATGTTTCTCCAGGATTGGATCAATATCAACTTATTGTATCTACTGCAAGAACAACATCTGGTGTGGTACTTGACATCTCATGATTGACTCAATTGCCTAAGCAAGTGATCTGCCAATCATGCACATCCCTCTCTATTTTAGTCTGTAGGACACCTTTAGGGAGGGTGACTCCATCACCTGCAGGTACACTACCGTGCCAGGAGTCGTCCATTCTAAATACTCATAGAATGCTGTCTAAGTACCCAGATTGGGAAACTACCCAAATCTAGATCTAATACCATAGATCCAGTAACCAGAATGTCTGATATAATATCCAAGCCTTATGTGGAGAAACCACTGTGTGACGACCAAAGTATAACCGATCGTAGTATAGGAATATCACTTCCTACTCTGTGTATGTCATCCAAATACCAGGACATCACACTCTACTACCTTCTTAACAGATCCATCCCCTGTTCTGATGAAGTCAAACCTATGACTGTCGCATCAGAAATAGATGATCTATCTCCGCTATATCTGCTTTAGTCTATAAATAGACATAAGCCACCTGTCCACCAATGCTTCCGCTGCTCCCACTGACTACGACAACCCTTTGACAAAGTCATATAGACATACACTTCTAAAGCTAGTTTAGAACGACGCTATAGTCATCCTCCTGCCGGGTCTCACAGTCTGGAACAACAGCAATGGCAAGTCTGGGTAAACAAGAACCTCCCTGTCACCGTCCTTGAGGCTACCGAAGTACCTCTCGGGTGCCTGAGGTTACCCACCATTTCTGCGGAGTGGCCAACGGAACGTCAAACCAGATTGAATCTTTAGGTTCTTTATCAAATCTTCAGTAATCGTTCGCGGTTCTGGAATCACATCCAGTTCTACCATACTCCCACTACTGTTTTCTGAAAAAATCCATTTTTATTAAAACTGTGGCGAGTCAAGAACAATATCACTATTGATCTTCCAGATGGTAGAAAATCAACCCTCGTCATAGCCTGGGTCAACCCACAAACAGCCATTACAGAAACGTGCCTTGAGTTATCCAGAGTCTGGTTTTAAGCATAAGCCGGACAACTCCCCGTACTTTAACTTCATTAAGATATGAACTGTTCTATATCTATAGAACCTGAGGCACTGATTTAATTGAACCAGATTCAAATCATGCAGCTGTCTCCAGTGCATGTCAACTAAATGGAGAGAGGCCGATCAGCGTTACTCAACTTAGGAATGCTTCCAATTATGAGTAACCTGAAAGAGAAGCAAGTTCTCGTAAACATTACTATCACCTGAATACCATACACAAGTATCTAAATCTTCGATCACCTTAAAGAATCCCGATTCTTGCAATACCTGGTTCTCTACTTTACTCTTATACCTATAACTTCTCAAAACTTGGACCTTGTGTTTCTACGAAACACATGTCTAAGACCCAGAGAAGTCACAAGTAAACAGAATCTAGTACGAGTACCAACCCCTCTGTCCTAATGGACACTGGACAACATACAATACTCTGTATAAGTCCCTTGAGTGTAATAACTCATTCATTGTGTGTCGTAGGTTGAAAACTGTACTATGGTTATGAAGAATTACACCGCTGTTTAATGCTCCTTACCTAACCATCCACTGATATAGGTAAATGTCACTAGACATAATTTCAAAAATTTATATCTCACTCTATAAAAATAGACGTACAGATATATCAATTTGAAATTGGTGCATTAAAACGGATACTCAAAACCAAATATTCGCCGTCCGGCAAACAACCTAGATGACTTCCTCAAATATCACCAATTACAACGAATTCCGATATAATGAGGATAATCACCTAATTCCCAATAACTTACTCCCACTCATCATCTGTAAAACCATACAGATGTGAGAATTATACCTGGTAAATACATACCCTGGAGCAAGTATCTAATTAGGAAATCAGTTTTCTTTTAACAGTACACAGTGAAACTGAAACATTGAAATGTTTTGTAGGGGTATCCGGGTATTCCTAGTAATGCCTCTTCCATTATCCAGATTCACAACTGTAACCGTATAATTCTTTGCCATCTCTCCAAATCCCTTTATATGTATTTAGTCATTACCTTCTGTACACCCCATTAGGCCAAATGGTTTTCTTCCTTCCCTACCGTTCGGCACCAGCCTACGGTTTGGAAGAAGACTATCCAATAAGCATAATGGGTGTACTGTCCTAATCCTAGGAGCACTCGCAATGCGAGAGAAGGTGATGATAAAAGACAACCGAATAAACCTTATTCCTATTTCTCCTGTACCAGAATCCATCCTCGAACTGGAACAAGTTCCTTTCGAGTTCGTATATAACCATACGATGGAGTATCCAAATAACTGTGGATCTTCGTAGTGATACGGAGTGTCCTGGAGAAATACAAAGGTGAAATGGGAGTGGTAATGAAATACTTGGTTTGGTCGTGAATATCAGTCGCAATTTACTTTGCCCTCCTTCTAATCCCTTTCTTTATCTTAACTTAATACCTTCTGTACACCGTTTAGGCTAATTGGTTTTCTTCATTCCCTACCGGTCGGCACCAGCCTAAGGTTTGAAATAAGACTATCCAATTTGCGTAATAGGTGTACTATCTCCTAAACCAAGGAGTACTCGCAACCTGAGAGAAGGTAAAAGGAAAAGACAACTGAATAGTCCTATTCGTTTTCTCCAGAACCGGAAACCATCCTCGAATAAATCCCTTCGAGTTCGTATATAACCATACGATGGTTTTATCCAATGGAAGTGGACGTTCGTAGTAATACGGGGTGTCCTGGAGAAAAGGGTAAAAGTAGGAGTGGCAATGTGGTATGCAACTCTGACAATCCAAAAGCCAGTGTTAAAGAAGGTTCGGTCAACTTGGTCACTGAGTCATAGTCAAGGGTCGGGTCAAAGGTCGCTGCCAAAGAGAGAGAGAAAAGAAACACTCAGCGTGCACTCTAACCTAGATCAGAATGGTTATCACTTTATCTAATCTGGAAACCTCCCACTGTAACGTCAAATTCTTCCCCAAACCTGAAAGAAGAATTAGTCGGGATCACCCGAGGAGTAAACCAACTCATCAGTGGGAATCGGGATCCAACTATCATCGCATGATAACATGACGGAATCCGCTCACGTTATCACACTCCAGAAGGTATGCGCATATCTGGCAAGTTTCAGTTTCTTTAGAAACTCCTGATATGAATTTTTGCCCCATTCTCTTATGACCTTGACGAAGGCCAACAAATCATAAGTCACATGTCAAGTTCTACCCGTCATTGTCCAGGTTAATTTGAACCCACCCATACAAGCCCTTGACGAAGGCCAACAAGGCTATACGACTGTCCCAAACCAACGCATCTATCTATACAGCAGAAAGGTAACAAGCAGCTACCATACACTATGCCTTGACGAAGGCCAATAAATATAGCATGAATACTACGTGCTACCCGTCTGAAATGACGGAGGGCTACAAATGGTTTCTGGCGAAAACCTTTAACGTAATGAACTTTATATTGTTGAAGGAACCGGATAGCTTTTAAAAAAAATATAGTGACGAAAACCTTTGCTAAAGAGGTCACTCCCGGTGAAGGGATCTCGGCTCTTTCCCTGTAGGATGGGGTGCAGGATGTTCCAACTGAATACCACGATACAAAGCAAAAGTAATCGGCTATAGTGAAGTTATTGCCCTGACGCAAACTTTTGTCTAAGGGGTCACTCCCGGTGAAAGGATCTCGGCCCTTGCCTCGTCGACTGAGGAGCAGGATATTCCAACTGAATACCACGATGCAAAACAAAAGAGAACGCCCTTGCAATAACAGCTTTTTGAAAAATGTTCCAACAACATCAGAATAGGTTTGTTTATCTTGCATTGATCCGAATCAACGCAGTCCCATCAATTGATCACACCACAAAAGAACGAAAATAATGATGTACGTATATGCCATCCGCATTCGCCACTGGGTCCCGTCATCACCCGTTAGGTTACTACACTAACGACAGAGCGGGGACTGGACTAGCGCGGATGCAAAACATATACAACATCTACTAGTATATATATCAATATATAATATTCGCTCAAGGCGTGATAAAATGCAACATCACAGAAATGTAACCAGCATCACAGAACAATACAGATATCTGGGATCCCCGGGTTTTATAGAGCCGCTACTGAAACCCGACGTTCCCCTGGTCGTGTGGATAGCCTGTGCAATGAAATCCTAGACCCCTACAGGAGCGGCAAGTCACCCGCTAAAACCTGAAGCGAGGCAGCCCCCTTCAACAACGTGAATGGACCACCCAGCACTTCACGGAATCCGGTAACTTGGGCACCCCTCCTGGGTCAACCTGTACCCCCTACGAGTGCGGCGAATAGCCCGCCAATTCTAGAGTGAAGCCCCCTCCGTCTCAATACCATGAGATGCGGGCTCGTTGCCCTCTAGAACCCGGCTATCCGTGCACCCCTCCGCAGGGTAATCCTAGTACAGAAAGTAAAATATACATACAACGGGTACATCGACCTCGACCCGGTCGTGCCCCAAAAGAATAATACAAACAAGCAGTGACGGCAGTCCATATGTCGGACGCTCGCCCCACAATATCAAATGTACATATAAAACAAAACTGTACTACCACTGCAACCAGGCTATCCCCCATGACCAATCCGCAACATCACAGCACAACACAGAACATCAACGTGAATGTCACGTTCGCAAATTCGTCTAAAAGAGCTATAGCAGATAGACTGGATTTACCGATCGAGTGACATTCACGGTCGCAGATATAATGTAAATACTGTGAACTAACATGTTTAAAATATTCGATCGATCAAATTTACCGAAGTGGGCCCCAAGCACTAATATAGCACTCACAGAAAATCTGGGCCCAAAAAAGGATATTCCAAAAACCCCATTTCCAAGTCCAAAGAGTACTGTGCAAAAATGGTACAGAGAGGACACTGTACTGCGGCGGAACCGCGGCCAGAAGGGGGGTTTGGCCGCGGTTCCGCGGTCGTCCTACAGTATCATGCCACCATTTTTTCACAGAATTCTTAAAACTTCCTGCATGTTTCTCTGCAACAACATGAAAAAAATTTCGAGCAAAAAATAATTCGACAGAAAACTGATGCTATAGAAAATACGGTTTTTGGAAATTTGTTCGATCGAAGTTGTAATCATATTAGAGCAAGCTAGACTAGGTTAATGGCGTAGCTCTGATACCATTGTAAGCGCACGGCGGGCCCCAGCCGTCGACACGACGCCGGAAACGCGGAAACAAAAAACTTTGCGAAACTTGCAAACCGGCACCACCGCGCACTTTTAACCCGGATCGGGCCATTAACCTAGCTACTAGCAAACAAGAAAAGAGCAGAGAAGCTATACCAAGCGATCCGTGTCCTTCGGTCTTCGTCTCCACTCCGATCTCCGCGCGGAATCTCCGGTCGTCGCCTCCTCGTCGAAACGGGCACCACATCGCCGGGTTCTTTTACGGGCTCCCACCTCTGGACCGAGGCAACTCGGGCGTGAAGTTGGCTAGCCGACGCGTCCAAGGAATGCTGTAGACTAGTGTAGAAACCATTGTCTCATTTGGGGTGAAGTGGCCTTTGGTGATGGAGGAATGAACAAGATATGAACTTGGGAATTTTGGTGGCAAGCTAAAAATGAGATGAATGATAAATTATTCCCACATCAAAAATGAACTCTCTCAGTTCCTTTCCTCAAAGTGGCCGGCCCCTTATGTGAAACTGGTGGAGGAAAAAATACCAAAACCAAGAAGGGAGGTGAGTGTAGGAAAAGAAGAATGGTGACCACACCCCCAAGCCTCACATCCAAATCAAGATCAACTCCAATCTCATTAATACAAAAGGGTGGATGGAAAAAGAATATAATGATGATGGTCATATCATAATCCCTCAAATGCAAGACACCCCGTCCACAATAACTTATTTGCAAACTTGCAAATAACCCCCTCCATCGGAAAAGTCCGGTCGTGAAGGAACAAAGAAAAACTGGGCGGAACGGAATGCAAACTGGCAACTTCAGAAAACTGATCCCGTAATAAATTACAGGAAAACCCCGCTACTGTACATGCATACCCGCATTTGTATTCCCACTGAATACAAATGCAAAGAGACAAAATCTACACTGTCTAATACTAGGATCCGGCTTAAACCAAAGCCCGCTAGTAAAATCCGTCCGATCATGATTCATGCAATACCGCACGTATCCGATCGAACCCTGCCATATCTCTATACGGCGTCTAAAGCGTTTCGCCCGAAACTTGAGAAACTGGTCTGTGGGGGACTTTAAAGACTCGTCAATACTTTGGCTGTGGATTTAACCACTAGCACGTCAGAGGTATTAGCCAATACGTGACGGGCTACCAGGTATTGACCAAAAGGGACGTCGATGAGCGAACTCATCCTGACACCCTACTGAGCCTGTCAGTGATAATAACCGTACAGTCCGGTCCGTTCGTCTATGAGCATCGCATGGCGGGCCTAGGGGATTGGTAAAAGTCAGACCCCCAAAAGCGGTACAAGTCGTGTCGGAGTGTAGCCCAGAACACTCTGAGATACTACTGGAATACCTACCAGTAAATGTCCTACCTTGGCCAAGGACTTTCATGTACTGGCTCTCCTAGACACAGCGCGACCTCACCCCCAATACCGGGAGAGACGAACCCCTGCAGATCCGCTCACTGCCTCCATGTGGCTCGGGACTGTACCGAACTAAAACCTGTTTGCACGTCTCCTTTGAGCGTGGTAGGGTAGTAATCTAAGTACAGTGGGAACTCACACGAGAAAAATAACGATCTCAGGTCGATGAACTAACCTGTACACATGTCACCAGGGAACTGCTATCTGACGTCAGGTATAATACCAACTAGCATGTTCCCGGCGAGTCCTATCCGGTGTACTCATAACCCAATGAGCACCTGTATACTTCTTAGGTGAACCAACTGACACCAGTGGCTTGTGAGACCGGCCACCGCCCCTCATCGGGGTCTCGACTGTATACACTAGTCTACTCTGGAGAATCGATGCCCAGTCTCGAAACTCCCACGACTAGGGACTTTTTAAGGATGTGCTTATAGACCCCCGCTCCTACGTATATGATCGCCCTCATACTGCTGGTAGTCAAGCAAGAATCCAAGGGGCTCTATCAACGTGCAATAGTGACCTGTAAGGTCACCTAAAGCAGTACACGATGATAAAGATAAACCAGATAGCATACTATCATCTTGAGTGAGACTGTCCTATCGGGATAGGTCCTCTATCAATCATTGCAATCACGTGCCTGTGATCCAATAATTGACTCTGAGCGCACTATCTCCAACACTAGCTGTACGTAAGGGGCTACCAGGTATTGACCAAAAGGGAGGTCGATGAGCGAACTCATCCTGACACCCTACTGAGCCTGTCAGTGACAATATCCGTACAGTCCGGTCCGTTCTTCTATGAGTATCGCATGGCTGGCCAAGGGGGTTGGTAAAAGTAAGACCCCCAAAAGAGATACAAGTCATGTCGGAGTGTAGCCCAGAACACCCTGAGATACTACTGGAATACCTACTAGTAAATCTCCTGCCTTGGCCAAAGACTTCATGTAATGGCTCTCCTAGACACAGCGCGATCTCACCCCCAATACCGGGAGAGACGAAACCCCTGCCGATCCGCTCACTGCCTCCTGTTAGTTGTATATATGCCCTAGAGGCCAGTATTGTACAGATGATGTATATTATATTGAATGCTTGGACATATATAGTGATGACTTTCTTGCTCGATATGATAGTATGCTATCTGGTTGCACTTTATCTTAACATGTATACTTGTCTCTTTATACTGTCTTAGAGTTACATGTTGGTAAAGCCCTTAGGATGTGTACTTGACTACCTGGACTATGATGCGGATCATACTAGTGGGGACATGGTAGTACATAAGTACATCCTTCAAGGTCCCTAGTCATAGGTGTATCGAGACAGGGCATCGATATACCAGTGTAGACTAGCGTATACGCTTCTTGACCCATGAGATGGCGATGGATGATCCCATATCCATTGGTGTTTGACATCAGAGATGGTATACGGGTGCTCAGTGGAGACTAGGTACACTGGACGGACTCGCTGAGAACTCCCATATGGTATTATACCTCACGTCAGATGGCAGTTCTCAGGTGACACTTATGCAGGTTAGTCTGTAGACCCGAGATCGTCATAAAGTCTTGTGTGATTCCCACTGTGCTTTGATCTCCACCTTACCACGTCCATGAGGGCGTGCAAAACGGTGGTTTTTGGGTACAGTCCCGAGTCACATGGAGGCAATGAGCGATAGGAGGGGTTTCGTCTCTCCCGGTATTGGGGGTTGATGTTGCGCTGTGCTCGATTGGCCGTAACAGGGAAGTCCCTGACCAGGGCTGATTCAGAGATTTGCTGGTAAGTGTTACCAGTAGTTTCTCGACCCGTTATGAGCCTCACATCGGCACGACTTATCGGTTATTGGGGTCTGACGTTTACCACCCCTAGACTTGATATGCGACATATCAGACGAAGACACCAGACTGTACGGGAAGTGTTGCCGGTTGGCTCGATGGGAGTTGTAGCAGGTTCGCTTGTTCTCTTCTGATCGCTCAATACCCGGGTGGCCGTTACGTTTAGATGACCGCTTATGGCTTGGGGGTGCTTGATATGATCATCATCCACTGCCGGCGTATTGACGAGTCTTAGAGTCCCACAATGGAGTTTCCTAGTCCAGGCGAAACGTTGTGGTGCGCGTATGCGATATGCGCATAGACCCGATTAAAATACGCGTATAGGATACCGTATATTTATCGGGCGGCTTGCTTTTGGTTAGGGTCGTATGTGATATGGCCGGATTGATAAATCAAGTGTTGATTTATCATTTAACCATTAGCTTCTCACTTGAAATCCTTTCTTGAGTATGATGGATGTATGCATGCATGTATACTTTCTTTATAGATTCATGCGCATATGGATATGCATACATACATACATACATACATCATCAATTATGGTTGCTTATACAAAGAAAATGGTGGCAATATAAGACTTACACCATGGGTTTTTTATTTGGAATATTATTGTATTTAAGCTAAAAACAAAAGGAAAAAGAAAAGGATTAGTTTTGGATTGTTTCTACACTCTTCTTGACCTAACCTTTCTCACCCACCATTTAACCATGGTTTACTCTTCCTTTTAGTTTTTAACTCAAGTACAATAATGATTCAACCATGGTTTGAGATGAGAGATAAAAAATATATATTGATATATTTTCTATTTTCTTTAGTGAGTTGAACTTATCTTCTTCTCAAATTGCCATCATCTTCTTCTTCCTCTCTCTTTTTGCTCTCTAGTTTTTTGTAGTGAGCAATATACTCATCAAGATTGGATTTTGAAGTGAGAATAAGAACCACAACATCATTCTACACATGTTTAGCCAACTTGTTTAGAGTGTTAGCTTCATTTCGTTCACTTGATCGGATAAAGTTGCAAGCTTGGACAAAACGGACTCCGGGTGGATCATCGGTGACCTCGAGGAGTTCAAGCGGAGCTTTTTCAAACCCCAAGTAGCCGAGGAGTCTATCGTAGGGAGCTACAAAGGTTGTACTCTCAAAACCCTAGCCTTTCTTTCATATGGTGATATGAAAATTTTTGAAACCTTAATTTTTCTAGGAACGATCCGATGCTTGTTAACTTAGCAACCTAAAGACTCCACCTTTGGTTCATGTGATGCTTCCAAACCCTTCATGAGGTGCTAGGCTAACCCAACATTGGTATCAGAGCCGACCTAGAACATTAGGCGATCCTTTAGCGAAGTGAAAACCCCGATCGAACCGAAATATGATTTTACGGGACACTCTCTGGAATTTTTTTAAAATCTGACATTTTTCAGAATTAAAAATATGTAAAAAATTCTGCAGGTAAATATAAGAATTACGGTATAAAAATTATTCGATGAACAGTCATTCCTACCGCGGAAACGCGGCCTAAGCTTGCTTAGGCCGCGGTTCCGCGGCCGTACACATCAATCACTGAATAAATTTTATACAGTAATGCTGGAATCTGCTTGTATATTTTTTAGGGTATTTTTAATCTAAATTTAGTGCTGAAAATTCTGGAGATGGTTTTGGACTCGACAGTTCGATCGGAATTTTCATTTCGTGGCTTTTCCGGATAAATTAGAAAGTATTGAAGTGTTTGAACGAGTATCATTTGCTCACTTTTCACGGGGTTTAAATATTATGGAGATACGTGCAAGTTTTGTGGTGGTCCCTCTAGAAGACAACAAACCTTAACTCGATTATGTGACCGTCTTGAACTGCCTTTTGAACCTTAGGGTTTGGGGCAGTACGGCGTGCCACATATGAGGCGTTGGCTTGACCCTTCTACGGCTGGACCGCTACCACTGTGTCACACTCCAGGTTTTTGAACTCCGCTCAAGTGTTGAGCTTTAGCGAATCTTGGGTATTTGATCGTTCGTTCGAAAACTTTAATACCGTCTATTTATCTGGAATGTGATGCAATATGTGGAATTCATATAGTTGGACATGAAATACGAAGTATGTGATATTTTGCATTTACGATGTCTAAAGAGAATGTGGATTCCAAATATTGCAGTTTTACACTTTCTTTTCTGTGACCGTAAGTGTAGTATGTCGATATCGCCGGTTTCGTTGCTATACATCAACGACAATTGGGGTATGCATACTTACTTACGTTGATGATATATGATATTATATGTTGCTGAGATATGATGTGCAGGATTGTCGTAATTGAATAGCCGGGGGTTTTTATGTGAGATGAGAGTTTTATATTTTCATTCATGTAAATTTAAATGTAATGTAATATTCTTTTATTTGGGGCACTTCCGGGTTGAGGTCGATGCCACCAGTGTTGTATATTATTTACTTTTCCGCATTAGGATGGACCCAAGGAGGGGAGCACAGGTGACCGGGTTCTGGGGTTCAGTGGGAGGCCATCTCGAGGAGTCGAGACCGGGTCTCCTAAATTCCAGAATTGGTAGGGTCGCTTGCCGCTCTCATAGGGGTCCAGGGTGTGGGCTTGGCTATTCATCGCGACTGTGGAATCCGTATTTTCTATTGTTGGCTAAATACTAAATACGGACATCCTAGTATATCCCACATTATATCTATGTTTCTGCTGCGATATCTGTGATGTGATCATTTGATATATTGTGATGGATACAGTATATAGTATATATGATATATTATATAGGCGTTACTTATGTTTTACACCCGCACTAGCCCTGCCCTGCTCTGTCGTTAGTTACCTAACCTAACGGTGCACGAGGGGACATCGAGGCGAATGTGGATGACATAAGTGTACGTCGTATTTATCTGTGATGTTTAGGTGACTTAAATGATGGGACTTCATTAATGTGATTAATGAAAGAAAAGAAACCAAAAAGATGTTGTAGAATCAAATTTGAAATAAAAAAAAAGGGTAGCTACAGTTTTGCTTTGCATAGCGGTATATATGATATACCCTGCACCTTATTCGATGAGGAAAGGGCCGGGATCCCTTCACCGGGAGTGACCCCTTTAGCAATAACTGGCAGATGCTACACACTCGGTTTATTTTTTGATTGCTTCTATAGTTTTTGCTTTGCACAGTGATATATATGATATATCCCGCACCTCATTCGACGAGGAAAGGGCCGACGATCCCTTCACCGGGAGTGACCCCTTTAGCAAAACTACAAAAGCCTCAAAAACACTCCATTTCAAAATTCACTCGATTCTACAACGATATCAAGTTCATTACGCAATAGGTTTTCAGAAAAACCTGTCGTAGCCCTCCGTCATTTCAGATAAGTCCTGCTTAGTATTCGTGCTGCGTTTGTTGACCTTGTCAAGGCGCAGTGTGCGGTAGCTGACCAGTATTTATCTGCTTATGCATATGATGCAGATTGGATTAGGGTAGTCGTACGGCCTTGTTGACCTTGTCAAGGGTCGTGCGGGTGGGTTTAATTCAATCAAAAAGTGACGGGTTGAACTTAACTTACGGTCTATGGTTTGTTGACCTTGTCAAGGTCATAGATCGTTTGGGGCAAAATATTATCGGGAATTTCAAGTGTTGAAATTTACAATGAGATTGCATACCTTCTATGAGATAGTTGGATCCCAATACCCACTGTGAGTAATTGTTACTCTTGGGAGAGTTTTACACAGGACAATTAGCCGATCAAGTAGGTGTCTAGAAAGGTGTCAACAGGGTTATGCCTCTGGGAAAACGAGGTTTACTTTAATTAGGTCCGTGCGAAAGCACGGGGAACCTCCCTCAAAGTACCGACACTGGCCTGGCTGAAAGATCGGCGAAGTTGTAGGGTGTAATTAATCCCGGCTAGTCTTTCCTTTTAGGGTTTGAAGGAAGATTTGATAAAAACAGTGGGAGCCATCCTGATTAGATAAGATAATAACCAATCTGATCTTGCAAGAGCATACGCTAAAGTGTTTTCTTCTCTCTCTCTCCAGGTAGCAACCATGTCATGCTTTAATCAAGATAATAATATGGATGTATTGACCGAACCCGCAAGTTATACTGTGCTGGGGAACGTTGGTTCCGTTCCTTCTTATAAGAGTTATAGGACAGAACAGGACATAGGGGAATACCAGGATTCCCATGCCACCCGAATGAAGAAAGTACATGTTGATGCATTTTCTTCGGGTGTGTTCGTTACAGAGAACTGTTTCTCCATTTGCCCTACGTCCTGGGTATTAGATACCGGGTCAGGATCCCATATATGTAATCAGTTACATGGGCTTAGAAAAGGTAGAGAACTTGGAGAAGGTGATAAAGACATAAGAGTTGGAAATGGTGCAATTGTTGCAGCTAAGACTGTCGGGGAATATCACCTTGGATTACCAACTGGTAATACATTGGTTCTGAACGAATGCTATTACATGCCGAACCTGATATGCAACATTATATCGGTTTCTTTGTTGAGTAAAGAGAGATATAATTTTGTATTGCAGGATAATGTTATGAACATTTTCCATAACCAAAAGTTGGTTGGATCAGGCACGTTGTGCAATGGTATTTATGTTCTAAATCAATCAACAGTTCTGAGTATAACAAACACACACAAGAGGAAGAGTTCAGATCTGAACGAATCCTTCTTGTGGCATTGTAGGCTAGGTCACATCAATGCGACACGACTAGCTAAGTTGCATAAAGATGAATATTTGAAACCGTTCGAATTTTCATCTTATGACACTTGCCAGTCATGTCTCAAAGGCAAGATGACCAAAACTCCGTTTACGAGACACGGAGAAAGAGTTACCGAACTCTTGGGACTGATACATAGTGATGTATGTGGTCCCATGTCTACACATGCCAGGGATGGTTCTTCGTATGTCACGACCCGAAAGTTCGGAACGTGACCGGCACTTAGATTACGAAGCGTCTAGAGGCGCCACGTAACCTAAGTAAGCCGAAGCCCAGAAATCTAAACCATAAAAGAAGAAGAAGAAGAAAAAGAAAACAAGTTTAAAAGCATCAGCAAATTTTCTCAAAAATTTCGGCAGAGTCTCCTCTATAAAAACTGGCCCCCAAACGGGTACAACAAGTATAATATACATAAACAATAAAAAGCATCCCCAAACGGGAGCTAGCATCAACGCCAACAGGCGGAAACAACCACAACAAGCACAATAATATACAACGCCAAAGGGCGAGGCTCAAAACTCAAAGAAAACAAAACCACCAAATCAGAATAATACATGCGCGACTCTAAGGTCAAAATAAAAGACTGGTCCAATAAACTTATCAAGTAATACAAGTATGGTTGATGGAGCTTACTAGATACAAATGAAAGAATAAAAGTACAATGGTGGTTCGGATATAAGTGAACCAACCAACCGTGCAAATCACCTTGAAAGAATAGATGTGCCAGCAAGCTGCCAGGGAAACCTGTACATCAAACCTGTAATAAAATTTGGCACAACGGGGGTGAGTTGACAACTCGTGAGTAGAATACATCTACGAAAAGAAATCGAATGCACGACGCTATCCTAGGTCATAATAATACGCTACTAAGTCCCAATCATCTAGTAATAGCAGGGTAATACTACGTGTAAGTGCAGATACTTCGTGCTCGTGTCAGTGCCTCATATAGTACTATGTCATATGAATGGATATGCATGCACCATGAATATAAAATAATCAATCCTGAAATCCAGATATATCTGTATAAGAAATCTTTAGCTGTTATCATAGTAAAACATGTATAGAGATATGAAATATCAACAATTAAATCCATGGAAATCCATGTCAAGTATCGACACAAACATGTAAATCTCAAGTCTCATTGTCTCAATACCTCGGGCTCCGTCAGTCCGGATCGGCCCATAGCATCAAATCTCACGACAAGGTCGGTATCCTCCGGATATCCGCCGCGCCAGACATCACCGGTAGGTAGCCTTCCCCTGCCAGGCTCATCGTCTACAACTCGATCTTCTTGCCCCGGGGTACCATACCGGGCCCACCATGTACCCGAGACGGTTCATCCACTCCTCGAATCGGGTCTCGAAATCCAACAGAAAACATGAAATCTCATGGTGGACGACACATACATCACGAGAAAACCGCCTCTTATTTTAAAAAGAGAAGAGGAGAGAGAGAGAAGTTTTATATATTCTTGCGGTTTTCCCCAAAAATCCAGAAATCTCATAGAAATCCAAATCTTAAAATCATGAGTAAGCATATGATAAGTGTCGGCATATGCCCATGATACTGCATGATAACATGAAAATATGAATGCATGAATGTCTAAGGGATAAATATCATGTCTATACTAACATCAGAAAGTAATCACAATATTATATCGGTCAGTTGTTAACTGATTCTATCAATAAAAGGTAATATGATCTAAAGTGTACGTGACATAGCAATTACCGATGATGATGTGTGTGAGCCGGCAAATGAGTGTGCGTGGAATATGCGCATCATCGGTAATGGTGCTGGTGTCCTAACAGGTAAGGTTTATACTGATTATAGCAGCATGTGTAAGAACATGCATCATTATGATTCCAGTGTGAAAGTAAAGACGGATGTGTGTTATCTACTCATTTGATATACCATTACCACTACCACTATATGACTCGAACCTAACCTAGTGTCCATCTAACCTCCTAAGGAACAAAACCTAAGAAACTAGTCAATAAGAAACAAGAGTCTACCTAAGGTCTGAATCAATATCTCTAATAGTCGGCGATCCGGCCTCAATACCGTCACGTACGTAGTACGGCTTCCTCGAATCAAGAGTGCGGATGAATCATCATATTTATGCCTCGTACGGTAAAATCTATCGTACGACATCCCAATATCAGGGTACGGGTCAAGTATCTCCTAGGTGTCTCATCATTAATATAATGTCATCATCAACACATCTAATGATCGAGGTGCTAAACTGTGATCGCATACATCAATCATATATCATTGCCATCATAATAAGCATCATTAGTTTATCCTCAGAAATATCATGTCATATGTATCATATCGTCCTCAAGTCACACCTCTATGATATCGACATCAGGTCACACCTATATGATGTCGTAATCAAGTCATACATATCCCATATCGTGATCAATCACAAGTAACAGTCCGGGTACTATTTTAGAGTCCCATATACCTCAATATCATCACCACCTATTATAATTTAAGTATACATGTTCATTATCTCATTCTGTAATGACCCGCTAACACTTAATACGATTGTATAGCCAAGAATCACGGCATCAAGCCCAGTTACACTGTTTCATCATACCTCGGATATCATATCACATCAATGAATCCCATATACGTGTTGTATATATATATACCTATACCTCGTCCTATATATATATACACATGCACATATACACCATGTCGAGTTTCAGTGTGTGCGTGTGTGTGTTTCTACCTGAAACCTACGAACCTCTTCCGAGGTATTCATCTTCTGGTATGGTTTTCCTAAATCAGTCTAGTCCAGTCTAGGGTCATTACTAGGGTCCTACTCATTAAGAATCTAGGGTCACAACTGGTTTCCTAATGTCAAAAATTACTATTCCTATTCTACGTTGTGGGGGTGCTAAACGCCATCCACCCGACTTCCCCCCGTAGATATGCATCTACTCACCTGGTCCATGTCTGCCGAAGACGGTGTCGCCATCCTCCTCTTCATCGCCCGCAGTCCACGTGAGGGGTACCTAAACGCAAACATATAAATAGCATCGTAAACTGAATCACATACAAAAGTCAAAACAACGCAAGGAACAAGCATAGGTTAAAACCTATGTCCCGTCCACGCAAAAGCACCAAATATCACTCGATATCGGCGTACAAACTCCGATGGATCGAGATAAACATTAACAAATAACTCGTAGTTTTAAAACATATTACTTATATTATAAAACATGATTAAATCCATCGAAACCCTAAAATCCATCAAACCGTCCAATTTCGTAAAACCCGAAAATGCCAATTTACCGTTTTTCATCAAAACTTGACATTTAAATGAAACCAATAGTTATAAAACTCATTAAATAGCATAACTAGACTATACAAACCATTACTACATTTTTATTACACAAATTTGTATTAATTTGAAATTTCTAGTTTGCAACCTTTAACAATTTTCAACATTTTTCAAGCAAAATACCACAATTCCACCACAAAACATGATGTTGCATGAATTAATGTACTAAACTACAATTCATGATGATAATGATATGATGAAACCATAATTATATATTTAATCTCATTTATTTAGGAATTTCCCAAAATCTAGTTTACAAAAATAGCCTTTTATTAGTATTTTTCCAATTATCACAAGAAACTAGTGATCAAACTAAGTTTTTCTTTCCATTAACATGCTAAGATTCTCACTAAAACTACAATATAATGATAACAACCTTAATTGGAATTTTATTTTATCCACAAATACATTTTATAAAAACTACTTAGCTAAATAACATTATTAAATCAATTTGAATACACAAATTATTATATAATAACCATGCAAGATTTTTTCCACTTCTAAAATTGGTAGACTAGTTATTATAACCCTAATTAATTAATAAAAATCATAACTTGAATTTACAAACCCTAACTTGAATTTTAAAAATTGAACATAGAATTAATCTAATAAAACTAATTATGCTTTAAAAGAAACATCTAATGGAAATAAAACAAAAGAGATAGATTTATACCTTCACAACCTCAAGTCCAAACATGAAAATGAGCCTAAAAAATGCATGCTTTTCATCTCCAAAATCCATGTAAAAATGAGCAAGGAATAAAGGGTATGAAATAAATATGATTTTGTGGAATTTTAATTGAATTTTTGAAGTATTTTTGATGAATTTTGAATAAAAATGAAGTGGGAAATGGGGGGGGGGGCTGCCATGGGGTTGTTGAGGCCGGCCACAATTAGGAGGAGGGGGTGGAGAATGAGAAAAGTGAAGAAAGATGTAGAAAGTTTCACCAAAATATCATATCATTATGTCTTTTCATGCTTTTATTATATTTTCTTTTAATTCTTTACTATAGCAACTCAAGAAAACTCTAGAAAATTGGAAAAATTTGCAAATGAATTTTACATGATACTCACTAAATTATAATATGTCATGGCTCACTTTTACAAATTAAAACCATTCAAATTTGTAATTTACACTAATTTAGTGTAAAAATAAAGCTTATGTTAATATTTAAAATAATTAGTTTAGGAAAAATATTTAATTAAACTAAAAATTTATAAGTGGCTAAATAAACACCATTTACTAGTAATTACATAATTAAAATAGGTATTTTTGAAATTATAATGAAAAACAATCACGGTTAGGTTTTACGAAAAATACATTTTACTTTGCCGAAAATTATAAAATTCACTTAAACAATTTTATTCATTTAATTATTTATTTAATTATTTTTAAAACGTTACAATCTTCCCCCCTTTAAGAAATTCGGTCCCCGAATTTAAATTAAAACTTCCCTTCCGAATACTAAAACATTTAACAAAACACTCAAATCGTTGGGGCTCCGAAATCATCAATGCATAACAAAAATCAACTCCGTCAAGCATAACGCAATCATCGGAGTTATGGCGAGAATAAAATATCAAAACCCAATATGAAAACCAACATAATATACATCAATCTACAACTTATATATATAGTGCGCATCATAGTAAACCGTCCAAATATCTGGATAAAGAAATATGCAAAAACCCCTTTTGAAAATCGCCGTGCAATGCACGTGTCACGGCATAAGTAGCGGACGTTTATTTATTTTTTTTAAAAAAAGCTATATATATATATATCTTTTATTTAACATACACGTCCCGCCTGGTTACTAAATCAAGTAGTAATGATTATAAAAAAAACACTGCTCAAACTGAAATCAATCCCAATCACATCAATAAAATATCATGTGCGTCCGGTGCGCACTGAAATCGAAACCAAATACAGATACCACGACTACACCCAAAAACAAAATTTAGTGCAACAGGAGTGCACCAAAAATATCTGTCAAGTGCAACGGGCGTGCACGACTCAATATCAGGTGCATCTAATCTGCACAAAACCCCGATTTAGTGCATCTGGTGTGCATAAAATCGCATCAAGTACGCCAAGTATGCGCAAGAATCCTAATCAGGTGCACATGGTGCACGAAAACATATATCGAATACCAAAATCGAAATCACAGCACAAAAATGCATGAAAACTAGGTCGAAACATATGTCAAAATCATGTGTAACCCCTATGCACGAAATCAAATCAAAAATCTCAAAATATATAAAACCAAATCAAGTGTACTGGGTGTGTACTAAACAACATCAATACAACTGATATATGAAACACAAATAGAATGAAATGAAGGTATACACATGAAATACCAATCGTAGAACAAATTCCTCAAAATACCAAAATCCAATCAACGAAAATATGAAATTCAAATCACTAAATCATAATCGTAAACACTATCGTCAATGTCCGCCTCTTTCCTCTGATGTCGATTGCTTCGAACTCGTCTCTTCGTAGCTGTGCTGACTGTGCTACCCACGGCAATACTCATATCTAGAGTCTCCCACGTAGTCGATCCCTTCACTTGATATCCGGACTACATTAAACTTTTCGATCGATCCATCAAAATCCCATAATTCCCCGAGAGCTCAACACTCAAGTACAGTTTAAAAATATCCGGTACATACCCCAGCATCGATGATCCAGCCGTAGAAGGGCAAACCCAAGCCTCACTAATGGCACCGCGGAACTGCCGTAAACCCTAAGGTTCAAGGGTGTTCTCGTGGTCATTATGTCGAGTTAGGGTTTCATTCTTCTAGAGGGTCCATCGAAATACCTGCATGTTCTTCCGAATATCTTAAACTTGGGAAAATGGTTTTCTGATAATCGTTCGAACCCTTTAACTTCATCCGGACGGCATGTGAATACCCTTCGTCCGCACGCTAAACAATGCTTCAATCCTCAAGAATAACCAATACTCTAATGGTTATCGCATTCGAGCCGCAACTCCCTCTGCCAGTGTGTCCGTGGTAACAGAAACCACCCTCCAACATTGACGAAGATAGATCAAAAGAATGAATGGAATACGGTGCAAACAATTGTACATCCTAAGGCTCCTTAAGCAGAGTAGCGTATCGTAAGTATGCCGCGGACCATACCCACGGTACGTTACTCTACCTAAATCGCCCACTCCATCAACCAAGGGTCACCTAGACTTATACAAGGTTAAACCTATCGCTCTGATACCAACTTTGTCACGACCCGAAAGTACGGAACGTGACCGGCACTTAGATTACGAAGCGTCTAGAGGCGCCACGTAACATAAGTAAGCCGAAGCCCAGAAATCTAAACCAGAAAAGAAGAAGAAGAAGAAAAAGAAAACAAGTTTAAAAGCATCAGCAAATTTTCTCAAAAATTTCGGCAGAGTCTCCTCTATAAAAACTGGCCCCCAAACGGGTACAACAAGTATAATATACATAAACAATAAAAAGCATCCCCAAACGGGAGCTAGCATCAACGCCAACAGGCGGAAACAACCACAACAAGCACAATAATATACAACGCCGAAGGGCGAGGCTCAAAACTCAAAGAAAACAAAACCACCAAATCAGAATAATACATGCGCGACTCTAAGGTCAAAATAAAAGACTGGTCCAATAAACTTATCAACTAATACAAGTATGGTTGATGGAGCTTACTAGATACAAATGAAAGAATAAAAGTACAATGGTGGTTCGGATACAAGTGAACCAACCTACCGTGCAAATCACCCTGAAAGAATAGATGTGCCAGCAAGCTGCCAGGGAAACCTGTACATCGAACCTGTAATAAAATTTGGCACAACGGGGGTGAGTTGCCAACTCGTGAGTAGAAGACATCTACGAAAAGAAATCGAATGCACGACGCTATCCTAGGTTATAATAATACGCTACTAAGTCCCAATCATCTAGTAATAGCAGGGTAATACTACGTGTAAGTGCAGATACTCCGTGCTCGTGTCAGTGCCTCATATAGTACTATGTCATATGAATGGATATGCATGCACCATGAATATAAAATAATCAATCCTGAAATCCAGATATATCTGTATAAGAAATCTTTAGCTGTTATCATAGTAAAACGTGTATAGAAATCTGAAATATCAACAATGAAATCCATGGAAATCCGTGTCAAGCATCGACACAAACATGTAAATCTCAAGTCTCATAGTCTCAATACCTCGGGCTCCGTCAGTCCGGATCGGCCCATAGCATCAAATCTCACGACAACGGTCGGTATCCTCCGGATATCCGCCGCGCCAGACATCACCGGTAGGTAGCCTTCCCCTGCCAGGCTCATCGTCTACAACTCGATCTTCTTGCCCCGGGGTACTATACCGGGCCCACCATATACCCGAGACGGTTCATCCACTCCTCGAATCGGGTCTCGAAATCAACCAGAAAACATGAAATCTCATGGTGGACGACACATACATCACGAGAAAACCGCCTCTTATTTTAAAAAGAGAAGAGGAGAGGGAGAAGTTTTATATATTCTTGCGGTTTTCCCCAAAAATTCAGAAATCTCATAGAAATCCAAATCTTAAAATCATGAGTAAGCATATTATAAGTGTCGGCATATGCCTATGATACTGCATGATAACATGAAAATATGAATGCATGAATGTCTAAGGGATAAATATCATGTCTATACTAACATCAGAAAGTAATCACAATATTATATCGGTCTAGTTGTTAACTGATTCTATCAATAAAAGGTAATATGATCTAAAGTGTACGTGACATAGCAATTACCGATGATGATGTGTGTGAGCCGGCAAATGAGTGTGCGTGGAATATGCGCATCATCGGTAATGGTGCTGGTGTCCTAACAGATAAGGTTTATACTGATTATAGCAGCATGTGTAAGAACATGCATCATTATGATTCCAGTGTGAAAGTAAAGACGGATATGTGTTATCTACTCATTTGATATACCATTACCACTGCCACTATATGACTCGAACCTAACATAGTGTCCATCTAACCTCCTAAGGAACAAAACCTAAGAAACTAGTCAATAAGAAACAAGAGTCTACCTAAGGTCTGAATCAATATCTCTAATAGTCGGCGATCCGGCCTCAATAGCGTCACGTACGTAGTACGGCTTCCTCGAATCAAGTGTGCGGATGAATCATCATATTTATGCCTCGTACGGTAAAATCTATCGTACGGCATCCCAACATCAGGGTACGGGTCAAGTATCTCCTAGGTGTCTCATCATTAATATAATGTCATCATCAACACATCTAATGATCGAGGTGCTAAACTGTGATCGCATACATCAATCATATATCATTGCCATCATAATAAGCATCATTAGTTTATCCTCAGAAATATCATGTCATATGTATCATATCGTCCTCAAGTCACACCTCTATGATATCGACATCAGGTCACACCTATATGATGTCGTAATCAAGTCATACATATCCCATATCGTGATCAATCACAAGTTACAGTCCGGGTACTATTTTAGAGTCCCATATACCTCAATATCATCATCACCTATTATAATTTAAGTATACATGTTCATTATCTCATTCTGTAATGACCCGCTAACACTTAATACGACTGTATAGCCAAGAATCACGGCATCAAGCCCAGTTACACTGTTTCATCATACCTCGGATATCATATCACATCAATGTATCCCATATACGTGTTGTATATATATATATATACCTATACCTCGTCCTATATATATATACACATGCACGTATACACCATGTCGAGTTTCAGTGTGTGTGTGTGTGTGTTTCTACCTGAAACCTACGAACCTCTTCCGAGGTATTCATCTTCTGGTATGGTTTTCCTAAATCAGTCTAGTCCAGTCTAGGGTCATTACTAGGGTCCTACTCATTAAGAATCTAGGGTCACAACTGGTTTCCTAATGTCAAAAATTACTATTCCTATTCTACGTTGCGGGGGTGCTAAACGTCATCCACCCGACTTCCCCCCCTAGATACGCATCTACTCACCTGGTCCATGTCTGCCGAAGACGGTGTCGCCATCCTCCTCTTCATCGCCCGCAGTCCACATGAGGGGTACCTAAACGCAAACATATAAATAGCATCGTAAACAGAATCACATACAAAAGTCAAAACAACGCAAGGAACAAGCATATGTTAAAACCTATGTCCCGTCCACGCAAAAGCACCAAATATCGCTCGATATCGGCGTACAAACTCCGATGGATCGAGATAAACATTAACAAATAACTCGTAATTTTAAAACATATTACTTATATTATAAAACATGATTAAATCCATCGAAACCCTAAAATCCATCAAACCGTCCAATTTCGTAAAACCCGAAAATGCCAATTTACCGTTTTTCATCAAAACTTGACATTTAAATGAAACCAATGGTTATAAAACTCATTAAATAGCATAACTAGACTATACAAACCATTACTACATTTTTATTACACAAATTTGTATTAATTTGAAATTTCTAGTTTGCAACCTTTAACAATTTTCAACATTTTTAAAGCAAAATACCACAATTCCACCACAAAACATGATGTTGCATGAATTAATGTACTAAACTACAATTCATGATGATAATGATATGATGAAACCTTAATTATATATTTAATCTCATTTATTTAGGAATTTCCCAAAATCTAGTTTAAAAAAATAGCCTTTTATTAGTATTTTTCCAATTATCACAAGAAACTAGTGATCAAACTAAGTTTTTCTTTCCATTAACATGCTAAGATTCTCACTAAAACTACAATATAATGATAACAACCTTAATTGGAATTTTATTTTATCCACAAATATATTTTATAAAAACTACTTAGCTAAATAACATTATTAAATCAATTTGAATACACAAATTATTATATAATAACCATGCAAGATTTTTTCCACTTCTAAAAATGGTAGACTAGTTATTATAACCCTAATTAATTAATAAAAATCATAACTTGAATTTACAAACCCTAACTTGAATTTTAAAAATTGAACATAGAATTAATCTAATAAAACTAATTATGCTTTAAAAGAAACATCTAATGGAAATAAAACAAAAGAGATGGATTTATACCTTCACAACCTCAAGTCCAAACATGAAAATGAGCCTCAAAAATGCATGCTTTTCATCTCCAAAATCCATGTAAAAATGAGCAAGGAATAAAGGGTATGAAATAAATATGATTTTGTGGAATTTTAATTGAATTTTTAAAGTATTTTTGATGAATTTTGAATAAAAATGAAGTGGGAAATGGGGGGGGGGGCTGCCATGGGGTTGTTGAGGCCGGCCACAATTAGGAGGAGGGGGTGGAGAATGAGAAAAGTGAAGAAAGATGTAGAAAGTTCCACCAAAATATCATATCATTATGTCTTTTTATGCTTTTATTAAATTTTCTTTTAATTCTTTACTATAGCAACTCAAGAAAACTCTAGAAAATTGGAAAAATTTGCAAATGAATTTTACATGATACTCACTAAATTATAATATGTCATGGCTCACTTTTACAAATTAAAACCATTCAAATTTGTAATTTACACTAATTTAGTGTAAAAATAAAGCTTATGTTAATATTTAAAATAATTAGTTTAGGAAAAATATTTAATTAAACTAAAAATTTATAAGTGGCTAAATAAACACCATTTACTAGTAATTACATAATTAAAATAGGTATTTTTGAAATTATAATGAAAAACAATCACGGTTAGGTTTTACGAAAAATACATTTTACATTGCCGAAAATCATAAAATTCACTTAAACAATTTTATTCATTTAATTATTTATTTAATTATTTTTAAAACGTTACATCGTACTTCATTACATTCACTGACGATCTCTCTAGATTCGGATATGTGTTCCTGATGAAACACAAATCAGAAGCTTTTGAGAAATTTAGAGAATATAAACAAGAAGTCGAGAACCAAACCGGAAAAAGTATTAAAATCCTTCAATCTGATCGAGGAGGTGAATACTTGAGCAATGAATTCCTGGACTTCCTAAAAGAGAATGGGATTCTCTCTCAGCTGACTCCTCCATATACACCATAGCACAACGGTGTATCGGAACGGAGGAACCGCACCCTATTAGATATGGTGCGCTCTATGATGAGCACAGCTGAGTTACCTATTTCCTTCTGGGGATATGCGCTGGAGACAGCAGCATACCTATTGAATCAAGTTCCATCTAAATCTGTACCTACCACACCATATGGGATATGGAGTGGGAAGAGGCCATATCTTAAACGAGTTAAGATATGGGGTTGTCCGGCCTATGTCAAAAGACAAAATCCGGACAAACTCGAGGCACGTCAGTTCTCTGCAAGTTTGTAGGATACCCAAAGAACTCATATGGGTATTTTTTCTACCACAGTGAGGAACAAAAGGTATTTGTTGCTCAACATGCCACCTTTTTAGAAAAGGAATTTCTTGTAAAAGAAATTAGTGGCAAAGTGGTGGAGCTGGAAGAGGTTCCAGATACACAAACCGTAACTGAAGATTTAGTGGAACCAGAAGATTCAGTAGCTCCCAACGAACCTCAGCCTCTCCGCCGATCTAGTAGGGTTTCTCGACAACCTGAGAGATACTACGGTTTTCTCATGGATGGTGGGAGCGAGGATTGCATCATGGAGGATGATGACCCAACTAGCTTCGAGCAGGCCATCACGAGTGGGGACTTAGTGAAATGGATGGATGCTATGCGGTCCGAGATGGAATCCATGTACACCAACAAAGTATGGACTTTGGAAGATGCTCCTGAAGGGGTAAAACCCATTGGGAGCAAGTGGATCTTCAAGAAAAAACTTGGTGTAGATGGGAAAGTGGAGACTTTCAAAGCTAGACTTGTAGCAAAGGGTTTTGTCAAAGACCGGGTGTGGACTATGACGAGACCTTTTCTCCAGTGGCTATGCTTAAATCCATCCGGATCATGCTTGCCATCACTGCATATCATGATTACAAAATCTGGCAAATGGATGTTAAGACCGCCTTTCTAAACGGTGATTTAGAAGAGTGCGTGTACATGACTCAGCCAGAGGGCTTCGTAGATAGTGGGAGCAGCGGGAAGGTGTGCAAGCTGCTTAAATCCATTTATGGATTAAAGCAAGCATCGCGGAGCTGGAACATCTGCTTTGACGTCGTTATCAAAGAGTTTGATTTCGTCAAAAACGTAGATGAACCTTGTATTTACAAGAAGGTAGCAGGGAGTAAGGTTGTCTTCCTCGTATTGTACGTAGACGACATACTCCTGATAGGAAATGACATTCCTATGCTGCAATCGGTTAAGCTCTTCTTATCAAAAAGATTCTCAATGAAAGATCTTGGTGATGCCTCCTGCATATTAGGGATAAGGATCTATAGAGATAGATCCAAACGGATATTGGGATTGTCCCAATCCAGGTACATTGACACCGTACTAAAGAGGTTTAGTATGGAAGAATCCAAGCGTGGGAACTTACCCACGATCTCTGGAGTCACTCCCTCCAAAGAGATGTCTCCCAAGACTGATTTGGAGAGAGCTCGCATGCAAGAGATACCTTATGCTTCGGCTGTAGGCTCTATCATGTATGCGATGCTATGTACCAGACCCGATGTAGCATACTCACTAAGTGTAGTGAGCAGGTATCAAGCTGATCCTGGAGAGAGTCACTGGACAGCTGTGAAGAGCATTCTCAAGTACTTGCGAAGGACTAAAGAGATGCTTTTGGTGTATGGTAACGGAGAACTCCAAGTGGAGTCCTTTACCGATTCAAGCTTCCAAAGTGATAAGGACGACTCTAAGTCGCAGTCGAGATTTGTCTTTACCCTTTACGGAGGGGCGGTTAGCTGGAAGAGTTCCAAGCAGGAAACCGTGGCAGACTCGACGATGGAGGCTGAATACATCGCTGCCAACGATGCTGCCAAAGAGGCTGTCTGGATTAAGAAGTTCATTACTGAACTTGAAGTGGTTCCATCCATTGAGCATCCAATACCTTTGTATTGTGATAACAATAGAGCGGTGGCTTTGGACAAGGAACCCAGGTCCCATCAGCGATCCAAGCATATTCTGAGGCGGTATCACCTGATCCGGAAGATAGTTGATCGCCGGGAGATCGAGGTCAGGAGGGTTGACACGAAGAATAACACAGCGGATCCACTCACGAAGGCCATTCCCCAGACACAGTTTGAGAGACTCTTCGGGATGCTCGGTATGCGATACTACAGCAGCTGGCCCTAGAGCAAGTGGGAGATTTTTAGTTGTATATATGCCCTAGAGACCAGTATTGTACAGATGATGTATATTATATTGGATGCTTGGACATATATAGAGATGACTTTCTTGCTCGATATGATAGTATGCTATCTGGTTGCACTTTATCTTAACATGTATACTTGTCTCTTTATACTGTCTTAGAGTTACATGTTGGTAAAGCCCTTAGGATGTGTACTTGACTACCTGGACTATGATGCGGATCATACTAGTGGGGACATGGTAGTCCATAAGTACATCCTTCAAGGTCCCTAGTCGTAAGTGTATCAAGACAGGGCATCGATATACCAGTGTAGACTAGCGTATACGCTTCTCGACCCATGAGATGGGCGATGGATGATCCCATATCCATTGGTGTTTGACATCAGAGATGGTATATGGGTGCTCAGTGGAGACTGGGTATACTGGACGGACTCGCCGAGAACTCCCAGATGGTATTATACCTCACGTCAGATGGCAGTTCTCAGGTGACACTTATGCAGGTTAGTCTGTAGACCCGAGTTCGTCATAGAGTCTTGTATGATTCCCACTGTGCTTTGATCTCCACCTTACCACGTCCATGAGGGCGTGCAAAACGGTGGTTTTTGGGTACAGTCCCGAGTCACATGGAGGCAATGAGCGATAGGAGGGGTTTCGTCTCTCCCGGTATTGGGGGTTGATGTTGCGCTGTGCTCGATTGGCCGTAACAGGGAAGTCCCTGGCCAGGGCTGATTCAGAGATTTGCTGGTAAGTGTTACCAGTAGTTTCTCGACCCGTTATGAGCCTCACATCGGCACGACTTATCGGTTATTGGGGTCTGACGTTTACCACCCCTAGACTTGATATGCGACATATCAGATGAGGAGACCGGACTGTACGAGAAGTGTTGCCGGTTGGCTCGACGGGAGTTGTAGCAGGTTCGCTTGTTCTCTTCTGATCGCTCAATACCCGGGTGGCCGTTACGTTTAGCTGACCGCTTGCGGCTTGGGGGTGCTTGATATGATCATCACCCACTGTCGGCGTATTGACGAGTCTCAGAGTCCCACAATGGAGTTTCCTAGTCCAGGCGAAACGTTGTGGTGCGCGTATGCGATATGCGCATGGACCCGATTAAAATACGCGTATAGGATACCGTATATTGATCGGGCGGCTTGCTTTTGGTTAGGGTCGTATGTGGTATGGCCGGATTGATAAATCAAGTGTTGATTTATCATTTAACCATTAGCTTCTCACTTGAAATCCTTCCTTGAGTATGATGGATGTATGCATGCATGTATACTTTCTTTATAGATTCATGCGCATATGGATGTGCATACATACATACATACATACATCATCAATTATGGTTGCTTATACAAAGAAAATGGTGGCAATATAAGACTCACACCATGGGTTTTTTATTTGGAATATTATTGTATTTAAGCTAAAAACAAAAGGAAAAAGAAAATGGTTAGTTTTGGATTGTTTCTACACTCTTCTTGACCTAACCTTTCTCACCCACCATTTAACCATGGTTTACTCTTCCTTTTAGTTTTTAACTCAAGTACAATAATGATTCAACCATGGTTTGAGATGAGAGATAAAAAATATATATTGATATATTTTCTATTTTCTTTAGTGAGTTGAACTTATCTTCTTCTCAAATTGCCATCTTCTTCTTCTTCCTCTCTCTTTTTGCACTCTAGTCTTTTGTAGTGAGCAATATACTCATCAAAATTGGATTTTGAAGTGAGAATAAGAACCACAACATCATTCTACACAAGTTTAGCCAACTTGTTTAGAGTGTTAGCTTCTTTTCGTTCACTTGATCGGATAAAGTTGCAAGCTTGGACAAAGCGGACCCCGGGTGGATCATCGGTGACCTCGAGGAGTTCAAGCGGAGCTTTTTCAAACCCCAAGTAGCCGAGGAGTCTAGCGTAGGGAGCTACAAAGGTTGTACTCTCAAAACCCTAGCCTTTCTTTCATATGGTGATGTGAAAATTTTTGAAACCCTAATTTTTCTAGGAACGATCCGATGCTTGTTAACTTAGCACCCTAAAGACTCTACCTTTGGTTCATGTGATGCTTCCAAACCCTTCATGCGGTGCTAGGCTAACCCAACACCTCCATGTGGCTCGGGACTGTACCCAACTAAAACCTGTTTGCATGACTCCTTTGAGCCGTGGTAGGGTAGTAATCAAAGCACAGTGGAAACTCACACGAGACAAATGACGATCTCAGGTCGATGAACTAACCTATACACATGTCACCGGGGAACTGCTATCTGACGTCAGGTATAATACCAACTAGCATGTTCCCGGAGAGTCCTGTCCGGTGTACTCATAACCCAATGAGCACCTGTATACATCTTAGGTGAACCAACTGACACCAATGGCATGTGAGACCGGCCACCGCCCCTCGTCGGGGTCTCGACTGTATACACTAGTCTACTAATGGAGTATCGATGCCCAGTCTCGAAACTCCCACGACTGGGGACCACTTTTAAGGATGTGCTTATAGACTACCCAACTCTCACGTATATGATCGCCATCATATTGCTGGTAGTCAAGTAAGAATCCTAAAGGCTCTATCAACATGTAATAGCGACCTGTAAGGTCACCTGAAGCAGTACACGATGATAAAGATAAACCAGATAGCATACTATCATCTCGAGTAAGACTGTCCTACCGGCATAGGACCTCCCTCAATCATTGCAATCACGTGCCTGTGATCCAATAATTGACTCTGAGGGCACTATATCCAGCAATTCCGTCCTGGCACTTCTCTGGTCTTCTCTCGGTCAATCCCCATGACCACTCGTAAAGCAGCACGTCGCTAGCGCCGACCTCTGGTCCTCTGAATACACATCACACATCTGATCCTCGGTGCAAATCTTATCGCAGCAGTGTACTGGAAGGAATCCTGCTCAAGGTCTCTTCTGATCTTGCCTATACTGAACTGTACGGAGGCTGGTACTCTGGCATAACCTTTTCTCGCTCTCTGGACATCTGCGTCCTCAGCACAGCATTTCCTCGGAAACTGGTCGCATCCCAATGCCTTTATAGACATATCCGACCTTTAATCTTAAAGGGGAGTAACAACAGCTCGTCAGCATCTCGCACGAACCTCTTGTCCCACTTGTCTGTATCATCGTCCACTTCGATGTCATGTCTCTATCTACGCACTGCAAAAGTTCGCGGCTATGGTCAATCCGAAGTCTCTCACACGGACTCGAAATCACGAACTCGGTATCTTCATCACTCTGTGGAAGATATCTAGCCAAACGCGTCCTCAGGAACTCGGCCTAACCTGCGAAGGTATACTCCATACTCGTCCTTTCTTGACCAATTCACAATGCATCTGGGTGAGGTCCTCTATCCGAACCCGGTCAACTATCTCGTCGACGATGCCGAACTCTGGCCTGCTGGGTGTGCGCAATATGACCGCTCCTGGGTCTAAGTCTTCCGGTATAGTATTCCAGAAAGGTCCTGTCGAGGTCTTTCTCAAATCTCGCTTCTGCCGAATTGCCCGGAAGTTTACCACCCTTACTATATCTGTTTCTTGTTCCGGAATGGCTGCATACTCATCGTGACTCTTTCTGGAAGTTATATCCATATACAACACCTCTACATGCGTATCGCATCTCTGATGTCAGCGGAGTGGGACGTCATCTCGTCGAAATCTCGTGCGAACTCTTTACTCCACTCTGCTCCAATGTCGACTGATTCGGACTCGTCTTCTCGTGGCTGCATGGACTGCGCTCCAACGGCTATACTCGTATCTGGAGTCTTCCAAGCAATGTATCCCATCACATGATATCCGAATGATGTTGAACCATCCGATCGATTTGTCAAAACCTCATAATCCCCCAAGAGATAAACATCTTGAGTACAGTTTAATAGTATTCCGGTACATACCACAGCACTTGTGGACTAACCGTAGAAGGGCAAACCCAAGCCTCACAAATGGCACCGCTAAACTGCCGTAAACCCTAAGGTTCGAAGGTGTTCCATGGTCATTACGTCGAGTTAGGGTTTCATTCTTCTAGAGGGTCCATAGCATTACTTGCATTGTCTTCTGAATACTTTAAACTTGGAATCGGGTTCCTCACATTCGATCGTCTCTATCGACTCTCAACGAATCTGCGTGAAGTCGTCCTTAACTGGAATCAATCTATCTGATGACCATGCATCGGGGTAAGCGAACGAACCACATGTCCTGGTCATTCATCCTCGGGTGACTAGCGACCTTCCATCATATCTCTAAGTATATACTCATGCTGCAGTAGCTCCAATCATCTGGACGATATCTCGTCATTTGCAGCAACAACTGGCTCATTCGTCTGTACGCTGAACAGTGCCTCAATCATCATGAATAAGCGATATATCAATGGTCATCACATTCTGACTGGCCTCTAGTTGTAGCCTGATCCTCTAGTGCCGATCTGCACGTCCGAGAAATCTCGTAAAAGCGATCTGTCAAACGCTCATGGCGCGAAAACACACTAAAACGACGCCTCTCTATGCAATCATATGTCCCTAGAATCATGCCCTGGTCAGTCCTCGTCCGTGACGAGCTCAAGCTGACACAACTCTAGCAGTAGCTCTCTCTGCCCGTGTAATCGTGGCGGCAAAATCATAACCAGTATCGATGAGGATAGATCATAGGAATGAATATCGTACTGTGCAAAAAAATGTACATCCTAAGGTTTCTTAAGCGGAGTAGCGTATCATAAGTATGCCGCGGAACATACGTTCGGTACGTCACTCTACTCAAGCTACCTACTCCATCAACCAAGGGTCATCCTACGCGACGAAAGTTCGGGAATAATACCCCCTCGACTAAGTCTAAGTTCCGTAAGGTCAAACCTAAGTTCTGTATATATATAAACGCTCTAGGCTCCGCATAGTCAAACTTAGACTCGAACCAAGGTTAACCTAGCGCTCTGATACCAACTTTGTCATGACCCGAAATAGCACGTGACTGGCCCTTGAATCATATGAAGTCTATAGGACCTCATCTAATTTAAGTAAGCCAAAAGCCCAGAAATCTAAAACCATTTTAAATAATAAATAAAGGAAAAATAGTTTTAAGATGTGAAGAAACAAGTTTTAAAAACAAGGTTTTTAAATAAGTAAGCCGAATATCCATTTTTAAAATCTATAGTCTTTTCTGAAAATTTCGGCAGAGTTTCCCTTGTAAATACTGGCCCCAAACGGGGTACAACAAGAATAATATATATACAATGATAAAAGGCATCCCCAAGTGGGAGCTAGCTCATCGTCAATCGACGGTCACAACCACGCAAGCAATATAATATACAACGCCAAAGGGCGAGGATCAAAACTCAAAAAGGAAACTCAAAATCAGAATGAAAACCATAATACTACAACGCGCGACTCTAAGGTCGAAATAATACACAACTGGCTTTCTAAGTCTGAAACAATATACATGTTTGGTTGATGGAATTTCTAGATACAACTGAATAATACATATACAATGGTGGTTCTGATGCAAAAAAACCCACCAACCAAAGCAAATCACCCGTAAGGGAACCAGTGTGCCAGAAGCCGCAATGGAACATGTACGGCAAAACCTGCAAGAACTGTGGCACAACGGGAGTGAGTTGCCAACTCGTGAATAGAAAACATCACAGAGCAGAAATCGTATGTATGACACAATCCTAGGTCAATACGATCAGATATATATATAAACCTTAAATGAATAAGTCTGAAGCAAGATAAGGTGGCAATGTAACATCTATACATGAGTGTAGT
Source organism: Agapanthus africanus (assembly GCA_030015575.1). Classification (NCBI taxonomy): domain Eukaryota; kingdom Viridiplantae; phylum Streptophyta; class Magnoliopsida; order Asparagales; family Amaryllidaceae; genus Agapanthus; species Agapanthus africanus. The sequence continues at coordinate 303,273,473 of CM057345.1, forward strand.
GCCAAGTGCTCGTGCCAGTGCCTCAGGTAATAACATATCATAAATATGAGGTATGATCAATGTCGACTATATCATGAAGTCCATGAATATGTGGATATCATCCAACTATGTGATCAATGTCATCAATGTCAACTATATGTATGTGGATATCATCCAACTATGTGATCAATATCATCAATGTCAACTATATGTATGTGGAAATCTTCCACGTGTCACCCAATGACAATAAGCATCATGCATGCAAATATCATAAAGCATATGCATGGAAGTATGAGGATGTAAATCAACATGTGTCGCTCGCGACATATCAAATCATGGAACCTTAGTGTCAAGCATCGACACTCGAAAACATCATGAAACCTGTGCCTAGCATTGGCATGTAAATCCTCATATACGTAGGACTCCGTCAGTCTGGATCGGCCCGTCTCATCTCTCAACTCCGGTCGGTATCCCCTAGATATCCGCCGAGCTCAAATACAATCACCGGTAGGGAGTACTCCCCTGCCAGGCTTACCGTCCAACATATACGAGTCTTCTTGCCCCGGGGTACCTCACCGGGTCCACCATGTACCCGCAGACGGTGCCTACCGCTCCTCGAATCGGGTTTCACATGCCACTCTCAGAACCGAGAAAACACATGGTGGACGCACTGAAATATCATATCAAGGGTAACCGGGTTTTCAAAACAATACACACTCTCTTTTGAAATACCCACGGTTCCCAAATCCAGAAATATCATGGAAACAACATATCTCAATGAGTATAATCATAAGGCATTATGTATGTGACATATAAAGAACGTAAGCATTATCAGTATATCATGCGACATAAAACAGTAATATGCACATAGCGAGGGAAAGCCGCTCTTTTGAAATGAATCAATTTTTATAAGTATCTTGCGGTTCCCAAATCTCAAATCAAGCCAGAATCATCTATGTATGTGCAAATACATATGTATGCATGAATGGGTGTACAATATGTATGTGCACAAGTATGAGTATACAATATGTGAGCACACAAGTATGAATGTACAATATGTATGTGCGTAAGTATGAGTGTACAATATGTAAGAACACGAGTATGAATGTATAATAGCTATGTGCACAAGTATGAGTGTACAGTATGTAAGTACACAAGTATGAGTGTACAATAAGTATGTGCACAAGTATGAGTGTACACTATGTAAGTACACAAGTATGAGTGTACAATATGTAAGTGCACAAGTATGAGTGTACAATAGGTATGTGCACAAGTACGAGTGTACAATATGTATGTGCACAAGTATGAATGTACAATAGGTATGTGCACAAGTATGAGTGTACAATATGTAAGTACACAAGTATGAGTGTACAAAAGATATGTGCACAAGTATGAATGTACAATAGGTATGTGCACAAGTATGAGTGTACAATATGTAAGTACACAAGTATGAGTGTACAATAGGTATGTACACAAGTATGCCCTGCAAGGGGTCATATCCTGAATGCAACAGTCCTACAGTATAGTGACATGGCAATTATCGATGATGAAGTGTGTGAGCCGGCAAGCAGGTGTACGTGGAACATATGCATCATCGATAATGGTGCTGGTGTCCTAAGAGCATGGTTTTGATATAACAATAAACATATTTAACATGCAATGCAATGCAAACAGTAAGAATATGCGGCAAATGAATAATAAACACAACAGTGTAGAATCTACATCAATGTATCTATGTCATATTGTTTTGCCATTTAAAAGAAGAAAAATCGGGGTTTTTAGGAAAATAAGGGCTACGGTGTTTTTAAGAAAAGATGCGTCTTTTGAAAATATCCGTAGAATCTCTTTGCTTGTCTTTAAAATACTCCCGATTCGTAAGTTTTTGAAGTAGGTATGACATCGGCCTAGCCTAACATCTACTAACAAAACTACAGCTTTAACTAACAAGTTAATCGGGAGGGGTATGGAAACCACCTAAATCTGAGTCGATATATATATATATATATATATATATATATATATAATTGTCGGTGATCCCGCCTCAAAGGTACCGCGTACGATATAATATCATATGACATCCTCGAGTCATGAGTGCGGATCTATCATCAATATAAAGCTCGTACAGTAAATCATCGTACGGCATCGCAAAAGCTAGGTATGGGTCAATATCACATTCATCTCATCAATTATCTGGTATCCTTATCATCATATCTCATGATCTGGGGTACTGATCTAAGTCTAGTACGAATCGATACCATCTATATAAATATAAATGCGTGTGTGAAACACACGTCCAAAGGCCCGCTAAAATCTCATGTCGTATCCCAAATACGAACCACATCATTTCACCGATCTGATGGCACTATGCCCAATCTCATCGACTCATCTCCAATTATCATCCACTATCCTCACCATCCAGGTATAAGTATAACAAATAAGCATGTGTGTGCGTGTAGGTGTAAACCTATACTAGGGTTCGCAACTAGGAAACTATACTAGTTTACTTCTAAACCTAATCTAACCATTTACACCTAGTCACATCTAGAATATCCATATGACACTTAACTCTATCATACGTATATATATAGTATATATAGTATACTAAATATCGAACTGCGGGGGTGCTATACGCCATCCACCTGACTTCCCCCGTAGATATAATCTACTCACTATGATCTTGCTTGCCGATGTCGATGTTGCCACCATCTTCTTCATCGTCTCAAATCACCGTGGGGGTACCTACATGTCACACGTATCGCATCGCATCAAAACCAAATCGAAACCAAAACGACACACGAAAACCAAAACGATACGCTTAAAAGCTTATAGGTTAGAACATATGGTTAGCTCTCGCAATTCAACCCGATATCACTCGAGATAGACGTACAAACGTCATGTGATCGAGATAACGCACAAATACAAGAATCTAGAAATCGAAATACGGAAAACCATAACTCAAATCAAAGCAGCAACTAGAGAAAGTGGTCCCAGATTTTGACTAAGGCCAAAACAAGGCAAGCAAACAACTCTGGGGTGATATATAGTGTGAATATGACTTACTGAAGCAACCTGGGAACCTAGTATAACAGGGGGGCCGGCCACATAGAGGAAAAATCCGGCCAGGCCGGTTCTAGCATGGAGTTAGGGCTTCATTCTGGTAGGGTAGTCTCCTGGTGGTCTAACTAAGTCCCTAGTATTGTTTGTTTGTCTCAGAACTTTCCCGGATCATCCCAGATTTCCCTGCATGCTCAATTCCCTTACAAACCGACATTCACAGTTCTGAAAATCCGTATTTTTGGGTTTCAGTTGGGTTGGTCTGGGTTTCTATCACTTGGGAGGGGTTTAAGGTCACCACAAGAGTTCAATTGCACCATCTCTACTCAAATCAAACCCTAATTCCCAACTTGAGTTTTCAAAGCTCACTAAACTTCGCCAAAACGATATAAAACATGAAATGAGGCTAAAGCACAAGGAACGCTACACTAATTGTGAAAGGGTTTACCTCCTTTAGCTCCCATGAATCCTTCACAGCGCCAAAATGAAGACTTTCTTGGTCCATTGGGTAGCTAGAGGGCTTATGCACCTTTTTTGTGAAGTAGGAATAAGGTTTTGGAGAGTTTTTCATAGAGTTTTGTGGCTTGAAGATGGAGGAGGAGGGGGGAGGCAGCAGCAGCAGCAGCAAAAGAAAGAGAGGGAAAGGAAATGAGTGTAAGAAATGATGAGGGAATGGCATCATGACAAGGTTGACCCTCACCCACTCTTTCTCTCTCTAACCCATACTTCATATTCTATTCTTTTTCTTTTCTTTTCTTCTTCTATTTTCCTATAAATCAACAACCATACTTTAAAACATGAAGGAAAGCCATGGAAAACATATGTAACAAATGTAAAAATGATACGGTGCATGGTTTGCACAAAATACGCTTAAAGTTCGATTAGCGATTTTTAATCGCGATAAGCACTAAATTAGCATATAATTAATCATAAAAACTTAAAATTTGCATAATTCACATAAAACACCCTCTTTTAGTAATTTCTATAATTTTTCAAATTTTTTCCCAATTTATCGGTATTTAATTATACCGCCTTATTAAAATATTCAATATTTTATTATTAAATTATAAAAATTCCCCAAAAATAATATTTTATTTTTTTGAAATGTTACATCTATAGTGCCACATCAGTACACAATCGAGCTCCAATCGCGAAACATCACAGTAAACAACAAAGTCGCCCAATCTAGAAAGGAAAGATAGATCTGGTGCGGTCGTCAACCGAGTTTTCAACCACCGAAAACTCAGCACGCATGCCTCAGTCTTAGAAAAGGAACTCCCATCCTGGTCCGCCCGGTCAACGGTGCAGCGATACACAAGAAATCCTGCACGAAACGGCGGCAAAAACTGGCTAAGCCCAAAAAACTGCGGACCTCAGTCACTGAACAGGTCTGGGCCAAAACTGTACGGCCTCGATCTTCCTCGGGTCCATACGAATACCATCTACCGTAACCACATGACCTAGGAAGTCAACACAAACAAGCCTGAAAGAACATTCCAAGAATTCAGCAAACCTCTGGTACTCTCCCAATGTCTGCAAAGGAAATCCTCAAGTGCTACTCCTGTTCCTCACGACTCTTGGAATAAACCAGAATGTCATCAATAACACGACAATAAACTGGCCGAGGAACTGTTAGTTATATATATGCCCTAGAGGCCATTGTTGTACATATGATGTATATTATAGTGGATGCTTGGATATATATAGAGAGGACTTTCTTGCTCGACATGATAGTATGCTATTTGGTTTCACTTTGTCTTAACATGTTGACTTGTATTAGTTTACTGTCTTGCTCGCACATGTTGATAAAGCCCTTAGGATATGTACTCGACTACTAGGACTGTGATGAAATCATACTAGTGGGGCCAGGGTAGTCAACGAGTATATCCTATAACTGTTCCTAGTCGAGGGTGTATCGAGACAGGGCATCGACACACCAGAGTAGACTAGCGTATTCGCATCTTGACCCATATGATGGGCGATGGATGATCCCATATCCATCGGTGTTTGACATCAAAGATGGTGTACGGGTGCTCAGTGGAGACTGGGTACACTGAACGGACTCACCGAGAACTCTTAGATGGTATTATACCAATCGTCAGATAGCAGTTCTCCGGTGACACTTGTACAAGTTAGTCTGTAGACCCGAGATCGTCATAGAGTCTTGTGTGATTCCCACTGTGCTTTGATTTCCACCTAACCACGTCCAAGAAGGCGTGCAAAACGGTGGCTTTTGGGTACAGTCCCGAATCACATGGAGGCAATGAGCGATAGGAGGGGTTTCGTCTCTCCCGGTATAGGGAGTTGATGTTGCGCTGTGTTCGATTAGCTATAACTGGAAGTCCTTGGCCAGGGCTGATATGGAGTGCTACTGGTAAGTGTTATCAATAGTTTCTCGACCCGTTATGAGCCTCGCATCGACACGACTTATCGGTTACTGGGGTCTGACGTTTACCACCCCTAGACTGGATATGCGACATATCAGACGAAGAGACCGGACTGTACGGTAGTGTTACTGATTAGATTCACAGGAGAATGTACAGGTTTGCTTGTTAATCTTCTGATCATTCAATACCTAGGTGGCTGTTACTGTAAGTCTATGTAACCCACCCCGGTACTTACGGGGAGGCGGAAAGAGTAAAAAATGGATTTTTATCACAAGGAAATATAGACTAACCATGAAGGATCTTTGCTAAACAAAAACTAACAAAATAACTACAAGTTCTAGCTACTAGGTAAGATGGTTATACCTAGTTCTTGAACTCCTTCTCTTCTTGTTGTGGTCCTCCTTGTTGCTAGCTCCTTGGAGTGGTGTAGACGGCTCCTCCTCTTCGTCTTCTCTTTGCCGAAGAAAAATCCACCCGAAGGCCTCTACCTTGAGCTCCTACCTCATCCAAGAGGTAACTAGAGTGCTTGGCTTGCTAGACTAAGAACCCTAGAATGAGTAGAGAGTTGTCTTGATGGTTTTATCCCACAAAGCTCATGTTTTTCAACTCATGAAACAAGAGAGCTTTGAGAGAGAGGAATAGGGAGAGCTTTGCAAGAGAGAGAATGAGCAAGAGAGAATGAGAGAGTAATCTCCACCTTGCTCTCATATGAGAAAGATATGAGAATAATAATAATAATTAAGAAAATTTTGATGGTTAGTTGATTTGACCATTATCATTTCACATTAAATGCTAATGCAAGCTTCAAGAAGCATCTTTGCAAAAGAAATCATCATGGTCAACAAAAGTCAACAAGTCAAATGGTCAACCCAACCCTAACCATGGCACAATTATCCTTAATTAATATTATTAATCATATTTCTCATTCTCATTAGGGGTTAAAAAAATTCAACGGTCAAAAACCCTATTGAGATTCTTCTGCCTCTGTCAACTGTGGATACACACCCGCATCCGTGTTCCGAGGAATATGGATACAATGAGATAAAACCAATCCCAAAACAAATACTAGGATCTGGCTTAAACCAAAGCCCGCTGGTAATAACTGTCCGGACACCAAACGTGCACAAGTGTACGTATGTGAACGAACCCTGTCACAAAACCATGCCACCTATACTTTGTTTTTCCCAAAGGTGAACAATCCTCTGTGTGGGACTCTAAAGACTCGACACTACGCTGGCAGTGGGTTTAACCACAGGCCGCAAGCGGCACTAGCTGTACGTAACGGTCCCTAGGTAGATGCCGATAAGAAGACTGATGAGGTGAACCCATCCGTACTCCTACTGAGCCTGAATGTGACAATATCCGTACAGTCCAGTCTGTTCGTCTAAGAGTATCGCATGTCGGGCCTAGAGGGCGGTAAACATCAGGCCTCTAATAGCAGTACAAGTCGTGCCGGAGTGTAGCACAGAACACCCTGAGAAACTACTGGAAACACTACCAGTAATTCTCGCTTGCCCTGGCCAGGGACTTTGTGTAATGGATCTCCTAGACACAGCGCGATATCAACTCCCAATATCGGGAGAGACGAATCCTGTCTAACCGTCACTGCCTCTAAGTGCTTCGGGGCTGCACCCAACTACCACCTGTTTGCACGACTCATTTGAGCCGTGGTAGGTTAGTAATCTAAGAACGGTGGGAACATACTCGAGGCGAAGTGACAATGTCAAGTCAACGAACTAAGTTGTACTCATGTCACCTGGGAACTGATAACTGACGATAGGTATAATACCAACCAACAGTTCCCAGCGAGTCCTGTTCAGTGTACTCGTAACCTAACGAGCACCCGCATACTATCTCTAGTACGACGTACTAATGGCTGTGGGACAGACCATCTCCCCTGTTGGGATTTGAAGCGCATACGCTAGTCTACTCCGGAGTATCGATGCCCCGTCTCGATAATCCTACGACTAGGGACCTGTATAAGGATGTGCTTGTGGATTACCCAGCCCCCACTAGTGTGACTGCTATCACAACGCTGGTAATCAAGCAAAGATCCTAAGGGCTCCACTAATATGTATAAGCGATATGCTAAAAGAAACACATGCACATATTTAAGTAGAAACAAACCAAGTAGCATACTACCATTTTGAGCAAAATTGTCTATACAACTGTGAATATCCCAAGCTTCCATTAATTAATATACAAACTAGTATGATACAGTAATGGCCTCTAGGGCATATACACTAACAATCTCCCACTTGCACTAGGGCCATGTACTAGCGTATCGAAGACCTATCATCTCGATCAGCCGCTCGAACTGAGTCTGGGGTATGGCTTTCGTGAATGGATTTGCAGTGTTATTCTCCGAATCTACACTCTTCACCTCGATCTCCCCGCGATCTACGATCTCCCTGATCAGGTGATACCGCCTCAAGATGTGTCTGTACTTCTGATGGGACCTGGGTTCCTTCGCTAAAGCTATAGCGCCGTTGTTGTCGCAATACAACGGTATTGGATCAACAATGGTTGGAACCACCTGAAGCTCCGTGAGGAACTTCTTCATCCAGACAGCTTCCTTTGCGGCATCGCAAGCAGCTATGTACTCCGCTTCTATAGTTGAGTCAGCAACGGTTTCCTTCTTGGAGTTCTTCCAGCAAACCGCCCTTCCATTGAGGGTAAAGACATAACCCGACATGGACTTGGAGTCATCCTTGTCACTCTGGAAGCTGGATTCAACAAAGGCCTCGATCTGGAGGTCCTTTCCGCCATACACCAAGAACATCTCCTTAGTCCTTCTCAGGTACTTGAGAATGTTCTTTACTGCTATCCAGTGTTTCTCCCCTGGGTCCGACTGATACCGGCTTACAACGCTCAATGCGTATGCTACATCTGGTCTGGTACACAACATCGCATACATTATAGAACCTACCGTAGATGCGTAGGGTATAGATGACATGCGAGCCCTTTCCAAATCAGTCTTGGGAGACATCTCTTTGAAGAGGGTGATTCCTGTAAGTGCACGGCGGCGCCCCAACCGTCTTAACGAGGCCAAAATGCGGAAACGATACTTTTCTTTAACTTTTAAAACCGGAGCTACCGTGGACTTTTAACCCGGATCGGTCCATTAACCTACTCCTAGCTAACTAGAGAAAGGGTAGAGAGATATACCGAGCGATCCGTGTCCTTCGATCTTCTCGTCGTCGTCCCGATCTCCCCGCGGAATCTCCGGTCTTCATCTCCTCGTCGGAAGGGCACCACGTCGCCGGGTTCTTTTACGGGCTCCCACCTCTGGACCGAGGCAACTCGAGCACGAAGTTGGCGAGTCGACGTGCCCAAGGATACTGTAGATGAAGTGTAGAAAGCTTTGTCTCATTGGGGTATGAAGTTGCCATTTGATGGAGGAAAATGAACTATGGAGATCAACTTGGGAATTTTGGTTTGTGCAAGATAATATATGAGATGAACAACTTTCTTCCCCACACCAAAAATGACCCCCCATTCCAAGAAGTGGCCGGCCCAAGCATGTGTGTAAAGGGGAGAGAGAGAATGGACCAATAATGCAAGAAGAATAATGAGTGATCATGAGAGAATAAAATGATCACAACAAAAGTCCACACTCAACAACCATCACAACTCAAAAGTCAAACAATGATGAACAAATGAAGGTCAAAGGATGGTAGAATCATCATGAAGCAACAATTTACAAAGACCACCCTCCACAATGCCAATTTGCACATTTGCAAATAAGCCCTCTTCCACCAATTTTCAGCCAATGAAAGATACAAAGAAAAATGGCCGAAACGGAAAGCAAACTGGCAACTTCAAAAAACTGATCCCGTAATAAATTACAGGAAAACCCCACGACTGTATATACATACCCGCATTTGTATTCCGACCGAATACAAATGCAATGAGACAAAATCTACACTGTACAATACTAGGATCCGGCTTAAACCAAAGCCCGCTAGTATTATCCGTCCGATTATGATCCGTGCAATACCGCACGTATATGATCGAACCCTGCCATATCTCCATACGGCCTCTACAGCGTTTCGCCCGAAATATGAGAAACAGTCTGTGGAGGACTCTAAAGACTCGTCAATACTTTGGTTGTGGATTTGACCACTAGCACGTCAGAGGTATTAGCCATACGTAACGGGCTACCAGGTATTGACCAAAAGGGACGTCGATGAGCGAACTCATCCTGACACCCTACTGAGCCTGTCAGTGACAATATCCGTACAGTCCGGTCCGTTCATCTATGAGCATCGCATGGCGGGCCTAGGGGGTTGGTAAAAGTCAGACCCCCAAAAGCGGTACAAGTCGTGTCGGAGTGTAGCCCAGAACACCCTGAGATATTACTGGAATACCTACCAGAAAATCTCCTGCCTTGGCCAAGGACTTCGTGTAATGGCTCTCCTAGACACAGCGCGACCTCACCCCCAATACCGGGAGAGACGAACCCCTGAAGATCCGCTCACTGCCTCCATATGGCTCGGGACTGTACCCAACTAAAACCTGTTTGCACGTCTCTTTTGAACGTGGTGGGGTAGTAATCAAAGTACAGTGGGAACTCACACGAGAAAAATGACGATCTCAGGTCGATGAACTAACCTATACACATGTCACCAGGGAACTGCTATCTGACGTCTGGTATAAGACCAACTAGCATGTTCCCGGCGAGTCCTGTCCGGTGTACTCATAACCCAATGAGCACCTGTATACATCTTAGGTGAACCAACTGACACCAGTGGCTTGTGAGACCGGCCACCGCCCCTCGTCGGGGTCTCGACTGTATACACTAGTCTACTCTGGAGTATCAATACCCTATCTCGAAAACTCCCACGACTAGGGACCTTTTAAGGATGTGCTTATAGACCCCAGCTCCCACGTATATGATCGCCATCATACTGCTGGTCGTCAAACAAGAATCCTAGGGGCTCTATCAACGTGCAATAGTGACCTGTAAGGTCACCTAAAGCAATACACGATGATAAAGATAAACCAGATAGCATACTATCATCTTGAGTAAGACTGTCCTACCGGCATAGGTCCTCTCTCAATCATTGCAATCACGTGCCTATGATCCAATAATTGACTCTGAGGGCACTATCTCCAACAATTCCATGACAAACCGGTAGATTACCGCACTTTGAATCTTCCATACTGAATCGTTTCAGTATGGTGTCGATGTACCTGAACTGCGAAAGTCCCAACATCCTCTTAGATCTATCACGATAGATCTGGATCCCCAGAATGTAGTTGGCATCGCCCAGGTCCTTCATGGAGAACCTCTGTGACAAGAATCCTTTGACTGACTGTAGCATAGGAATGTCATTTCCTATTAGAAGAATGTCATCCACGTACAAGACGAGGAATACCACAGTTCTCCCTACAATCTTACTGTAAATGCATGGTTCATCCGGATTTCTAAGCTGAATTCTTTGACCGTATCATCAAAGCAGATGTTCCAACTCCGCGATACCTACTTTAGTCCATAAATGGACTTAAGCAACTTGCATACTTTACCGCTGCTCCCACTCTGAATGAAACCCTCCGGCTGATCCATATAGACGCACTCTTCCAAATTTCTATTTAGAAAAGCCGTCTTTACGTCCATCTTCCAGATCTCATAATCGTGGAAGGCAGCAATGGAAAGAAGGATCCGAATGGATTTGAGCACAGCCACTAGAGAAAAGGTTTTGTCATAGTCCAAACCAGGTCTTTGACGAAAACCCTTTGCAACAAGTCTAGCTTTATAGGTTTCAACCTGCCTATCTACACCAATCTTCTTTCTGAAGATCCATTTGCAGCCTACGGGTTTTACCCCTTCTGGAGCAATGTCCAAAGTCCAAACATTGTTGGTGTACATGGAATCCATCTCGGTCCGCATTGCATCCAGCCATTTTACCGATTCACCGCTCTGAATGGCTTGCTGGAAGCTAGTAGGCTCATTATTTTCAATGATGCAATCCTCTCGATCCCCGTCTATGAGAAAACCGTAGTATCTCTCGGGCGGATGAGACTGCCTACTACTGCGAAGCAGTGCTGGGATGTCCGGTTCTCCTGAAACTTCTGGTTCTACCAAGCTTTCAGTAATAGCTTGCGGTTCTGGAATTTTTCCAGTTCTATTGCGCTCCCACTTATCTGATTTTCTAAAAACTCAGTTTCCAAGAAGTGGGCATGCTGAGAAACAAAAACCTTCTGTTCCTCTGCGGAATAGAAAAGATACCCCCTGGAGTTCTTGGGGTATCCCACAAACTTACACAGTACTGAGCGTGCCTCGAGCTTGTCCGCATGCTGCCTCTTTACAAAAGCTGGACATCCCCATGTCTTAAGATACTTAAGACAGGGTTTCTTCCCACTCCACATCTGATATGGAGTGGTAGGCACAGTCTTGGTTAGAACCTTGTTCAAAAGATATGCAGCTGATTCTAGTTCATAACCCCAGAAAGATCGCGGTAACTCAGCCTTACTCATCATGGAATGAACCATATCCAATAGTGTTCGATTCCGCCTTTCAGATACACCGTTGTGTTGTGGTGTGTATGGAGGAGTAAGCTGAGAGAGAATTCCATTCTCTTTTAAGTAGTCCAGAAACTCGGCACTCAAGTATTCACCACCTCGATCAGATCTCAGTGTCTTGATACTTTTGCCTGTTTGTTTTTCAACTTCATTCTTGTATTTCCGAAATTTCTCAAAGGCCTCGGATTTATACTTCATCAAGAAGACATGTCCATACCTAGAGAAATCATCCGTAAAAGTAATGAAGTATGAATAACCACTTCGCGCATGTGTAGACATTAGACCACACACGTTACTGTGTATGAGTTCCAAGAGCTCGCTCACTGTTACTCCGTGTCCAGTGAACAGAGTCTTTGTCATCTTTCCCATGAGACAAGATTCACAAGTAGCATAAGACTGACACTCGAACGGATTCAAGTATCCCTCTTTATGTAACTTTATTAACCGTGTCTCATTAATGTGACCCAGTCTACAATGCCATAAGAAAGCCTGATTTGTGTCCGGAGACTTTCTTTTAAGTGTATTCTGGACACTGAAAACCTAAGCTTGATTCAATACGTATATTCTGTTTTCTAATGTACCTGACCCAATCAGAACTTGATTTAGGTGGATGTGGACCACATCGCTTACAAAACTAAAATCATATCCTTCCTTAGAAAGTAAGGATACAGATATGATATTACAAGCCATACTAGGTACATACAAACAGTTACACAGAATCAATATCTGCCCACTTGTCAATCCAAGGTGATATTCCCCTACGAATTCAGTGTCCACGCTCATTCCGTTGGCAACCCTGAGAGTTATATCACCTATCTTGATAACTCTACGGTTTCTCAAAGCCTGTAATGAATTACAGATGTGAGATCCTGATCCGGTATCCAGTACCCAGGAAGTAGAGTTAATTGACATACAGTTTTCTATTACAAACACACCCGAAGCCGAAGCCACAACATGCTTCGAATCCTAGCTATTGGCTTTGCTAGCCCTGCAATCCTTCTGCCAATGTCCTTTCTGTTAGTTATATGTATGCCCTAGAGGCCATTACTGTACATAGGATGTATATTGTAGTGGATGCTGGGACATATATAGGGAGGACTTTCTTGCTCGACATGATAGTATGCTATCTGGTTACCCTTTACCTTAACGTGTATGCTGATTGTCTTTCTGTTACATGTTGGTAAAGCCCTTAGGATTTGTACTTGACTACCTGGACTATGATGCGGATCATACTAGTGGGTACATGGTAGTCCATAAGTACATCCTTCAAAGTCCCTAGTCGTGGGTGTATCGAGACGGGGCATCGATATACCAGAGTAGACTAGCGTATACCTTCTCGACCCATGCAGATGGGCGATGGATGATCCCATATCCATCGGTGTTTGACATCAGAGGAGATATACGGGTGCTCAGTAGAGACTGGGTACACTGGACGGACTCGCCGAGAACTCCCAGATGGTATTATACCTCACGTCAGATGGCAGTTCTCTGGTGACACTGGTACAGAGTAGTCTGTTGACCCGAGATCGTCATAGAGTCTTGTGTGGTTCCCACTGTGCTTTGATTTCCATCTTACCACGTCCAAGAGGGCATGCAAAACGGTGGTTTTTGGGTACAGTCCCGAGTCACATGGAGGCAATGAGCGATAGGAGGGGATTCGTCTCTCCCGGTATAGGGGGTAGATGTTGCGCTGTGTTCGATTGGCTATAACAGGAAATCCCTGGCCAGGGTTGCTGAGATTTACTGGTAAGTGTTACCAGTAGTTTCTCGAACAGTTATAGACCTCATATCGACACGACTTATTGAGCTATTGGGGTCTGACGTATACCACCCCTAGGCGAGATATGCGACATATCAGACGATCAGACCGGACTGTACGGTAGTGTTACTGGTCGGATTCACTGGAGTGTGAGCGGGCTTGCTTGTCGATCTTCAGATCGCTCAATACCCGGGTGGCCGTTACGTTTAGCAGACCGCTTGCGGCTTGTGGGTGTTTGATATGATCATCATCTGCTGCCGGCGTATTGACGAGTCTTTAGAGTCCTACACAGAGGTTTCCTGGCTCAAGCAAAACGAAATAGGAGCGCATATGAGATATGTGCGGGACCGAGAATAATGCGTGTATGTGATACTGTATTCTATTCTCGCGATAAATATATCGAATGGTTGTATGCGATATAAACTAGTTATCGATTCAAGCGTTGATTCGATAAGCCGATATATTAGATACCAGTCGGTTATGTGTGCATGACCGGATCATTGAATCAAGTGTTGATTTAATGATTTAATGCATAATTATATATTTGATATATTACTTTGCACTAACTAGTATTGGTTCACTTTAAACGGATTTTCTCACTTGGTTTGTGCACAAAGTATATGTGATATACTTTAGTACACATCTATGTATCATGTTTGATGATGCTTGCTCTTGAGGTTAAGTGTGAAGAATTAAACCATGGTCAAGAGATGATTAGGGTTTGCTTTATCATTTTATTTATTCATTTATTTATTTAAATGAAAATGGTTATGAGTTATGATAAGAATGGAGGCCATTTTTGTTTCTTATTGGATGCTTCATGAACATTTGACTTTATGCCACCATTCTTGTCATTTTGCTTAACCCTAACCCACTCTAATCACCATGGTTAATTCTCTACACCTAACCCTAGTTAGTTATGATAAGTATTGGATTTTCTTTTTGATTAAAGGAATACTTATCATAATTCTATGCTCATCTTCTTCTTCTTCTTCAAGTGAGCAACCTTGATGCCATTCATGGCAACTTGTGTTCTAGTGAGCAAAATTCAAATCTAAAGTGAACCCACCTCCTATTTCTTCATCCTCTACCTCTTGCCAAGTAGTAGAGTGTGTTTACTTCACAAGTTTCATGACTTGGTGAAGTGAGAGCTTGATCTTGCGATGCTTCGACGTAGATCATCTTCGGCATGGACATCGACGACCTAGCTTGCCCATTCTCCGACGAAGCCGACTCTAGAGCCCGGATTTGATTTGGACAGCGGAGACGAACTCGTTGCGGAGCCGTGGAGGTGGAGGACCGGATCTACAAAGGTTGTATTTCCGTATTCTCATTAGTTAATTTGTTAACTAGTTCTTTTCGCCTAGACATCTAGTTATCGATCCGTAGTTTAGGGTTTGTAGGCACCATAATTTTTGAAATTGCCATGGTTGATGGCTTGGGAGACCTCACTAGAGTGCCTAGGAACCCTACAGTGGTATCAGAGCCTAGCTAGAGCCTTAGGCGATGCGTAGACGGAGTTTGAAGTCCGATCGAACCGAAACCCAAACCTTAGAATGCTCTCTGTACTTTTTTGAAATTCGTGGATTTTTGATAATTAAAAATATGCAGAAAAACAAGCAGGTAAATCTAAGAATTACGATGCAAAAATTACCTAATGATCCCTCAAAAGTGCGGGGGAACCGCGGCATTAGCGTGCTAATGCGGCCCTTCTGCCGCCGTTTTGTCTTATTAGGCACTCAATTTTGCACAGTAACTCCTATTTTTCAGTGCTGGTTTTCCTGGGAATTTTTAATCTGAAATCAAGAGTTGAGTATTTTGGGTTGTATTGGGAGTTCATACATTCGATCGGATTGTCAAACTTTGTCTATGTGTCGTTCCGGATAATTTTTTTGAATATGTTAAAAAGTTCGACCGGATATAAATACCCAATTTTTCCCCTGTCGGGAAATTTCCAAGTGTTGGATTTTTCCGTAGTTTAACGACGTTCTAAGTAGTGCAAGTAACGCGATGGTCCCTCTAGAAGACACAAACCTTAACTCGATTATGTGACCGCTTTGAACTTCCCTTTGAACCTTCGGGTTTGGGGCAGTACGGCGTGCCACATGTGAGGCGTTGGCTTGACCCTTCTACGGCTGGACCGTTGGTACTGAGGCACGAACGGAATGTTGTTATACTTGTTTCATGTGTTGATCTGTATCGGGAAAACTTGGGTGTTCGATTGTTCGATCGAAAAGTTTAACATTTTCTGTTTATCTGGAATGGGATACAATAATTGGAATTCACAATAAGTTATGTGATAACTAAATGAATGTTGTAAATCTAGCAATTTAGTCTCACTTGATCGGTTGCCACGGAATTTTGATGTGATCAAAAGTCCGTCGCAATCACGTAGCGTACGCGGATACTCGCCGGGTAAACTTAATAGACAGCCTCGTCCCATAGCCCCGACCAAGTGACTGTAGGAGAACCCCGTCGCCGAAAGCATCCGTTCGGGTGCTCGCGGTAGCGGTGTTCCGCCTTGGTGCACTTGGTCGACGGCGTCGGGGGTGCGGCCGCCTACTGAAGTTTGCGACGAGTATTTGATCAGACTGTCGGGAATCTTGTTGAATTGCCCGACTTGGTATTGAAAAGTGTTTTCGATAATGAGACTAAAATGCGGGGTTTATAATTGTTAGGCATGCGATGTCTAAGTAATTCATTTGATTAGGCATGCGATGTCTATGCAGATTGCGGATTCCAACTGTTGTAGTTTTACACTTTCTTTTCTGTGACCGTAAGTGTAATATGTGATATCGCCGGTTTCGTTGCTATATGTCAACGACAATTGGGATGGACATATTTACTTACGTTGATGACATGTGATGTTATGTGTTGCTGGATATGTTATATTGGATCGTCGTGTTTGAATAGCCGGGGGTTTTTATGTGAGATGAGTGTTTTTCATTTTCATTCAAGTAAAAACTTGTATGTAATATTCTTTTATTGGGGCACTTCCAGGTTGCGGAAGTAGTCACCGTTTGTATATTATTTACTTTTCTGCACTAGGATAGACCCAAGGAGGGGAGCACAAGTAACCGGGTTCTGGAGTCCAGTGGGAGACCAACTCGAGGAGTCGAGTCCGGGTCTCCTAACTCCAGAATTGGTAGGGTTGCTTGCCGCTCTCGTAGGGGTCTAGGGGTGTGGGTTTGGCTATTCATCACGACCGTGGAATCCGTGTTTTATACTGGCTCGTATTGAAAACACGGACGTCCTAGTATATCCAATATTTCATATGATTCTTCTGCTGCGATATCTGTGATGTGATCATGTGATGTTCTGTGATAGATACATTTATAGTATATATGATATATTATATAGACGTTACTTATGTTTTACACCCGCGCTAGCCCTGCCCCGCTCTGCCGTTAGTTACCTAACCTAACGGTGCACGAGGGGACATCGAGGCGAATGCGGATGGCATAAGTGTACGTCGTATTTATCTGTGATGTTTAGGTACTTAAATGATGGGACTTCATTAATGTGATTAATGAAATAAAAGAAACCTAAGATGTTGTAGAATTGAATTTCAAAATAAAACAGGTAGCTACAGTTCTTGCTTTGCACAGCGGTATATGTGATATATCCTGCACCTTATTCGATGAGGAAAGGACCGAGATCCCTTCACCGGGAGTGACTCCTTTAGCAATAACTGGCAGATGCTACACACTCGGTTTGTATTTTGATTGCTTTTAAGAGTTTTTGCTTTGCACAGTGATATATATGATATATCCCGCACCTCATTCGACGAGGAAAGGACCGACGATCCCTTCACCGGGAGTGACTCCTTTAGCAAAACTAGAAAAGCCTCAAAAACACTCCATTTCAAAATTCATTCGATCCTACAACGATATCAAGTTCTTCACGCAATAGGTTTTCAGAAAAACCTGTCGTAGCCCTCCGTCATTTCAGATATGTACTAGTTAGTATTCGTGCTGCGGTTGTTTGGCCTCCGTCAAGGCGTAGTGTACGGTAGCTAACTAGTGATTATCTGCTAGCATATGATGCGATTGGATTAGGGTATTCGTACGGCGTTGTTTGGCCTCCGTCAGGGTCGTGCGGATGGGTTTAATTCAATCAGGAAATGACGGGTTGAACTTGACAAGCGGACTATGGGTTGTTTGGCCTCCGTCAAGGTCATAGCGAGCTAGGGGCAAAATATTATCGGGAATTTCAAGTGTTGAAATTTGCAATGAGATTGCATACCTTCTATGAGATAGTTGGATCCCGATACCCGCTGCGAGTAAGAGTTACTCCTGGGAGAGTTTTATACATTACAATTAGCCGATCAAGTAGGTGTCTAGAAAGGTGTCAACGGGGTTACGCCTCTGGGAAAACGAGGTTTACATTAATTAGGTTCGTGCGAAAGCACGGGGGACCTCCCTCAAAGTACCGACACTGGCCTGGCTGAAAGATTGGCGAACTTGTAGTGTGTAATTAATCCCGGCTAGTCTTTCCTTTTAGGGTTTGAAGGAAGATTTGATAAAAAAGCAGTGGGAGCCATCCTGATTAGATAAAATAATAACCAATCTATTCTTGACAGAGCGCACGCTGAGTGTTTTCTTCTCTCTCTCTCCAGGTAGCGACCATATCACGCCTTAATCAAGATAATAATACGGAATATTGACCGAACCCGCTTGTTATACTGAGCTGGGGAACGTTGGTCCCGCTCCAACTTATAAATGTTATAAGACAGAGCAGGAAATTGGGGAATACCAGATTTCCCGTGCCGCCCAAACGAAGAGAGTGCATGCTGATGCATCATCTTCGGGTGTGTTCATTATACAGAACTGTTTCTCAGTATCCTATACGTCCTGGGTATGTGATACCAGATCAGGATCCCAGATATGTAATCTGTTACATAGGGCTACAGAAAGGTAGAGAACTGAGAACGGGTGATAAGTTTCATGAGGCAGAAAACGGGGCAAATGTTGCAGCCAAGTCTGTTGGTCACTGTCACCCTGTATTACCGATACATTGATTCTGAACGAATGTTGTTAGATACCGAACCTGATATACAAAATCATATCAGTCTCTTTATTAGAAAAGAAAGGATATAATTTTGTATTGATGGATAATGTTTTGAACATTTCCTATATCAAAGGTTGATCGGTTCAGGCACGTTATCTAAAAGCATTGATGTTCTAAATCAAACTACAGTTCTTAGTATATGGAACACACACAAGAGGAAGAGTTCAGAATTGAACCATTCCTTCTTGAGGTATTGTAGACTAGGTCAGATCAATGTGACCCGACTAGCTAGAGTTACGTATAGATGCATATTTAAATCAGTTTGAATTTACATCTTGTGAAACTCGCCAGTCATGTCACAAAGATAAGATGACCATAGCTCCGTTTATTGGAAACAGAGAAAGAGTTAATGAACTCTTGGGACTGATACATGATGATGTATGTAAGGTCTCCTGTCTACACATGCCATGACCGGTTCTTTATACTTCATTACGTTCTCTGATAATCTCTCAAGATTCAGACATACGTTCCTGTTGAAACATAAGTCCGAACCTTTTGAGATATTCACAGAATATAAGTTAGAAGTAGAGAACCAGAACACGGGTATAAGTATTATATCCTATGATGAGATCAAGGAGGAGAATACTTGAGCACGGAAATACTGGACTATTCTAAAGGAGAATGAGATTCTCTCTCAGCATTACTCCTCCGAATACACCATAGCACGATGGTATATCGGGGCGGAGCAGTCACACCCTATATGATAAGGTGTGCTCTATGATGAGTACTACTGAGTTACCTATTTCCTTTTGGGAGTTATGCGCTTGAGAAGCTGCATACCTATTGAATAGGGTTCGAATCAAATCAGTTGCCTACCACTTCATATATGATATGGAAAGGGAAGAGCCCATATCTTAAGTTGGTTAAGATTTAGGGTTGTCCAGCCTATGTCTGAAAAGCAAAATCTGGACAAGTTCGAGGCAAGGTCTGTAATGTAGAACTGGAAATGTTCCAGCTATACGAACTACAGCAGATGATTTGATAGAACCAAAGGATTCAGTAGATACCAACGAACCTCAGCCTCTCCGCCGATCTAGTAGGGTTCCTCACCCACCTGAGAGATACTTCGGTTTCTCTATGACAGTGGGAGCGAGGAATGCATCATGAGATGATGACCCAATTAGTTTCGAGCTGGCCATCGAGAGTAAGACTCTGTAAGAATGGCTGGATGTTTAGTGATCTGAGATGGAATCCTTATACACCAACAAAGTATGGACTTTGGTTGCAATATCTGAAGGGTTAAATCCCCATCAGGAGCAAGCATATCTTGAGAAGATTACTTGGTGTAGATGGAAAAGTTGAGACTTTCAAAGCTAGACTTGTTAAAGCTTTTCGTCATCGACCAGGCGTGGATAATGATGAAACCTTTTCAAGTAGCTATGCTTAAGTCCATCCAGATCCTACTTGCCACGGCTACATACCATGACTGCGATATCTGGTGGTTGGGTGTCTTGACTGCTTTTCTAAATGATGATTTAGAAGAGAGTGTCTATAAGTACACAGCCAGAGGGCTTCGTAGACAGTGGGAGCAGCGGAAACGTGAGCAAGATGCTTTATAGGATAAAGCAGGCATCGCGGAGTTGGAACATCTGTTTTGATGGATTAGTCAAAGAAGTTGACATCATCAAAATGGTAGATGAACCTTGTATAAACAAAAAGGTAGTAGGGAGTATGGTGACGATCCTCGTAGAGTACGTGGATGACATACTCTTGATAGGGAAGGAGTTTCCTATGCTACGCTCGATCAATCTCCGCTTATCACTATAATTCTCCATATTGGATCAAAATGATACCTCCTAAATCCTGGATTTTGGATCTATGAGATAGATCTAAATGGATGTTAGGAAACTCACTAGATGTAGTGAGGTGGTGTCAATCGATCCTGAGGAGAATCACTGGAAGGGTTCCAGGGTGATAAAGACGACTGAATGTCAGTCACAGGCATTGTCTTTACCCTCAGTAAAGGGACGGTATGTTGGAAGAGTTCCAAGCTAGATACCGTGACATACTAGACGATAAAGGCATGATACATCACTACTTAAGATGCTACCAAAGAGGCTGTTTGGGTGTATATTGGTTCATAAGATGAACTACGTTCCTACCATTGTGTGACAATGGAGTTGTGGCTTATGCTAAGGAACGCCGGTCCCATCAGTGATCCAGACATATTCTAAGGCAGTATCACTTGATCATGGAGATGGTTGATCTCCATGGAGATCGAGGTTAGGAGAGTAGACTCTGAGGACAACACAGCGGATCCACTCACAAAGGCCTGTTCCCAGAGAGAGACTTTTAGGGGATGGTTGAGTATGAGATACTGCAACCACTGCTACAGATGGCCCTAGTGCAAGTGGGAGATTGTTAGTTATATGTATGCCCTAGAGGCCATTACTGTACATAGGATGTATATTGTAGTGGATGCTGGGACATATATAGGGAGGACTTTCTTGCTCGACATGATAGTATGCTATCTGGTTACCCTTTACCTTAACGTGTATGCTGATTGTCTTTCTGTTACATGTTGGTAAAGCCCTTAGGATTTGTACTTGACTACCTGGACTATGATGCGGATCATACTAGTGGGTACATGGTAGTCCATAAGTACATCCTTCAAAGTCCCTAGTCGTGGGTGTATCGAGACGGGGCATCGATATACCAGAGTAGACTAGCGTATACCTTCTCGACCCATGCAGATGGGCGATGGATGATCCCATATCCATCGGTGTTTGACATCAGAGGAGATATACGGGTGCTCAGTAGAGACTGGGTACACTGGACGGACTCGCCGAGAACTCCCAGATGGTATTATACCTCACGTCAGATGGCAGTTCTCTGGTGACACTGGTACAGAGTAGTCTGTTGACCCGAGATCGTCATAGAGTCTTGTGTGGTTCCCACTGTGCTTTGATTTCCATCTTACCACGTCCAAGAGGGCATGCAAAACGGTGGTTTTTGGGTACAGTCCCGAGTCACATGGAGGCAATGAGCGATAGGAGGGGATTCGTCTCTCCCGGTATAGGGGGTAGATGTTGCGCTGTGTTCGATTGGCTATAACAGGAAATCCCTGGCCAGGGTTGCTGAGATTTACTGGTAAGTGTTACCAGTAGTTTCTCGAACAGTTATAGACCTCATATCGACACGACTTATTGAGCTATTGGGGTCTGACGTATACCACCCCTAGGCGAGATATGCGACATATCAGACGATCAGACCGGACTGTACGGTAGTGTTACTGGTCGGATTCACTGGAGTGTGAGCGGGCTTGCTCGTCGATCTTCAGATCGCTCAATACCCGGGTGGCCGTTACGTTTAGCAGACCGCTTGCGGCTTGTGGGTGTTTGATATGATCATCATCTGCTGCCGGCGTATTGACGAGTCTTTAGAGTCCTACACAGAGGTTTCCTGGCTCAAGCAAAACGAAATAGGAGCGCATATGAGATATGTGCGGGACCGAGAATAATGCGTGTATGTGATACCGTATTCTATTCTCGCGATAAATATATCGAATGGTTGTATGCGATATAAACTAGTTATCGATTCAAGCGTTGATTCGATAAGCCGATATATTAGATACCAGTCGGTTATGTGTGCATGACCGGATCATTGAATCAAGTGTTGATTTAATGATTTAATGCATAATTATATATTTGATATATTACTTTGCACTAACTAGTATTGGTTCACTTTAAACGGATTTTCTCACTTGGTTTGTGCACAAAGTATATGTGATATACTTTAGTACACATCTATGTATCATGTTTGATGATGCTTGCTCTTGAGGTTAAGTGTGAAGAATTAAACCATGGTCAAGAGATGATTAGGGTTTGCTTTATCATTTTATTTATTCATTTATTTATTTAAATGAAAATGGTTATGAGTTATGATAAGAATGGAGGCCATTTTTGTTTCTTATTGGATGCTTCATGAACATTTGACTTTATGCCACCATTCTTGTCATTTTGCTTAACCCTAACCCACTCTAATCACCATGGTTAATTCTCTACACCTAACCCTAGTTAGTTATGATAAGTATTGGATTTTCTTTTTGATTAAAGGAATACTTATCATAATTCTATGCTCATCTTCTTCTTCTTCTTCAAGTGAGCAACCTTGATGCCATTCATGGCAACTTGTGTTCTAGTGAGCAAAATTCAAATCTAAAGTGAACCCACCTCCTATTTCTTCATCCTCTACCTCTTTCCAAGTAGTAGAGTGTGTTTACTTCACAAGTTTCATGACTTGGTGAAGTGAGAGCTTGATCTTGCGATGCTTCGACGTAGATCATCTTCGGCATGGACATCGACGACCTAGCTTGCCCATTCTCCGACGAAGCCGACTCTAGAGCCCGGATTTGATTTGGACAGCGGAGACGACCTCGTTGCGGAGCCGTGGAGGTGGAGGACCGGATCTACAAAGGTTGTATTTCCGTATTCTCATTAGTTAATTTGTTAACTAGTTCTTTTCGCCTAGACATCTAGTTATCGATCCGTAGTTTAGGGTTTGTAGGCACCATAATTTTTGAAATTGCCATGGTTGATGGCTTGGGAGACCTCACTAGAGTGCCTAGGAACCCTACACTTTCACGTAACAATAGGAACATCCCTCCTTTACTACATCCAGTCCCGAAGCTTTTGCCCTTCCCTTTCCTTCTTCTTCCCTGGTTTCCTTCAGGGTATAAGTAGAGGGAAGAGACTGTAAAATCAAGTCAGTATTTGACCCATTCTTCAACGTGGTCTTCAGGTCCGTGAGCTCATTAAAATAGCTAGTCTCTGTAAGGACGTTGTCCCCTACAGATGACCCGAAAGCCAACCTCGCTTAAAGCAATTCGTTCGAGGTCTCATATCTTGCGATACGAGATTGCTCTCCATATAAGTCTTTGTTATGGAGGAAGACAGAAGTTAAGTCTATCTTCTCGTGCTGCCTCTGGCATGCACCATCAACTGACGCCAACACGAGGCACTTGGCATTCGCACAGTCCTTTTCCGATTTCTTATGGATATCAATATCCGTGACAGGGGAAACTGGTCCTGAGACGGCAGGGGTTTGATTAGTTAGGAGGTGTCCCAGCTTGTCATGGGTAATGGACATCTGGACAGACCTTTGCCAGTCATAACAGTCAGATTCAGTCATTTTATTATCTAGATGTAACATATGTCGGTCACTTGGTCGCTGCAATTAAGAGAGAGAGAAGAAAACACTTAGCATGATGCTCTTGCAAGTTTAGATTGGTTTTAGTTTGTCTAAACAGGATGGCTTCCACTATTTCTCGAATCCTTCCTCAAACCATAAAAGAAGAATTAGTCAGGATTGATCTCACCGTACAATACTTGCTTAACCGTTCAGCCAGGCTGGTGTCGGTACTTCGAGGGAGGTTTTACGATGCTTTCGCGAAGTTCCTTAATTAAATAACCTCTTTTCCCTGTGGGCGTAGCCCCGCTAACACCTTTCTAGACACCTACTTGGTTTATAGCATTGATCGTTAAGTGAAAAAGTCTCCCGAGGAGTAGCGGATACTCACAGTAGGATCGGGATCCAAATATCATTGTGAGATGATTCTGAAGGAATCCTACCAACATTATCAAACTCCAAATGGTATGCAGAATTAGCAAGTTTCAATTTCCTTAGAAACTCCCGATATGGATTTTTGCCCCATGCTCTTATGACCTTGACGAAGGTCAACAAATCATAAGCCACATGTCAAGTTCTACCCATCATTATCCAGGTTAATTTGAACCCCCCCGTATATACCCTTGACGAAGGTCAACAAGGTAATACGACTGTCCCAAACCAACGTATCTATCTATTCTACATATGAACACCCAACAGCCACCAATCATTATGCCTTGACGAAGGTCAACAAACATAGCTTGAATACTATTGAATATTCATATGAAATGACGGAGGGCTACAAATGGTTTTGGCGAAACCGTGAACGTAGTGAACTTGATATAATCGAAGGAACCTAATAGCTTAAAAAGGAGTGGTTTAAGCTCCGCATTTTTAAAAGTTTTTCTGTTTTGAAAAAACCGAGTGGTTTTGAAATTGTTCCAACGATTCAGCTTTGGTTTGTTTTCTTTGCATTAATTAATGTGTCCCATCAATTAATCCTACCATTGCAGAAAACAACGAAAATACGACGTACGTTTATGCCATCCGCATTCGCCACGGGGCCCCGTCATCACCCGTTAGGTTACTTAACTAACGACAGAGCGGGGGCTGGACTAGCGCGGATGCAAAACATAAGCAACGCCTACTAGATATCATATATAGATATATACATTCATCAGATGCAATGATAGCCATTCCAGATCACAAATGAACACATTGGATATGCTAGGAATCCGCGTTTCATTCGAGCCTGCAACGAAAGATGGATTACACGGTCGCGATGAATAGCCAAACCCCACCCTAGACCCCTACGGGTGCGGCAAACTACCCGCCAAGTACCCGAAGTGAAGCAACCTCCCTCAACAACGTGAGTAGGCCACTCGGCACTTCAATGTACCCGGTAGTTTGTGCACCCCACCTTGGGTCTATCCTAGGAGCAAAAACAGTAAAAGAAATAATATACAATGGCGGCTACAACCTTAACCCGGATGTACGGCCATAAAAATAATATTACATCAATTTACAATTATTACATCGAATGAAAAATGAAAACCCTCATCTTACCATCCCTGACTATTCATCGCGACGATCAAACAAGTTCATATCCACAAACCAACATCACATATCACAGATATGTACAACTCCTACTAATCGACGTATAGCGATTAGCAGACGTTCAGTACATATATCACATTACAGATATAATCCAATTAGATAAAGTTTATATAACTTCGATCAAAAACTGTATTTGAATCTACCGCAAGTAAAATCCAGTGCTCTGACAAATCTGGGCAGAAACAAAACTTCCCAAAATACACAAAACCAACACAGAGAACCCCAGAAGAAATTTGGTGCGCGGCCGAGTTGACTCGGCCGCGGATCCGCGGCGGATCGCTTGGATCGGCCGTGGATCCGCAGTCTTATGAGCGATTCAGGCACCCAAATTTCTACAGTTTTCTCTAAAAAGCCTGCTTATATTTTTTAGGTCTCTGGAAATATTTTTAGACCTGTTTTAAAAATCGCCAGAAAACACTAAATTTTGATGTATTTTGCGATTTTTTTCGGATCGAAGTTCTAAACACTTTGCTAACATGTTAGTTATTGTTTAGCTAGGCTCTGATACCACTGTAAGTTTATGTAACCCACCCCGGTACTTACGGGGAGGCGGAAAGAGTAAAAAACGGATTTTGATCACAAGGAAACATAGACTAACCATGAAGGATCTTTGCTAAACAAAAACTGACAAACTAACTACAAGTTCTAGATACTAGGTAAGATGGTTATACCAATTTCTTGAACTCCTTCTCTTCTTGTTGTGGTCCTCCTTGTTGCTAGCTCCTTGGAGTGGTGTAGACGGCTCCTCCTCTTCGTCTTCTCTTTGCCGAAAAAAAATCCACCCGAAGGCCTCTACCTTGAGCTCCTACCTCATCCAAGAGGTAACTAGAGTGCTTGGCTTTCTAGACTAAGAACCCTAGAATGAGTAGAGAGTTGTCTTGATGGTTTTATCTCACAAAGCTCATGTTTTTCAACTCATGAAACAAGAGAGCTTTGAGAGAGAGGAAGAGGGAGAGCTTTGCAAGAGAGAGAATGAGCAAGAGAGAATGAGAGAGTAATCTCCACCGTGCTCTCATATGAGAAAGATATGAGAATAATAATAATTATTTAGAAAATTGTGAATGTTAGTTGATTTGACCATTATCATTTCACATTAAATGCTAATGCAAGCTTCAAGAAGTATCTTTGCAAAAGAAATCATCATGGTCAACAAAAGTCAACAAGTCAAATGGTCAACCCAACCCTAACCATGGCACAATTATCCTTAATTAATATTATTAATCATATTTCTCATTCTCATTAGGGTTTAGAAAAAGTCAACGGTTAAAACCCCTAATGAGATTCCTCTGCCTCTGTCAACTGTGCATACACACCCGCATCCGTGTTCCGAGGAACATGAATACAATGAGACAAAACCAATCCCAAAAACAATACTAGGATCTGGCTTAAACCAAAGCCCGCTGGTAATAACTGCCCGGACACCAAACGTGCACAAGTGCGCGTATGTGAACGAACCCTGTCGCAAAACCATGCGACCTCTACTCTGTTTTGCCCAAAGGTGAACAACCCTCTGTGTGGGACTCTAATGACTCAACACTACGCTGGCAGTGGGTTTAACCACAGGCCGCAAGCGGTACTAGCTGTACGTAACGGTCCCCAGGTAGATGCCGATAAGAAGACCGATGAGGTGAACCCATCCAAACTCCTACTGAGCCTGAATGTGACAATCTTCGTACAGTCCGGTCTGTTCGTCTAAGAGTATCGCATGTCGGGCCTAGGGGCGGTAAACGTTAGACCCCTAATAGCGGTACAAGTCGTGCAGGAGTGTAGCCAGGACACCCTGAGAAACTACTGGAAACACTACCAGTAATTCTCGCTTGCCCTGACTAGGGACTTTGTGTAATGGCTCTCCTAGACACAGCGCGATATTAACTCCCAATACCGGGAGAGACGAATTCTGTCTAACCGTCACTGCCTCCAAGTGCTTCGGGACTGCACCCAACTACCACCTGTTTGCACGACTCATTTGAGCCATGGTAGGGTAGTAATCTAAGAATAGTGGGAACACACTCGAGGCGAAGTGACAGTGTCAAGTCAACGGACTAAGTTGTACTCATGTCACCTGGGAACTAATAACTGATGATAGGTATAATACCAACCAACAGTTCCCAGCGAGTTCTGTCCAGTGTACTCATAACCTAACAAGCACCCGCATACTATCTCTAGTACGACGTACTAATGGCTGTGGGACAGACCATCTCCCCTGCTGGGATAAGAAGCGCATACGCTAGTCTACTCCGGAGTATCGATGCCCCGTCTCGATAATCCTACGACTAAGGACCTGTATAAGGATGTGCTTGTGGATTACCCAGCCCCCACTAGTGTGACTGCCATCACAACGCTGGTATTCAAGCAAAGATCCTAAGGGCTCCATTAATATGTATAAGCGATATGCTAAAAGAAACACATGCACATATTTAAGTAGAAACAAACCAAGTAGCATACTACCAATTTGAGCAAGATTGTCTATACAACTGTGAATATCCCAAGCTTCCATTAAGTAATATACAAACTAGTATGATACAGTAATGGCCTCTAGGGCATATGCACTAACAGTTACGTTTAGCTGACCTCTTGCAGCTTGTGAGTGTTTGATATGATCATCACCAACTGCCGGCGTATTGACGATTCTTTAGAGTCCTACACAGAGGTTTCTTGGCTCAGACAAAACGGAGTAGGAGCACATATGTGATATGTGCGGGACCGAGAATAATACGATATGAGATACCGTATTCTATTCTCGTGATATGTGATATCGGCCGGGTATATGTGATATAGCCGGGTCATCGGATCAAGTGTTGATTCGATGAAATGGTACATGTTATATTAGTCGGTTATATGCTATATAGCCGGATTGTCGGATCAAGTGTTGATTCGATAATTTAATGTATAATTTTATATGTGATATATTACATTACGTTAACTAATATAAGCTCGCTTTATTGATTCTTTTTCTCACTTGGATAATACATTGATGTATATGCAATATATGTTAATTGTATTAATTTCTTTTGTTACATTAAATATTGTATATGTGATATATAATATTGTAAAAAGTTAGGGTTACAAATGCAACAAGTTTATTGGGCTTAAACATAGTTAGGGTTTGGATTAGGGTTAGCTTTTGGGTTAGCTTTTGGATGAGGTTCATGGATGCTTCATGAAGCTTTGACTTTATCTTTTCTCTTTGGGTTTTTATGGAGTCATAGTTAACCCAACCCAAACCCTTAACCTATGGTTTATTCTCTACAAGGGTTAAGCCATGCATTCTTAACCCATGGTTGTATTTTGTAACCACAATAATAATTCATTATTCATCACAAAAGGATTTGAGCTTTCTTCATCTTCTTTAAGCTCTTGGAAAAGCTTCACTAGCTTTTGGTATTGTGATGATTTTGAATGAGAAATAGAAAACAAAAGAGAGAAAAATTCATACTTAATCATCCTCATCTATTCTAACCACTTAGATTAGGGTGTTCACTTCTCTAATAAGTTGATTAGTGAAGTGTTAACTTGGGTGAGATTCTTCAAGGTAGATCATCATAGATCATGAAGACTTCAAGCAAGGTGTCTCATTTACCTCATGGAGCCACTCGAGAGTCGGAGTTCATGTTGATCGCAGCGAAGGGACCTCAACACGGAGCTTATGAAGCGAAGGAACAGACTACAAAGGTTGTAATCCCTATCTCTTTACTTCTATGTATGCGATACAATTTTTGTTACCCTAGAAATTCTAGCAAGATTCATGGTTAGTTAGCTTTGCACCTCTCTAATTTTCAAAATGGCATGTGTGATGCTAGCAAACCCTAGACTAGGTGCAAGGGTAACCCAACAGTGGTATCAGAGCCAAACTAGAATTCTAGATACGGTGTTATAACAATTACGAAAACGAAATCCACTACGAAAAACAGAATTTTGAAACCCTCATTTTGCTCTCTGGAAATTTTGTAAAAAGTCCCCTAAAAATATTTCAAACAGGTGCAGAATGCAGTATGGGCCAACTTAAGAACTTGGGTGAAATACGGAGGGAGGGGCTCGGATTTTGGCTGAACCCCTAGCCAGGAATTCCGGCCTGGCCGGCCCCCTCACCCCTTCTGGCCTCCGTATTCCTCCTGTGCTCTTTTGGGTTCATTTTGGGTTTCCTAGATTGTTTATGTAGGGTTCCTAGGCACACTAAGGAGGTTCCACAAGGCATCAACCATGCCAAACAAAAATTTTCCGGTGCCGAGAAACCCTAAACTAGATCGTTAACTAGAAGTTAAGGCGAAAAGCAAGCAAGCAAACGACTTTGCTACTAAGTGAAAGGGATTACAACCTTTGTAGATCCGGTCCACCACTTCTTTAGCTCCGTGTTGACGTCCCTCCACTGCGATCATCGGATCCCGGACTCTAGAAATGGTTTCTTCGGAGAAATGATCGGGCTAGGTCATTGACTTCGAGGCCGAAGATGATCTACGTCGGGGAGACTCAAACTCAAGCTATTCCTTCACTCGGTCGAAAACTTTGTGAAGAGAACACCCTATACTATATGGAAAGTGGTAGAGGATGAAGAAATAGGAAGTGGGTTCACTTTAGAATTGGATTTCTCACTCTTTTTCTCATGATGCCATTGGAGCTAGCAAGCTTTTTCAAGCTTGATGAAGATGAAGAAGAAGAAAAAAATGATATCCCTTAAAAGAATAATATGAACACTTATCCTTTTAATCATGGCACCATGGTTGAGTTAAGCCCTCATGCTTAACTCATGTAGAGATTTAACCAAACCATTAGGTTAAGGGTTGGGTTAACTAATATCCTACACAAATGACAAAAGGTTTGACTTTGTCAATGCTTATCAAGCTTCATGAAGCTTGATAACTTTGACCAAAGTCTCAATTCTTTTGTTATTTGCTAGGAAAATAGTAAACCATAATCTAACCTTGATATGGTTTAAGTCTCATACACACAACTTGTTTGTATCATCAAGATGATACAAACATGTACACTTGCATATATCACATATAAAACAATGTGCACATTCAAGTGAGAAAATCAATCTTAAGTGAACCAATACTAATTAATGTAAAGTAATATATCAAATATATAATTATACATTAAATCATTAAATCAACACTTGATTTAACGATCCGGTCATATCGCATATAACCGACTAATATCAATAGTAACAACTTATCGAATCAACACTTGATCCGATAACCCGGCTATATCGCATACAACCGATCAATGTCAAAAATCGCGAGAATAGAATACAGTATCACATACTGGTAATATCCTCGGTCCTGCACATATCTCATATGCTCTCCTATTTTGTTTCGCTTGAGCCAGGAAACCCCTGTGCAGGACTCTAAAGACTCGTCAATACGCCGGCAGCAGGTGATGATCATATCAAACACCAACAAGCCGCAAGCGGTCTGCTAAACGTAACGGCCACCCGGGTATTGAGCGATCAGAAGATCAACGAGCAAGCCCGCTCACACTCCTGTGAATCCAACGAGTAACACTACCGTACAGTCCGGTCTGTTTGTCTGATATGTCGCATATCTTGTCTAGGGGTGGTAAATGTAAGACCCCAATAACTCGATAAGTCGTGTCGATATAAGGCTCATAACGGGTCGAGAAACTACTGGTAACACTTACCAGTAAATCCCTAAAGCAGCCTTGGCCAAGGACTTCCTGTTATAGCCAATCGAACGCTGCGCAATATCAACTCCCTATACCGGGAGAGACGAAACCCCTCCTATCGCTCATTGCCTCCATGTGATTCGGGACTGTACCCAAAAGCCACCTTTTTGCACGCCCTCTTGGACGTGGTATGATGGAAATCAAAGCACAGTGGGAATCACACAAGACTCTATGACGATCTCGGGTCTACAGACTAACCTGTACCAGTGTCACCAGAGAACTGCCATCTGACGTAAGGTATAATACCATCTGGGAGTTCTCGGCGAGTCCGTCCAGTGTACCCAGTCTCTACTGAGCACCCGTATATCATCTCTGATGTCAAACACCAATGGATATGGGATCATCCATCGCCCATCTGTATGGGTCGAGAAGGTATACGCTAGTCTACTCTGGTATATTGATGCCCCGTCTCGATACATCCACGACTAGGGACTTTGAAGGATGTACTTATGGACTACCATGTCCCCACTAGTATGATCTAAATCATAGTCCAGGTAGTCAAGTACACATTCTAAGGGCTTTACCAACATGTAACAGAGAGACAATCAGTGTACACGTTAAGGTAAAGAGTAACCAGATAGCATACTATCATATCGAGCAAGAAATTCATCCCTATATATGTCCAAGCATCCACTACAATATACATCCTATGTATAGTAATGGCCTCTAGGGCATACATATAACTAACAATCTCCTACTTGCACTAGGGCCATCTGATAGCAGTGGTTGAAGTATCTCATACTCAACCATCCCATAAAAGTCTCTCTCTGGGAAAAGGCCTTTGTGAGTGGATCCGCCGTGTTGTCCTCTGAGTCTACTCTCCTAACCTCGATCCCCTGGAGATCAACCATCTCCACGATCAGGTGATACTGCCTAAGAATATGTCTGGATCACTGATGGGACGGGCGTTCCTAGGCATAAGCCACAACTCCATTGTCATACAATGGGAGGAACGAAGTTCATCTCATGAACTAATATACACCCAGACTGCCTCTTTGGTAGCATCTTAAGTAGCGATGTATCCAGCCTTATCGTCTAGTATGCCACGGTATCTAGCTTGGAACTCTTCCAACATACCGTCCCTTTACTGAGGGTAAAGACAATGCCTGCGACTGACATTCAGTCGTCCTGATCACCCTGGAACCTTTCCAGTGATTCTCCCCAGGATCGATTTATACCAGCTCACTTCAACTAGTGAGTATCCTAACATCCAATTAGATCTATCTCATAGATCCAAAACCCAGGATTTAGTAGGTATCATTTTGATCCTATATGGAGAATCCTTGCGATAAGCGGAGATTGACCGAGCGTAGCATAGGAAACTCCTTCCCTATCAAGAGTATGTCATCCACGTACTCTACGAGGATCACCACTATACTCCCTACTACCTTTTTGTGTATACAAGGTTCATCTACCATTTTGATGATGTCAAACTCTTTGACTAACTCATCAAAACAGATGTTCCAACTCCGCGATGCCTGCTTTATCACATAAAACATCTTGCATACGTTTCCGCTGCTCCCACTGTCTACGAAGCTCTCTAGCTGTGTACTTATAGACGCTTTCTTCCAAATCATCATTTAGAAAAGCAGTCAAGACACCCAACCGCCAGATATCGTAGTCATGGTATGTAGCCGTAGCAAGTAGAATCTGGATGGACTTAAGCTTAGCTACTTAGAAAAAGGTTTCATCATAATCCAAACCTGGTCAATGATGCAAACCTTCAACAAGTCTAGCTTTGAAAGTCTCAACTTTTCCATGTACACCAAGTAATCTTCTCAAGATATACTTGCTCCTGATGGGGATTTAACCCTTCAGATAAAGCAACCAAAGTCCATACTTTGTTGGTGTATAAGGATTCCATCTCAGATCGCTAAGCATCCAGCCATTCTTACAGAGTCCTACTCCTGATGGCCAGCCCGAAACTAGTTAGGTCATCATCTCATGATGCAATCCTCGCTCCCACTGTCATAGAGAAACCGAAGTATCTCTCAGGTGGGTGAGGACCCCTACTAGATCGGTTGAGAGGCTGAGGTTCGTCGGTTGCTATTGAATCCTTTGGTTCTACCAAATCAGCAGCTGCAGTTTGTATAGCTGGAACTCTTTCCAGTTCTACTTCATGTCCACTAATTTCTTCACAAGAAATTGTAAGTCCACGTTGCCCACCCCGGTACTTGCGGGGAGGCGGAAAACGGAATAAAAATCAAATTTTTATCAACTTAGGCAACATGGACTAGACAAAGAAGGATCTTTGCTAAACAAAAACAAGCTAAAGCTAACTAGAAACTAGCTAAGTGTTAGAAAGGTTATACCTAGGGCTTTATGTCCTTCTCTCCTTGCTCCTTGGAGTAGTGGAAAGAGGTCACCTTTGTCGTCTTCTCACGTCGAAGAAAGATCTACCTGAAAGCCTTAACCTTTGGCTTCAACTCCAAGCTAGAAGTAACTAGGATGCAAGAAGTGCTAATCCTTGAACCCTAGATGAGAGTAGAGATTATCAAGAAGGGATTTTTCTCAAGCTCAAGTGTTTCTCAACACATGAGAGGGGAGAGCTTGAGGGAGAGGAAGAACAAGAGAGAGAAAGTAAAATGATAGAATGAGAGAATAATAACCATTCTCACATATATGTGTGAATTACTTTAAATTGATAATTAGCTAGATAATTGTCATGGTTAATCATGACATGACCATTATCATTTCATATTTAATGCTAATTGCAAGGATCAAAGAGCATCTTTTATATGGAATGATGATGGTCAACATGTCAACAAAGGTCAACAAGTCAAGATAGTCAAATGGTCAACAACCATAACCATGCACAATTATATTAAACTAATATCAATTAACCATAATACACACATAAGCATTAGGGTTAGTAAAATGACAATAGTCATTAACCCTAATCAAAGTCCTCTCCCTCTGTCTCAAGCAACTGTGCATACGCACCCGTATTCGTGATCCGAGGAACACGAATACAATGAGAAAAACCAATCCCAAATCATATACTAGGATCTGGCTTAAACCAAAGCCCGCTAGTATAAGCTGTCCGGACAGCAAACGTGCACAAGTGCGCGGATATGAACGAACCCTGTCGCAAAACCATGCGACCTCTACTCATTTTGCCTAAAGGCGAATAGCTCTCTGTGTGGGACTCTAAAGACTCGACACTACGCTGGCAGTGGGTTTAACCACAGACCGCAAGCGGCACTAGCTGTACGTAACGGTCCCCAGGTAGATGTCGATAAGAAGACTGACGAGGTGAACCCCATCTGAACTCCTACTGAGCCTGTATGTGACAGTCTCCGTACAGTCCGGTCTGTTCGTCTGATACATCGCATGGCGGGCCTAGGGGGCGGTGAACGTCAGTCCCCTAATAGCGGTACAAGTCGTTCCGGAGTGTAGCCCAGAACACCCTGAGATAACACTGGAAACCTACCAGTATATCTCTCTTGCCCTGGCCAGGGACTACTCGTGTAATGGCTCTCCTGGACACAGTGTGACAACCCTAATTTTCATATACATTTTTCTGTACAAAATTTTTAAATTTTTCTTTAAATTCATAAAGGAGTATTTTACTCTGAGCACAAGATATATATAATTAATTATTTTGTTTTTAAATAATTTCATTTTTAGTGTACATTAAATTGTTTTAAAAATTTAAAGTGTACTTTGATATTTAATGCTGCTGATATCATTTTAAGTATCTATTTCCTTACAATAATTATAAGAAGGAGCTTGTAGCTCATTGGTAATACCTTGCATTGCTGAACCAAGCCACCAGAGTTCGAATCCCATGCACCACATAATTTTTATTATCCTTTTGTTTTAAAATTTTTGTGAAGTCAAACAGTCAAACATCCATAACTCACAATTTATTGCAAATTATAAAAAATAAAGTATACCAAAATCTCCCCCAGACCAAAGCCCACCCAACGACACCCGACTCGGCCCTGACTCGGCCAAGTCGGCCGGCGCCGCCGGCCGGACTCGGCCGGTCGGCCGAGTCGTCAACACGAAAAAGTTTCGTGTTGACTTGGTCAATTCCCCTGCATGGTCCAATTTTCAAGTACTGTTACACAATTTCCATTAAACCTCTTTTAAGTCTAAAATTAATGAATTTTTAATGAATTTTACATTTTTAAAAATATTTTTTAATCCTAACCCTAACCCTAGCCTAGCCCTATATAAAGACCTCTACCCTCTACCATTTCACCTCACAACTCTAAGTCCACTCTCCCAAATTCTCGAGAACTCGGTACAAAGAACGAGAAGCGAAGCGCTGCCGAAACCGACGACGGATTCCGGCGACCGGATCAGAACCTTCGCGACGTTTTCAACGCATCGACCACCACCACCTTCCCTAGCCCCCTTAGCTTGTCCAAACCCGTAAGTCCCACCTTCTTCTATCTCTCTTTTCTTTAAGGTAAAAATACGACTTTTTGGAACCCGACGGAAATCGGACAAACCGATTTCCGATTCGGTTTTTCTCTAAATTTCCACTTGTCACCTAATACATATTATCTACCCATATGCTTGTTGACTATTAATCACCCATAAACCAATTTAATCAAACTTTTTCACATACAATGATAACTTCTTTGCAAAACCGTATTCTTTTCATAAAAATACCATGAAATTCATTTTTCTTAGTTTAATTAATTCCCTCACTCCTAATTAGGTTTATCTTGATCACTAAACTTATAGAATCCAATTTGAATGAAATTTCACACATAAAATGATAACGTTTTTAAATACCGTATTCTTGCACTTTAATACCTTCAACTTTAACTTGTCATGTTCTACCTTTAAACTTCACCAAAACTTAATGTAAGTCACGGGGTAATGACCTACCCCTACACACCCTCAATATAACCCTAATTGATAAATATAAAAAATACAGAATACGGAATTACAGGACTTTTTCACTAAAATACCATAATCTTTATAACTTTTATTTAAAACTTTAAGTTGTAACTTTTCTAGATAAAATCTTTTAATAAAATGAAAACACGATTGGTCATGGACATCGATCGTTTATCTAAACTGTCTTGTGGTGCCTAGGGAAGTGTGTCTAAGGCTAGTGGTTTTTAATTAGGCCCACGACTGTGGTTCCTTCCCACTTACCTGGCACTTACCTGGCCACAATTGACGGTGAAGAGGCGATTTGAGGCTTCTAATGACTCATCGTTTAGACCTTAGTAGTAGGCTAGTTGGCTTAGGAAACCCTAACAACTAAAATACAGAAAACTAAACTCTGTTGCAAATAAATACCTTATATTTATAAAACTGTTTTCCTAAATGAGAAATGTTTATAAAACCTAAGCAAAGTGCCACTACAACCCACTTTTGGGGAACCTGTTAGGGATAGTACGGTTCATCGTGCACCCGCAGGCTAGTAGTGCGAGATTCAGACCTCCGCAAGGAGCATTCGGTCTCGAAAGGTTTAAAATACGATATTTAAGGAAAATGAGGTTTTTCTAAATAAAATATTTATATAAAATTATTCATGTGTTAATATATATATAATTATCATTTAAACGTCTATTTTATCATAATATAAAGTTTCCACTTTTTCCTAAAAGATTTCAAGATTAAAAAGTTACATGAATTTCAAATAAAATAATTAATACTTTTATTAGGATATATTCACTAGAATAACACAAATAAAATTCACACTCATTATAACTATAAAGACGAATAATAAATACTTGAGGTGTATTTTTTGAAAACTATACAAAAAGTACTTTTTACATAAAACCCCCTCAAGTTTATAAAATTACAATAAGGCCCCAAACAATTATTGAACTTCAAATTATCTTTCTTTTAGTCTGACTCTGGTTAGAGTCTGACTATTCCTGACTCGAATATGATTCAAGTCAACCTATATTCTTTTATACTCCAACCCAATTTGAATACATGAATCCCTGAATCCTGTTAACAATATATTCATTCTTGACTGAACCGAACCATGGATATTCCTTTTACATGTCTCCCAGTATTCCATTTACATGACTCTACGGTTATAACCGTTTCCTGATATCATGGTTTCGGTCAGTCAATCAAGTCAATCATGCAATCATTACAAGTTTACAAGATAATAATACAAACATGACATCGCGGGGTTTAAGGGGTAGATTAGTACGGAAGGTGTTAAAGGTGGCACGAGGTGGTCAGATTTAAGACACCTAACCTGAATCCAGTTGCCGTTGTTCCGGGTTGTATAACGGAGCCTTGTACTTCCATTTGCCCAGGTCTCTAGCATACTGAGACCTCTCTCGTATACACCGGCATCCTTCTGTACCAAGCTACAATAACATCGTTAATATAACATTACAACATTATAACAATACAATACAATATTAAGAGCTACTCTCTCTCTCTTACTCCCTGTCTATTTCTTCCCTATCTTTGGGACTTACCGAGCGACCTGTTCGCTGACGACATTCTATTTCTTTCTTCTTTGAATGTCGTCAGGTGCGTTGGACCAAGCTGAGATCGAGCCCACCGGTGAAGATTTGGAGCAGTTCTAGGAAGATCCAGAGCTCTAGATACTGTACCTTGTTCTTTCCAGTTTATTTCATTTCCTGTTATGCCACTGTTTAGGCATTGCTTTTCATTCCAGTTGTATTTTCTCTTCCTGCATTGTAAAAAGAATGTTATTAATAAAAGTTGTTGTTATTTCTATATCATTTGTCTCTTGTGATTTACTTTATATTGCTTAGTTACGCTTAGCGTATATACTTCTGAGTATATACGTAGCGGGCCTCGTCGCGTCCACTTCGCCGTACACTGGGAAGCGGGGCGTGACACACAACGCGATGTCAACCCCCAATACCGGGAGAGACGAATCCTGTCTAACCGTCACTGCCTCCAAGTGCTTCGGGACTGCACCCAAAAACTACCTGTTTGCATGACTCCTTTTAGCCGTGGTAGGGTAGCAATCAAAGTGCAGTGGGAACACACTCGAAGCGAAGTGACAGTGTCAAGTCAGCGGACTAAGCTGTACTCATGTCACCTGGGAACTGATAACTGACGATAGGTATAATACCAACCAACAGTTCCCGACGAGTCCTGTCCAGTGTACTCGTAACCTAACGAGCACCCGCATACTATCTAAAGTACGACGTACTGACGGCTGTGGGACAGACCGTCTCCCACACTGGGATGAGAAGCGCATACGCTAGTCTATTCCGGAGTATCGATGCCCTGTCTCGATAGTCCAATGACTAGGGACATGTATAAGGATGTGCTTATAGATCACCCAGCTCCCACGAGTGTGAGCGCCATCACAACGCTGGTAATCAAGCAAAGATCCTAAGGACTCTACTAATATGTATATCAGCGATATGCTAAAAGAAACACATGCACATATTAAAGCAGAGACAAACCAAGTAGCATACTACCATTTCGAGCAAGATTGTATATACAACTGTGAATATCCCAAGCTTCCATCAAGTAATATACAAACTAGTATGATACAGTAATGGCCTCTAGGGCATATACACTAACAATCTCCCACTTGCACTAAGGCCATGTACTGGCGTATCGAAGACCTATCATCTCGATCAGCCGCTCGAACTGAGTCTGGGGCAAGGCCTTGGTGAATGGATCTGCTGTGTTATCTTCTGAAGCAACCCTCCGAACCTCGATCTCCTGGCGATCCACGATCTCCCTGATCAGGTGATACCGCCTCAAGATGTGTCTGGATTTCTGATGGGACCTGGGTTCCTTCGCTAAAGCTATAGCCCCGTTGTTGTCACAATACAGAGGTATTGGGTCAACAATGGACTGAACCACCTGAAGTTCTCTCAAGAACTTCCTCATCCAGATAGCTTCTTTTGCGGCATCAGATGCAGCGATGTATTCCGCTTCCATAGTCGAGTCAGCAACGGTTTCCTGTTTGGAGCTCTTCCAACACACCGCCCCTCCATAGAGGGTAAAGACAAAACCCGACATGGACTTGGAATGATCCTTGTCACTCTGGAAGCTGGAGTCAGCAAAGGCCTCAATCTGGAGGTCTTTTCCGCCATACACCAAGAACATCTCCTTAGTCCTTCTCAGGTACTTGAGAATGTTCTTTACTGCTATCCAATGTTTCTCCCCAGGGTTTGACTGATACCTGCTTACCACACTCAGTGCATAAGCCACATCCGGTCTGGTACACAACATCGCATACATTATAGAGCCTACCGCAGAAGCGTAGGGTATAATAGACATGCGATCCCTCTCCAAATCAGTCTTGGGAGACATCTCTTTGGAGAGGGTGATCCCGTGACAAGCCGGTAGATTACCGCGCTTGGAATCTTCCATACTGAATCTCTTCAGTATGGTGTCGATGTACCTGGACTGTGAAAGTCCTAATATCCTTTTGGATCTGTCACGGTAGATCCGGATACCCAGAATGTATGAGGCATCACCCAGGTCTTTCATGGAGAACCTGTGTGACAAGAACCCCTTGACAGATTGTAGCATAGGAATATCATTTCCTATTAAGAGAATGTAATCCACGTATAAAACGAGGAATACTACAGTTCTCGCTACAAATCTACAATAGATGCATGGTTCATCTGGATTTTTGATAAAGCCAAATTCTTTGACCGTTTCATCAAAACAGATGTTCCAACTCCGCGATGCCTGCTTTAGTCCATAAATGGACTTAAGCAACTTGCACACCTTTCCGCTGCTCCCACTCTGAATGAAACCCTCTGGCTGGTCCATATAGACATACTCCTCTAAATGTCCATTTAGTAAAGCTGTCTTTACGTCCATCTGCCAAATCTCATAATCGTGGAAGGCAACAATGGCAAGAAGGATCCGAATGGATTTCAGCATAGCTACTGGAGAAAAGGTTTCGTCATAGTCCAAACCAGGTCTCTGACGAAAACCCTTTGCAACCAGTCTATGTCACGCCCCGCTTCCCAATGTACGGCGAAGTGGTCGTGACGAGGCCCGCTACGTATGTACTCAGAAGTACATACGCTAAGCGTAACTAAGCAATATAAAATAATCACAAGAGATAAATGAGATTGAGAGTAATGAAAAAGACTTTACAAACTATATATGTGTGGATGTTTGTGTGTTCATTATTTATATATGTATCCATTTAATTAATTATTTAGGAACTATGATATGTCAAGGGAAATTTTTCATGGCAATATAAAATAAGAGAAATATAAAGAGAAAAAGAAAGAGATGGAGGGAAGGAAAGAGAGAAGGGACTTACATGCACAAGCCGGTATTGTCACCGGGCTTGTCTATCCGCCGATAGCCTCGCGTTACTAGCAAGACCTTCTTGAAGACTTCTTCATGTTCTTCTTCTTGTCATCTTGGTGAAGAGGAAGAAGTGAGAGATAGAAAAATATGAGGAAGGAAAAGATGGAGGAGGACAAATAAAGATGTTGTAATGGTGAATAATAATATATGCATTTAACATGAGAATTAAAAGAGAAATGAAAGGTCACCATTCATTTTGGAAATGAAAGGTCTCATTTGTAGGTTATGGGAAGAATAAAAAATGATAAAAAAATAATTGCAAGAATGGGGATTTGAACATGTGACTTATGGAATAACAATGCAAGGACTTAACCAATGAGCTATAAGGTTGTTCATGCATATATTTAATTAGAATTAAATATATGATGTTGCTTAAAAAGAAAATGGGCTTTTTAGATGGGCTGTAGAGAATTAGAATAATGGATTTGGGTTAAATATTTATGAAAGGAAAAATAAGAATGAGAAGTTAAAAACTTAAATATAAGAAAATGAAATTGTACCTAGAAAAAAAAATACATAATAGATTGAGGAATAAAATAATAATAAATTTAATAGAAAGAGAAAAATACCAAGTACAAATAAATACGGTATATTTTTGAAGAGGGATAATACAAATGTATAAAGATTTTGGGGTCATTACATTCTACCCTCCTTAAAAATAATTTCGTCCTCGAAATTTGTAAAAGGAAAGTGTAACAGTTTCAAAACAATTTGGTGATTGTGAGTGAAAGAATAGGGTTAGGATAGATTCAACGGATGATAAAATTCAAGGAATATGAAATGGTAAGATTCAAGGAACATGATTGTAAAGAATGTTTTAGTTGCTGTTTCTTGTGTTATATTGCTTAGGTTGTTCACGCAGACCAGAACTGCATGACAGGGATTCATACAGCTCTGACCTGCATGGGCCACCAACAAAACCTGTCACGCCCCGCTTCCCAATGTACGGCGAAGTGGTCGTGACGAGGCCCGCTACGTATGTACTCAGAAGTACATACGCTAAGCGTAACTAAGCAATATAAAATAATCACAAGAGACAAATGAGATTGAGAGTAATGAAAAAGACTTTACAAACTATATATGTGTGGATGTTTGTGTGTTCATTATTTATATATGTATCCATTTAATTAATTATTTAGGAACTATGATATGTCAAGGGAAATTTTTCATGGCAATATAAAATAAGAGAAATATAAAGAGAAAAAGAAAGAGATGGAGGGAAGGAAAGAGAGAAGGGACTTACATGCACAAGCTGGTATTGTCACCGGGCTTGTCTATCCGCCGATAGCCTCGCGTTACTAGCGAGACCTTCTTGAAGACTTCTTCATGTTCTTCTTCTTGTCATCTTGGTGAAGAGGAAGAAGTGAGAGATAGAAAAATATGAGGAAGGAAAAGATGGAGGAGGACAAATAAAGATGTTGTAATGGTGAATAATAATATATGCATTTAACATGAGAATTAAAAGAGAAATGAAATGTCACCATTCATTTTGGAAATGAAAGGTCTCATTTGTAGGTTATGGGAAGAATAAAAAATGATAAAAAAAATAATTGCAAGAATGGGGATTTGAACATGTGACTTATGGAATAACAATGCA
The DNA here is from genome assembly GCA_030015575.1 of Agapanthus africanus. Classification (NCBI taxonomy): domain Eukaryota; kingdom Viridiplantae; phylum Streptophyta; class Magnoliopsida; order Asparagales; family Amaryllidaceae; genus Agapanthus; species Agapanthus africanus. The sequence goes on from CM057345.1 coordinate 303,315,519, forward strand.
AGGACTTAACCAATGAGCTATAAGGTTGTTCATGCATATATTTAATTAGAATTAAATATATGATGTTGCTTAAAAAGAAAATGGGCCTTTTAAATGGGCTGTAGAGAATTAGAATAATGGATTTGGGTTAAATATTTATGAAAGGAAAAATAAGAATGAGAAGTTAAAAACTTAAATATAAGAAAATGAAATTGTACCTAGAAAAAAAAATACATAATAGATTGAGAAATAAAATAATAATAAATTTAATAGAAAGAGAAAAATACCAAGTACAAATAAATACGGTATATTTTTGAAGAGGGATAATACAAATGTATAAAGATTTTGGGGTCATTACAGTCTAGCTTTATAGGTCTCAACCTGTCCATCTACACCAATCTTCCTTTTGAAGATCCACTTGCATCCTACGGGTTTTACCCCATCTGGAGCAATGTCCAACGTCCATACTTTGTTGGTGTACATGGACTCCATTTCGGTCCGCATTGCATCCAGCCATTTTACCGAGTCGACGCTCTGAATGGCTTGCTGGAAGCTAGTAGGCTCATCACAATCTATGATGCAATCCTCTCTATCCCCGTCAATGAGAAAACCGTAGTATCTCTCGGGCGGATGAGACTGTCGACTACTCCTGCGGAGTGGCGTGGGAATGTCTTGATCTTTCGAACCCTCTGGTTCTACTAAGCTTTCAGTAATAGCTTGTGGTTCTGGAATTTCTTCCAGTTCTATCGCGCTCCCACTTATTTCTTTTTCTATGAACCGGTGTTCCAGAAAATGGGCATTACGAGAAACAAGGACTTTTTGTTCCTCTGCGTAATAGAAAAGATACCCCCTGGAGTTCTTTGGGTATCCCACAAACTTGCACAGTACTGAGCGTGCCTCGAGTTTTTCTGCATGCTGCTTTTTGACATAAGCTGGACATCCCCAAATCTTCAAGTATTGAAGATAGGGTTTCTTCCCACTCCATAACTCATATGGTGTGGTAGGCACAGTCTTAGTGGGAACTCGGTTCAAAAGGTATGCAGCTGTTTCTAGCGCATATCCCCAGAACGATCGCGGTAACTCAGCGTTACTCATCATGGACCGTACCATATCCAATAGGGTTCGGTTCCGTCTCTCCGATACACCGTTATGTTGCGGAGTGTATGGAGGAGTAAGCTGAGAGAGAATTCCATTCTCTTTTAAGTAACCCAGGAACTCGGCACTCAAGTATTCACCACCTCGATCAGATCTCAGTGCCTTGATACTTTTGCCTGTTTGTTTTTCTACTTCATTCTTATATTCCTGGAACTTTTCAAAAGCTTCGGATTTATGCTTCATCAAGAAGACATGTCCGAACCTTGAGAAATCATCCGTAAAAGTAATGAAGTAAGAATAACCGCTTCGCGCATGTGTAGACATTAGACCGCACACGTCGCTGTGTACGAGTCCCAAGAGCTCGCTCGCTCTTACTCCGTGTCCAGTGAACGGAGTCTTTGTCATCTTTCCTTTGAGACAGGATTGACAAGTTGCATACGATTGATATTCGAACGGATCCAAATATCCTTCTGCATGTAACTTAGTCAACATTCTCTCATTGATGTGACCCAGTCTACAATGCCATAAGAAAGTTTTATTGATTTCTGGAGACTTTCTTTTGTGTGTATTCTGGACATTGAAAATCTGTGGTTGGTTTAATACGTATATACCGTTGTTCAATGTACCTGACCCAATCAAAACTTGATTAAGGTGAATGTTCACTACATTACTTACAAATGCAAATTCATAACCTTCTTTAGATAATAAAGATACAGAAATGATATTACAGGTTGCATTTGGTACATAATAACAACTACGCAAAACCAAAAAATGTCCATCCGACAATCCCAGGTGATAGTCCCCCACGGCCTCAGTATCCATGCTAGCACCGTTTGCAACTCTGAGGGTCATGTCACCTTCCTTCAAAACTCTACGCTTTCTCAACGCCTGCAAAGAATTACAGATATGAGATCCTGATCCGGTATCCAATACCCAGGATGTAGAGTTTATTGATAGACAGTTTTCAATAACATACACACCTGAAGCTGAAGCTGCAACTCGCTTCAAATCCTGTGTTCTGGCCTTCCAAGCCTTGCAATCCTGTTTCCAGTGACCACTTTTATGACAATAGAAGCATTCTTCCTTCCCCACCAGATTTCCCGCTATCTTTGTTGCTTTTCCTTTTCCCTTCGTATCCACTTTACTGACACCGCCTCTTGGTTTGGCGGGGGTTTTCTTCTTCTTGCCCTTGGCTTTCGCCCTGGACCTAGAAGAGGAAGATCCTCCTACAAATAAAGTGAATGTCTCCCTACCCTTCTGTAGGGTGCCCTCAGCACTCCTCAACATGTTCAGAAGTTCGGAAAGTTCAACCTCCTTTCCTTGCATGTTGAAGTTAAGGATAAACTGGGCGTAAGTGGAAGGAAGGGACTGGAGAATCAAATCAGTATAGAGTTCATTCTCCAACGTGGTCCCAAGGTCCGTGAGCTCCTCTATGTAGCCAATCATCTTAAGCACGTGTTCCGCTACCGATGATCCGACGGCCAACCTTGCCGAAAACAACTTCTTCGACACTTCATATCTGGCGATACGAGACTGCTCTCCATACAGTTCTTTTGTATGAAGAAATATAGACTCTAGGTCCATATTCTCGTGCCTCCTCTGATGTTCGTTGTCCATCGAGGCAAGCACGAGGCATTTGGCCTTCGCGCAATCGATCTCCCATGTCTTACGGATTTCCTTATCCGCGACGCTGGAGGTGGGACCTGGGACAGGGGGAGCTTTGGTGGTAAGGATATACCCCAACTTGTCGTAAGTGATTGCCATCTTGACATTCCTGAGCCAATCTTTGTAGTTTGGCCCTGTCAATATATTTTTATCTAGTAATAACTTAAGTCCGGTCATGTTGAATGGTCGCTGCAATTAGGAGAGAGAAAAGAAACACTTTAGCATGATGCTCTTGCAAGTTTAGAGTGGTTTTTAGTTTGTCTAAACTGGATGGCTCCCACTGTCTCTCGAATCCCTTCTCAAACTGTAAAGAAAGGATTAGTCAGGATCAATCTCACCATACAATACTTGCTTAACCGTTCAGCCAGGCCAGTGTCGGTACTTCGAGGGAGGTTTTCCAACGCTTTCGCGAAGTTCCTTAATTAAGTAACCTCTTTTCCCTGTGGGCGTAGCCCCGCTAACACCTTTCTAGACACCTACTAGGTTTATAGCATTGATCGTTAAGTGAGAGTTTTCCCGAGGAGTAGCATATACTCACAGTAGGATCGGGATCCAAATATCATTGCGTGATAAAACCGAAGGAATCCTACCAGAATTATCACACTCCAAATGGTATGCAGCGCTAGCAAGTTTCAGTACTTATGAAACTCCCGATGTGGATTTTTGCCCCATGCTCTTATGACCTTGGCGTGAGGTCAAAATGTCATAAGTCACATGTCAAGTTCTTCCCATCATAATCCCAGTTAATTTGAACCCACCCGTACCTACCCTTGACGTAGGCCAAAATGGCAGTACCACTGTCTCAAACCAACGCATTCTATCTATGCAACAGATAAATATCCGGCAGCTACTAATCACTATGCCTTGGCGTGAGGTCAAAATACATAGCTTGAATACTACCGAATATTTAACTGAAATGATGGAGGGCTACGGATGGTTTTGGCGAAACCGTGAACGTAGTGAACTTGATATAATCGATGGAACGAGATAGCTTTTAAAAGGAGTGGTTCAAGCTCCGCGTTTAAAAGTTTAGTTTTGAAAAGAACCGAGTGGTTTTCAAAGTGTTCCAATCGACTTTTACTTGGTTTATTTTCTTGCATTAGTTCTTTTAATGCGTCCCATCATTTAATCCTACCATTGCAGAAAACAACCAAAATATGGCGTACGCTTATGCCATTCGCATTCGCCACGGGGCCCCGTCATCACCCGTTAGGCTACTTAACTAACGACAGAGCGGGGGCTGGGCTAGCGCGGCTGTAAAACATAAGCAACGCCTAAATAGTTATCATATATAAATATATAGCAATGATAGACATTACAGATCACAGATGAATACATTGGATATACTAGGAATCCGCAATCCGTTCGAGCCTGCAACGAAAAGCGGATTACACGGTCGCGGTGAATAGCCAATACCCCACCCAAGACCCCTACGGGTGCGGCAAACTACCCGCCAAGTACCCGAAGCGAAGCAACCTCCCTCACCACCGTTAGTAGGCCACTCGGCACTTCGAGATACCCGGTAGTTTGTGCACCCCTCCATGGGTCTATCCTAGGAGCAAAAACAGTAAAAAGAATTATACAATGACGGCTACAACCCCGACCCGGTTGCACGGCCATACAAATAATATTACATCAATTTACATATTACAATGAATGAAAGAAAAAGAAACACTCATCTCACATCCACCCCGGCTATTCACCCTCGACAATCCAACACATTCATATACACATACCATCATCAAACACAGATCACAGATATGTATAACCCCGACTAATCGACATATAGCGATTAGCCGACGTTCAATACATATAAACATCACAGATATAACCCCTATAGTCAAAGTGTAGTGAAGTTCGATAAAAATACGGATTTATAGGCCCCCAAAAACAAATTTCTATTCTGGAAAATCTGGGCACTTATAAACCATCTTAAAAATCTCAAAACCAAGCCAGAAAAACACTGCACCAAACTCGACACAGAGCCGAGCCAAAACGGCCGCGGTTGCGCGGCAATAGCTTGCTATTGCCGCGGAACCGCGGCTCTTTGGTCAAATCTCTGGATCGTTTTTGGTGGCTTTCTTCACAAAACCCTGAGATGATTTTTGGAGTATGATTTATTTCATTTTGAACAGAAAAAAATTTAACAGAAAATTAGGGTTTTGAAAACTCGGTTTTTCGATTTTTTTCGATTGAACATCCATACACTTTACTACCTAGCTAGTTTATGTTTAGTTAGGCTCTGATACCACTGTAAGTCCATGTTGCCCACCCCGGTACTTGCGGGGAGGCGGAAAACGGAATAAAAATCAAATTTTTATCAACTTAGGCAACATGGACTAGACAAAGAAGGATCTTTGCTAAACAAAAACAAGCTAAAGCTAACTAGAAACTAGCTAAGTGTTAGAAAGGTTATACCTAGGGCTTTATGTCCTACTCTCCTTGCTCCTTGAAGTAGTGGAAAGAGGTCACCTTTGTCGTCTTCTCACGTCGAAGAAAGATCCACCAGAAAGCCTCAACCTTTGGCTTCAACTCCAAGCTAGAAGTAACTAGGGTGCAAGAAGTGCTAATCCTTGAACCCTAGATGAGAGTAGAGATTATCAAGAAGGGGGTTTTCTCAAGCTCAAGTGTTTCTCAACACATGAGAGGGGAGAGCTTGAGGGAGAGGAAGAACAAGAGAGAGAAAGTAAAATAATAGAATGAGAGAATAATAACCATTCTCACATATATGTGTGAATTACTTTAAATTGATAATTAGCTAGATAATTGTCATGGTTAATCATGACATGACCATTATCATTTCATATTTAATGCTAATTGCAAGGATCAAAGAGCATCTTTTATATGGAATGATGATGGTCAACATGTCAACAAAGGTCAACAAGTCAAGATAGTCAAATGGTCAACAACCATAACCATGCACAATTATATTAAATTAATATCAATTAACCATAATACACACATAAGCATTAGGGTTAGTAAAATGACAATAGTCATTAACCCTAATCAAAGTCCTCTCCCTCTGTCTCAAGCAACTGTGCATACGCACCCGTATTCGTGATTCGAGGAACACGAATACAATGAGAAAAACCAATCCCAAATCATATACTAGGATCTGGCTTAAACCAAAGCCCGCTAGTATAAGCTGTCCGGACAGCAAACGTGCACAAGTGCGCGGATGTGAACGAACCCTGTCGCAAAACCATGCGACCTCTACTCATTTTGCCTAAAGGCGAATAGCTCTCTGTGTGGGACTCTAAAGACTCGACACTACGCTGGCAGTGGGTTTAACCACAGAACGCAAGCGGCACTAGCTGTACGTAACGGTCCCCAGGTAGATGTCGATAAGAAGACTGATGAGGTGAACCCCATCTGAACTACTACTGAGCCTGTATGTGACAGTCTCCGTACAGTCCGGTTTGTTCGTCTGATACATCGCATGGCGGGCCTAGAGGGGCGGTGAACGTCAGTCCCCTAATAGCGGTACAAGTCGTGCCGGAGTGTAGCCCAGAACACCCTGAGATAACACTGGAAATCTACCAGTATATCTCTCTTGCCCTGGCCAGGGACTACTCGTGTAATGGCTCTCCTGGACACAGCGCGATGTCAACCCCCAATACCGGGAGAGACGAATCCTGTCTAACCGTCACTGCCTCTAAGTGCTTCGGGACTGCACCCAAAAACTACCTGTTTGCACGACTCCTTTGAGCCGTGGTAGGGTAGCAATCAAAGTGCAGTGGGAACACACTCGAGACGAAGTGACAGTGTCAAGTCAGCGGACTAAGCTGTACTCATGTCACCTGGGAACTGATAACTGACAATAGGTATAATACCAACCAACAGTTCCCGACGAGTCCTGTCCAGTGTACTCGTAACCTAACGAGCACCCGCATACTATCTCAAGTACGACGTACTGACGGCTGTGGGACAGACCGTCTCCCACACTGGGATGAGAAGCGCATACGCTAGTCTACTCCGGAGTATCGATGCCCTGTCTCGATAGTCCAACGACTAGGGACATATATAAGGATGTGCTTATAGATCACCCAGCTCCCACGAGTGTGAGTGCCATCACAACGCTGGTAATCAAGCAAATATCCTAAGGGCTCTACTAATATGTATATCAGCGATATGCTAAAAGAAACACATGCACATATTAAAGCAGAGACAAACCAAGTAGCATACTCCCATTTCGAGCAAGATTGTATATACAACTGTGAATATCCCAAGCTTCCATCAAGTAATATACAAACTAGTATGATACAGTAATGGCCTCTAGGGCATATACACTAATAGAAATTCCCTTTCACAAAGGTGGCATGCTGAGTAACAAAACATTTTTGTTCCTCGGTTAGGTAGAAGATATTCCCTTGCATATGCTTGGGATATCCAACAAACTTCTACAGATCTGACTTTGCCTCGAGCTTGTCCGGATTTTGCTTTTAGACATAGGCCGGACAACCCCAAATCTTAACTGACTTAAGAGATGGGCTCTTCCCTTTCCATATCTCATATGAAATGGTAGGCAACTGATTTGATCGGAACCCTATTCAATAGGTATGCAACTTCAAAAGTGCATAACTCCCTAAAAGGAAATAGGAAACTCAGTAGTACTCATCATAGAGCACACCATATCACATAGGGTGTTATTGCTCCGCCCCGATATACCATCGTGCTATGGTGCATACGGAGGAGTAATGCTGAGAGAGAATCTCATTCTCCTTTAGAATAGTCCAGGAATTCCGTGCTCAAGTATTCTCCTCCTTGATCACATCAAAGGACATAATACTTTCACCCGTATTTTGGTTCTCTACTTCTAACTTATATTCTATTAATATCTCAAAAATTTCGGACTTGTGTTTCAACAGGAACATATGTCTAAATCTTGAGAGATTATCAGAGAATGTAATGAAGTACAAAGAACCGGTCTTGGCATGTGTAGACAGGGGACCTTCATACATCAGCATGTATCAATCCCAAGAGTTCACTAACTCTTTCTCTGTTTCCAACAAACAGAGCTATGGTCATCTTATCTCTGTGACATGACCGGCAAGTTTCACAAGATGTAAATTCAAACTAATTTAAATATGCATCTTAATGTAACTTCAGCTAGTCGGGTCGTATTGATATGACCTAGTCTACAATACCTCAAGAAGGATTCGTTCATATCTGAACTCTTCCTCTTGTGTGTGTTCTTTATACTAAGAACTGTAGTTTGATTTAGAACGTCAATGCTTTTAGATAACGTGCCTGAACCGATCAACTTTTGATATAGGAAATGTTCAAAACATTATCCAACAATACAAAATTATATCCTTCTTTATCTAAATAAAGAGACTGATATGATTTTGTATATCAGGTTCGGTATCTAATAACATTTGTTTAGAATCAAAGTATTCTGGAAATACAGGGTGACAGTGACCAACAGACTTGGCTGCAACACTTGCACCGTTTTCTGCCTCATGAAACTTATCACCCGTTCTCAGTTCTCTACCTTTCTGTAGCCCATGTAACAAATTACATATGCGGGATCCTGATCTAGTATCATATACCCAGGACGTAAAGGATACTGAGAAACAGTTCTGTGTAATGAACACACCCGAAGATGATGCATCGGTATGCACTTTCTTCGTTTGGGCGGCACGGGAATTCTGTTAATCCCCTAATTTCCTGCTCTGTCTTATAACATTTATAAGTTGGAGCGGGACCAACGTTCCCCAGCTTAGTATAACAAGCGGGTTCGGTCAATATATCCGTTTTATTATCTTGATTAAGGCGTGATATGGTCGCTACCTGGAGAGAGAGAGAAGAAAACACTCTGCGTGCGCTCTTGCAAGATCAGATTGGTTATTATTTTATCTAATCAGGATAGCTCCCACTGTTTTTATCAAATCTTCTTTCAAACCCTAAAAGGAAATACTAGCCGAGATTAATTACACGCTACAAGTTCGCCAATCTTTCAGCCAGGCCAGTGTCGGTACTTTGAGGGAGGTCCCCCGTGCTTTCGCACGAATCTAATTAATGTAAACCTCGTTTTCCCAGAGGCGTAACCCCGTTAACACCTTTCTAGACACCTACTTGATCGGCTAATTGTAATGTGTAAAACTCTCCCAGGAGTAACAATTACTCGCAGTGGGTATCGAGATCCAACTATCTCATAGAAGGTATGCAATCTCATTGCAAATTTCAACACTTGAAATTCCCGATAATATTTTGCCCCTAGCGTCCTATGACCTTGACAGAGGTCAACAAACCATAGGCTGCTAGTCAAGTTCAACCCGTCATTTCCTGATTGAAGTAAACCCACCCGCACGACCCTTGACAAGGTCGCACGACTACCCTAAATCAATCACATCATATGCTTATACAGATAAGCACTAATCAGCTACCGCACACTACGCCTTGACAGAGGTCAACAAACGCAGCACGAATACTAACCAGTACATATCTGAAATGACGGAGGGCTACGACAGGTTTTTCTGAAAACCTATTGCGTAATGAAATCGATATCGTTGTAGAATCAAATGATTTTAAATGGAGTGTTTTTGAGGCTTTTCTAGTTTTGCTAAAGGGGTCACTCCGGGTGAAGGGATCGTCGGTCCTTTCCTCGTTGAATGAGGTGTAGGATATATCACATATACCGCTGTGCAAAGCATAAACTATAGAAGCTATCAAAAGACAAACCGAGTGTGTAGCATCTGCCAGTTATTGCTAAAGGGGTCACTCCCGGTGAAGGGATCTCGGCCTTTTCCTCATCGAATAAGGTGCAGGATATATCATATATACTGCTGTGCAAAGCAAGAACCGTAGCTACCTGTTTTTGAAAATTCGATTCCACAACATCTTTAGATTTCTTTTCTTTCATTAATCACATTAATGAAGTCCCATCAATTAAGTACCTAAACATCACAGATAAATATGACGTACACTTATGCCATCCGCATTCGCCTCGATGTCCCCTCGTGCACCGTTAGGTTAGGTAACTAACGACAGAGCGGGGCAGGGCTAGCGCGAGTGCAAAACATAAGTAACGTCTATATAATATATCATATATACTATATATAGTATTTATCACAGAACATATCAAATGATCACATCACAGATATCGCAGCAGAAGAATTATATGAAATATTGGATATACTAGGACGTCCGTGTTTTCAATACGAGCCAGTATAAAACACGGATTCCACGGTCGCGATGAATAGCCAAACGCACACCCCTAGACCCCTACGAGAGCGGCAAGCAACCTTACCAATTCTAGAGTTAGGAGACCCGGACTCGACTCCTCGAGTTGGTCTCCCACTGGACTCCAGAACCCGGTTACTTGTGCTCTCCTCCTTGGGTCTATCCTAGTGCGGAAAAGTAAATAATATACAATGGGTGATATCTTCCGCTACCTGGAAGTGCCCCAATAAAAGAATATTACATACAAGTTTTTACATGAATGAAAATAAAAACTCTCATCTCACATAAAACCCCCGGCTATTCAAACACGACGATCCAATATAACATATCCAGCAACACATAACATCACATGTCATCAACGTAAGTAAATGTGCGCATCCCAATTGTCGTTGACATATAGCAACGAAACCGGCGATATCACATATTACACTTACGGTCACAGAAAAGAAAGTGTAAAACTACAACAGTTGGAATCCGCAACCTCCTTAGACATCGCATGCCTAATCAAATGAATTCCTTAGACATCACATGCCTAACAATTATAAACCCTGCATTTTAGTCTCTATATCGAAAACACTTTTCAATATCAAGTCGGGCAATTCAACAAGATTCCCAATAAACTGATCGAATGCTCGTCGCAAACTTTAGTAGACGGCCGCACCCCCAGATGCCGTCGACGAAGTGCACTAAGGCGGAACACCGCTACCGCGAGCACCCGAACGGATGCTTTCGGCGACGGGGTTCTCCTGTAGTCACTTGGTCGGGGCTATGGGGTGTAGCTGTCTATTAAGTTTACCCGGCGAGTATCCGCATACGCCATGTGATTGCGACGGACTTTTGATCGCATCAAAATTCCGTGGCAACCGATCAAGTGAGACTAAACTGCTATGTTTATAACATTCATATTAGTTATCTCATAACTACTTGTGGATTCCAAATATTGTATCCCATTCCAGATAAATAGAAAATGTTAAACTTTCTGATCGAACAATCAAACACCCAAGTTTTCCCGAAACAGATCAACACATGAAACAAGTTTAAAAACATCCAGTTCATGCCTCAGTACCAACGGTCCAGCCGTAGAAGGGTCAAGCCAACACCTCACATGTGGCACGCCGTACTGCCCCAAACCCGAAGGTTCAAAAGGCAGTTCAAGACGGTCACATAATCGAGTTAAGGTTTGTTGTCTTCTAGAGGGTCCATCGTGTTACTTGCACTACTTAGAACGTTATTAAACCACGGAAAGATCCAACACTTGGAAATTTCCCGACAGGGGAAAAAGTGGGTATTTATATCCGGTCGAACTTTTTAAAATATTCAAAAATTATCCGGAAAACACATAGACAAAATTAGACAATCCGATCGAATGATCGAATCCCCAAAACAACCCTACAAAAACTCAACTGTTAAGTAAAATATAAAAATTCCCAGAAGACTCAGCACTACCAGACAAGAATTACTGTGCAAGCCACGTGGCCTAACTCACCAATATGGCCGCGGAACCGCCGCGAAACCCAGGGTGGGGCGTTTGCGTCACGTGCTTCATAATAACTCCTACAATTCCCTGCTGAATTTTTTGGAAATTTTTAATTCACAAAAATCCAAATTTTCAGAAAATTTCCAGAGAGTGGTTTGAGTTAGGGTTTCGGGGTTCGTTCGGATTTCTAACGTCGTCTACACTTCGCCTAAGGCTCTAGCTAGGCTCTGATACCACTGTAGGGTTCCTAGACACACTAAGGAGGTTCCACAAGGTATCAACCATGCCAAACAAAAATTTTCCGGTGCGGAGAAACCCTAAACTAGATCGTTAACTAGAAGTTAAGGCGAAAAGCAAGCAAGCAAACAACTTTGCTACTAAGTGAAAGAGATTACAACCTTTGTTGATCCGGTCCACCACTTCTTTAGCTCCGTGTTGATGTCCCTCCGCTGCGATCATCGGATCCCGGACTCTAGAAATGGTTTCGTCGGAGAAATGATCGTGCTAGGTCATTGACTTCGAGGCTGAAGATGATCTACGTCGGGGAGACTCAAACTCAAGCTATTCCTTCACTCGGTCGAAAACTTTGTGAAGAGAACACCCTATACTACATGGCAAGTGGTAGAGGATGAAGAAATAGGAAGTGGGTTCACTTTAGAATTGGATTTCTCACTCTTTTTCTCATGATGCCATTGGAGCTAGCAAGCTTTTTCAAGCTTGATGAAGATGAAGAAGAAGGAAAAAATGATATCCCTTAAAAGAATAATATGAACACTTATCCTTTTAATCATGGTACCATGGTTGAGTTAAGCCCTCATGCTTAACTCATGTAGAGATTTAACTAAACCATTAGGTTAAGGTTTGGGTTAACTAATATCCTACACAAATGACAAAAGGTTTGACTTTGTCAATGCTTATCAAGCTTCATGAAGCTTGATAACTTTGACCAAAGTCTCAATTCTTTTGTTATTTGCTAGGAAAATAGTAAACCCTAATCTAACCTTGATATGGTTCAAGTCTCATACACACAACTTGTTTGTATCATCAAGCATGATACAAACATGTACACTTGCATATATCACATATAAAACAATGTGCACATTCAAGTGAGAAAATCAATCTTAAGTGAACCAATACTAGTTAATGTAAAGTAATATATCAAATATATAATTATACATTAAATCATTAAATTAACACTTGATTTAACGATCCGGTCATATCGCATATAACCGACTAATATCAATAGTAACAACTTATCGAATCAACACTTGATCCGATAACCCGGCTATATCGCATACAACCGATCAATGTCACAAATCACGAGAATAGAATACAGTATCACATACTGGTATTATCCTCGGTCCCGCACATATCTCATATGCTGTCCTATTTCGTTTCGCTTGAGCCAGGAAACCCCTGTGTAGGACTCTAAAGACCCGTCAATATGCCGGCAGCAGGTGATGATCATATCAAACACCCACAAGCCGCAAGCGGTCTGCTAAACGTAACGGCCACCCGGGTATTGAGCGATCAGAAGATCAACGAGCAAGCCCGCTCACACTCCTGTGAATCCAAAGAGTAACACTACCGTACAGTCCGGTCTGTTCGTCTGATATGTCGCATATCTTGTCTAGGGGTGGTAAACGTCAGACCCCAATAACTCGATAAGTCGTGTCGATATGAGGCTCATAACGGGTCGAGAAACTACTGGTAACACTTACCAGTAAATCCCTAAAGCAGCCTTGGCCAAGGACTTCCTGTTATAGCCAATCGAACGCTGCGCAATATCAACTCCCTATACCGGGAGAGACGAAACCCCTCCTATCGCTCATTGCCTCCATGTGATTCGGGACTGTACCCAAAAGCCACCTTTTTGCACGCCCTCTTAGACGTGGTATGATGGAAATCAAAGCACAGTGGGAATCACATAATACTCTATGAAGATCTTGGGTCTACAGACTAACCTGTACCAGTATCACCAGAGAACTGCCATCTGACGTAAGGTATAATACCATCTGGGAGTTCTCGGCGAGTCCGTCCAGTGTACTCAGTCTCTACTGAGCACCCGTATATCATCTCTGATGTCAAACACCAATGGATATAGGATCATCCATCGCTTATCTGTATAGGTCGAGAAGGTATACGCTAGTCTACTCTTGTATATCGATGCCCCGTCTCGATACAGCCATGACTAGGGACTTTGAAAGATGTACTTATAGACTACCATATCCCCACTAGTATGATCTACATCATAGTCCAGGTAGTCAAGTACACATCCTAAGGGCTTTACCAACATGTAACAGAGAGACAATCAGTGTACACGTTAAGGTAAAGAGTAACCAGATAGCATACTATCATATCGAGCAAGAAAGTCATCCCTATATATGTCCAAGCATCCACTACAATATACATCCTATGTATAGTAATGGCCTCTAGGGCATACATATAACTAACAGTTTATTTAGCCCAATTTTCATTTGATGATTAGTTTTCCTTGGGGCTAATTCATAGTGCTTCGTAGTCGTATAATTTAACACTGTATTGGTAACCTTGACTATTTGTAGCAATTCGATCGAACTTCGCACACCACATTTTGTACCCCGCTGAAATTTCCAAGTGTTGTAATTTTCAAAAGTTGATTATATTCGTTAAATCGTGCAAGTACCCCTATGGACCCCCTAGAAGATATAATAACCTTAACTCAATTCTATTCCCACGGAACCACGAACGAACCTTCGGGTTTGCCGTAGTTCCGTGGTGTCATAGGTGAGGCGTTGGTTAACTCCTTCTACGGCTGGACCATAGACACTGTGGCACGGTTTTTGAGTGTTTTGACTTTGCTCAAGTGTTGATCTAACGGGGGTAATTTGTGAGTGTATGTTGATTCGATCGAAACGTTAAACATCGTCTTGATATTCTGTGATTGTGATACAATATGTGGAATTCAAACTGTTAGGCATGAAATCCATAATATGTGATATATCGGGTTTATGATTTCTAAGGTGTTTGTGGATTCCAAATGTTTTAGTTTTATACTTTCTTTTCTGTGACCGTAAGCGTAGTATGTAGGGTATTGCCGGTTTCGTTGCTATACATCAACGACAATCGGGATACGCATACTTGCTTACGTTGATGATATGAGATATTATGTGTTGCCGTGATATGTTATATTGGACTATCGTGTTCTGAATAGCCGGGAGTTTTATGTGAGATGAGGGTTTTTATTTTCATTCATGTAAAATTCATTTGTATGTAATATTCTTTTTGGGGCACTTCCGGGTTGAGGAGGATGTCACCATTGTATATTATTTACTTTTCCGCATTAGGATAGACCCAAGAAGGGGAGCACAAGTAACCGGGTTCTAGGGTCCAGTGAGAGGCCATCTTGAGGAGTCGAGACCGGGTCTCCAAACCCTAGAATTGACGGTGTTACTTGCCGCTCTCGTAGGGGTCTAAGGATGTGGGTTTGGCTATCCATCGCGACCGTGGAATCCGTGTTTTATACAGGCTCGATATAAAACATGGACCTCCTAGTATATCCAATATTTCGTATGTTTCTTCTGCTGCTGATATACTGTGATGTGATCATATTATATGCGTTAGACGAATGCTTTATTATTATATATGAGATATATAGTAAACGTTGCTTATGTTTTACACCCGCGCTAGTCCCATCCCGCTATGCCGTTAGTTAAGTAACCTAATGGTGCATAACGGAACATTGTGGCGAATGCGGATGGCATAAGTGTACGTTGTATTTTCGTTTCTTCTGTGATGCTTAGGAAGCATAAATGATGGGTTTTATTAATGAGATTAATGAAAGAAAAGAAACATAAAAGATGTTGTAGAATCAAATTTTCAAAAAGGGTAGCTACAGTTTTTGCTTTGCACAGTGGTATTTATGAAATATCCTGCACCTTATTCGATAAGGAAAGAGCCGAGATCCCTTCACCGGGAGTGACCTCTTTAGCAAAACTGGCAGATGCTACAAACTCACGGTTCTGTTTTTGATTGCTTATATAGTTCTTTCTTTGCACAGCGGTATATGAGATATACCCTGCACCTTATTCGATGAGGAAAGAGTCGAGATCCCTTCATCGAGAATGACCTCTTTAGCGAAACTAGAAAAGCCTCAAAAACACTCCTTTTTAAAATCACTTTTTTCTACAACGATATCAAGTTCATTACGCTCATGGTTTTCAGAAAAAACCTGCGTAGCCCTCCGTCATTTCAGATAAGTATTACTTAGTATTCGTGCTATGTTTGTTGACTATGTTAAGGCGTAGTGTGCGGTAGCTAATTAGTGCTTATCTATTAAAACATGAGATGTGATTGGATTAGGGTAGTTGTACGACTTTTTTGACTATGTTAAGGGTCGTGCAGGTGGGTTTAATTCAATCGGGAAATGACGGGTTGAACTTGGCTAGCAATTATGATTTGTTGACTATGTTAAGGTCATAAGTTGCTAGGGGCAAAAGTATTATCGGGAATTTCAAGTGTTGAAATTTGCAATGAGATTGCATACCTCCTATGAAATAGTTGGATCCCGATACCCACTGTGAGTAAGAGTTACTCCTGGGAGAGTTTTACACAGGACAATTAGCCAATCAAGTAGGTGTCTAGAAAGGTGTTTACAGGGTTATGCCTCTGGGAAAACGAGGTTTATTCTAATTAGGTCCGTGCGAAAGCACGGGGAACCTTCCTCAAAGTACCAACACTGACCTGGCTGAAAGATTGGCGAACTTGTAAAGTGTAATTAACCCCGGCTAGTCTTACCTTTTAGGGTTTTAAGGAAGGTTTGATAAAAAGCAGTGGAAGCCATCCTGATTAAATAAGATAATAACCAATCTAATCTTGTAAGAGCATACGCTAAAGTGTTTTCTTCTCTCTCTCTCCAGGTAGCGACCCTGTCAGGCCTTAATCAAGATAATAATATGGATGTATTGACCGAACCCCCTTATTGTACTGAGCAGGGAAATGTTGGTCCCGTTCTTTCTTATAATTGTTAAAAGACAGAGCAGGAATTAGGAGAATAACCAGATTCTCACGCCACCCAAATGAAGAATAAGCATGTTGATGCATCTTCTTCAGGTGTGTTAGTTATCGAGAACTGTTTCTCAGTTCACTCTACGTCTTGGGTATTAGATACCGGATCAGGATCCCATATATGTAATATGTTACATGGGCTACGTAAAGGTAGGGAACTGGGAGAGGGTGATCATTCCGTAAGCGTAGGGAATGGTGCAAATGTTGCAGCCAAAGCAGTTGGCGAATATCACCTTGTGTTACCAAATGGTAATATACTGATTCTGAACGAATGCTATTACATTCCGACCTTGATATGCAATCTTATATCAGTATCTTTATTGGGTAAAGAGGGATATAATTTTTTAGTACAGTATAATGTTATGAACATCTTCCTGAATCAAAAGTTGATTGGACCAGGCTCATTAAATAATGGCATATACGTTCTCAATCAAACTACAGTCCTGAATATACAAAACACACACAAGAGGAAGAGTTCAGAAATGAACGAATCCTTCTTGTGGCATTGTAGACTAGGTCATATCAATGCGACACGGCTAGCTAAGTTACATAAGGATGGATATTTGAATCCATTCAAATTTTCATCTTATGACACTTGCTAGTCATGTCTCAAAGGAAAGATGACCAAAACTCCGTTTAGTGGACACGAAGAAAGAGTTACAGAACTCTTAGGACTGATACATAGTGATGTATGTGTAAGTCCGCGGTAGCGCCCCGGCCTTCTAACAGACGCCAAATGCGGAACAAAAACTTTTTACAACTGGCGCTATCGCGTACTATAACCCGGATCTGCCATTAAAGCTAAACTAACAAACTACAAAGTGAGTAGAAGAGTTATACCGAACGATCCGAGTCTTTCGGTATTCAACCATCATCCCACGCTTTGTTGCGGCTTCTCCGATCTCCTGAATCTCCAGTCTCGTCGTCCAGGTGGCACCACGTCGACGGATCTTTAAACGGGCTCCCGCCTCTGAACCGAGGCAACTCGGTTGTCAAGTTTGCTAAAAGAGACGGCCAAGATGATGTAGAGAATGAGTAGAACACTTTGTCTCGTTACGTCCAAAGCTATGGACGAAACGTTAATGAAGTTGTCTTTTGAATCGGGGAAATGAGAAATGGGCATATGAAATTTCCATGAAACAAATTCCTAATCTTTTTTCCAAATCAACAACCATCATTTGCAATGAGGGGGCCGGCCAAACTTATAGGAAGAGGGAGGTGAGGGTAGGAGCAAAGTGGTGACAATAAGAATGAAGCTTATCATGAAAGAATGAGTCACCATAACACATAGTATGAACACATTTAAGAACTAATGAATCATCACCCTTAGTCACCAAAACATTAAATGACCATTAATGCACTAATCCACCTCACCACCCTTGTCACCATTCTAGAACCTTCTAGAAACACAACTCACCTCATGACTCACCCTCAAGAAAAAAAGATAAATCCGCATTTAACCGAATGTTAAATACGGCTGATAGAAAACTGGAAACTGGCAACTTCTAAAAGTGATCCTGTAACGAATTTCAGGATAACCCCGTAATGGTATAAACATACCCGCATTTGTATTAAGACCGAATACAAATGCATCTGAGACAAAGATATTATATCTACACAGTATAATACTGGGTTCCGGCTTAAACCAAAGCCTACCAGTATTATTTGCCCGAAAAATGATACGTGCGAAAACGCACGTGCATTTTGCGAACCCTGCCATATAACCATACGGCCTCTACAACGTTTTGCCCGAACTTGGGAAAGTGTCTGTGGGGGACTCTAATGACTCATCAACACACTGGCACTAGGTATAACCTCTAGCACGTCAGAGGTACAAGCTGTACGTAACGGTTGCCTATGTATTGATTGGAAGGGAAGCTGACGAGCGAACTCATCCATAAACCCTACTGAGCCTAACAGTGACAATATACATACAGTCCGGTCCGTTCGTCTATGAGTATCGCATATCTGCCTAGGGGGCTGGTAACGTCAGACCCCCATTAGCGGTATAAGTCGTGTCAGAGAGTGGCCCAGAACACCCTGAGATACTACTGGAGTACCTACCAGCAAATCTCTTGCCTCGGCTGAGGGCTTTGTGTAATGGCTCTCCTAGACACAGCGCGATCTCACCCCCAATACGGGGAGAGACGAATCCCCGACGATCCGCTCACTGCCTCCATGTGGCTCGGGACTGTACCCAACTAAAACCTGTTTGCACAACTCCTTTGAGCGTGGTAGGGTAGTAATCTAAGCACAGTGGGAACTCACAAGAGACAAATGACGATCTCAGGTCGATAAACTAACCTGTACACATGTCACCAGGGAACTGCTATCTGACGATATGTATAATACCAACTAGCATGTTCCCGGCGAGTCCTGTCCGGTGTACTCATAACCCAATGAGCACCTGTATACATCTTAGGTGAACCAACTAACACCAATGGCTTGTGAGACCGGCCACCGCCCCTCGTCGGGGTCTCGACTGTATACACTAGTCTACTCTGGAGTATCGATGCCCTGTCTCGAAACTCCCATGACTAGGGACACTTTAAGGATGTGCTTACAGACCCCAGCTCCACGTATATGATCGCCATCATACTGCTGGTAGTCAAGCAAGAATCCTATGGGCTCTATCATCATGCAATAGTGAACTAAAGCATGTATACGATGATAAAGACAAACCGGATAGCATACTATCATCTCGAGCAAGACTGTTATATCGGTATAGGTCCTGTCTCAATCATTACAATCACGTACCTGCGATCCAATAATTGACTTTGAGGGCACTATCTTCAACAATCTCCCACTTGCACTTAAGGCTAATTATTGCGATGTCGCATACTCACAGCCCGTGTGATACCGAACACCCAACTTCTCTACTAATCAGTTTCACAAAGCTAGTTTGTAAAACTCTTGTGTTCGAGAAATAGCCTCAGTGAGTGGATCCGCCCTGATGTTTCTTTCTATGTCTCTCTTAATCTCAAGTTCGCGGAGAAAGCTATCTCCCGAATCGAGTAATACCTGTCTTAGAATATGTCTGAATATCTAATGGGACCTAGTTCATAAATGAACTCTAAATCCAAACTTCTTAGACTGTATCGATCACTGAACCTAATCAGTATCCAGCACCATGCCTCCCACAGTATCCTCTTGGACCACCTGTCCATAATACTGTCCCTCATCATAGGGAAAACTATAACTCTGACAATCACTTTGTCATCCATGTCACCTTTGAAGCCTTGAATGATAACCGTCTCCCGAAGGAGGCTGCCGTCATCAAATCCGTAGAACATACACTTATGTTCTAAAACTGCTTCCTTATGTTTTTCCAGGATTGGATTAATATAAACTTATCGCATCTAGTGCAAAAACAACATCTGGTGTGGTACTTGACATCTCATGATTGACTCAATTGCCTAAGCAAGTGATCTGCCAATCATGCACATCCCTCTCTCCTTTAGTCACTAAGACACCTTTAGAGAGGGTGACTCCATCACCTGCATGTACACCACCATGCCAGGAGTCATTTATTCTAAAACACTATTAGAATATTGTCAAAGTACCCATATTGGGAAACTACCCAAATCTAGATCTAAAACCATAGATCTAGTAACCAGAATGTCTGATATTATATCCATATCCTTGTGGAGAAACAACTGTGTGACGACCACAGTACAACCGATCGTAGTATAGGAATTTTACTTCCTACTCTGTGTATGTCATCCAAATACCAGGACATCACACCATACTACCTTCTTAACAGATCCATCCCCTATTCTGATAAAGTCAAAACCATGACTGTCACATCAAAAATAGATGATCTTATCTCCGCTATCTTTGCTCAAGCCTATAAATAGACATAAGCTTCTTGCCCACTATGCTTCCGCTGCTCCCACTGACTACGACAACTCTCTGGCAGAATAATATATACGTGCACTTCTAAAGCTAGTTTTAGAACGACGTTATACTTATCCTCTTGCCGGGTCTCACAGTCTGGAACAACAGTAGTGTCAAGTCTGGGTAAACAAGAACCTCCCTGTCACTGTCCTTGAGGCTACCTAAGTACCTCTCGGGTGTCTGAGGTTACCCACCATATCTGCGGAGTGGCTATTAGAATGTCAAACCTGATTGAATATATAGGTCCTATTAAATTTTCCGTAATTGTTTGCGGTTCTGGAATCTCTTCCAGTTCTACCATACTCCCACTACTGTTTTCTGAAAAAATCCATTGTATTAAAACTGTGGCGAGTCATGAACAATATCACTATTGATCTATCAGATGGTAGAAATGTCAACCTTCGTCAAAGCCAGGGTCAACCCATAAACTTCCATTACAGAAACGAGCCTTGATCTATCCAGTATCTGGTTTTAAGCATAAGCTGGACAAGTCCCCGTATCTTAACATCGTTAAGATATGAACCAATTCTATATCCAATATAGAAACAGAGGCACTAATTTAATTGGAACCAGATTCAAATCATGCAGCTATCTCCAGTATATAACAACTTAATGGAAAAAGGCTAATCAGCATTACTCAACTTAAGAATCCATCCAATTATGAGTAACCTGAAAGAGAAACAAGTTTCTCAAAAACCATTACTATCAACTGAATACCAATCACAAGAATCTACATCTTCGATCTCTTTGAAGAATCCTGATACTTGCGACATCTGGTTCTCTACTTTATTCTTATACCCATAACTTCTCAAAACTTAGACATTGTATTTCTACGAAACACTTGTCTAAAAACTAGAGAAGTCACAAGTAAACAGAACATAGTACGAGGACCTACCCCTTTGTCCTCACGGACACTGGACAACATACAATACTCTGTATAAGTCTGCTGAGTTGAATAACTCAAAACCTGTATGTCGTAGGTTGAAAACTGTACCCAGGAGATATTCTCAAAATATCACCAATTACAACGAATTCCGATATAATGAGGATGATCATCTTATTCCCAATAACTTACTCCCACTCATCATCTGTAAAAACCGTACAGATATGAGAATAAAACCTGGTAAATACATACCCTGGAGTAAGTATCTAATCGGGAAAACAGTTTTCTTTTAACAATGCGCAGTGAAACTGAAACATTAAAATGTCTCGTAGGGGTATCATGGTATTCATAGCAATGTCTCTTCCATAATCCTATTCATGACTGTAACCGTATATTTCTTTGTCATCTCTCCAAATCCCTTTATTTGTCTTTAGTCGTTACCTTCTGTACACCATCATTAGGCTAAATGGTTTTCTTCCTTCCCTACCGTTCGGCACCAGCCTATGGTTTGGAAGAAGACTATCCAGTAAGCATAATAGGTGTACCCTCCTAAACCAAAGAGTACTCGCAACTTGAGAGAAAATGATGATAAAAGACAACTGAATAATACCTTATTCTATTAAAGGTAAAATAGGAGTGGCGATGAAGTACGCGGTTTGGTCGTGAACGATAACAGTCGCAATTTACTTTGCCCTCTTTCTAATCCCTTTACTTTGTCTTTAGTTATTACCTTCTGCACACCCTACTAAGGCTAATTGGTTTTCTTCATTCCTTACCTTTCGGCACCTGCCTATGGTTTGGAATAAGACTATCCAATAAGTGTAATAGGTGTACTCTCCTAAACTAAGGATCCCTCGCAACCTGAGAGAAGGTGATAATAAAAGACAACTGAATAAACAATTCTATTTCTCCTGAACCTGGATCCATCCTCGAAGAAGTCCCTTCAAGTTCATATATAACCATACGATGGATCTATCCAATGGAAGTGGATGTCCGTAGTAATACGGGGTGTTCTGAGAAATGCAAAGGGTAAAAGAAGGAGCGGCAATGACTTATGCAACTCATACAATCCAAACGCCAGTATTTTAAGAAGGTTCGATCAACTTGGTCACTGAGTCATAGTCTAGGGTCGGTCAAAGGTCGCTGCCAAAGAGAGAGAGAGAGAAGAAACACTCTGCGTGCACTCTAACCTAGATCAGAATGGTTATCACTTTATCTAATCAGGAAACCTCCCACTCTAATCTCAAATTCTCCTCCAAACCTGAAAGAAGAATTAGTCGGGATCACCCGAAGAGTCAACCAACTCATCAGTGAGAATCGGGATCCAACTATCATCGCATGATAACTGTAAGTGCACGGCGGCGCCCCGGCCGTCAATCCGACGGCCAAATGCTGAAGCGGTGATAAACTTTAATTTTGCAAACTAGCAAACCGGCACCACCGCGCACTAAAACCCGGATCGAACCATTAACTAGTCCTAGCTAACAACAAGATGGGGAAAAGAGATATACCGACAGATCCGAGTCCTTCGGTCTTCTCGTCCTCGTCCCGATCTCCCGCAGAATGTCCTGTCTCCACCTCGTCGCCGGAAATGCACCACATCGCCTACATCTTTTACGGGCTCCCACCTCAATGCCGAGGCAACTCGGGCACGAAGATGGCTAGTCGACGTGCCCAAGGTTTGCTGTAGAATGTGTAGTGAAGAACCATGTCTCATTTGGGGTTATGGAGTTTGCCATTTTGGTGGAGGGATGATACAAGAGCTATATGGAGGGACATGGGGATTTTTGGAGCATGAAATGAAGCAAAAAACCCACACACATAAAAATGGACAGCCCCTAGCCTTTCTTGGCCGGCCATGGCATGGTGGGAGAGGAGAGAATGGAGTGTGTATCAAAAGAATGAGAGAGCCATCCAAAAAACCAAAAGGAGAGAGAGAGAAGGCTAGCATGCAAAGGAATGATCACCAGGAAAGTCCAACACTCAAACAACAATCATCACACTTCATCATCAACAAGCATGATGACAATCAAAGGCCAACACTCCACCACTACCATCATGAAAACATAAGTCAAGCCATCATGGTCAAAAGAGGTCAAATGATGGTGCAAGTATCATGATACAATAATATGCAAAGACCCCCTCCATAAATACTTATTTGCAACAATGCAAATAAGCCCTCCTCCACCAAACTTCGGCCAATGAACGATACAAAGAAATATGGCCGAAACGGAAAGCAAACTGGCAACTCCAGAAAACTGGTCCCGTAATAAATTACAGGAAAACCCCACAACTGTTCATACACACCCGCATCTGTATTCCGACCGGAATACAAATGTAATGAGACAAAATCTACACTGTACTATACTAGGATCCGGCTTAAACCAAAGCTGGCTAGTAAAAACCGTTTGATTCTGATCCGTGCAATACCGCACGTATCTGGTCGAACCCTGCCATATATCCATACGGCCTGTAGTACAAACTGTCCGATCCTGATCCGTGCAATACCGCACGTATCTGATCAGACCTTGCCATATCTCCATACGGTCTCTACAGCTTTTCGCCCGAAAGCATGAGTAACTGAATGTGGGGGACTCTAAAGACTCGTCAACACCTTGGTTGTGGATTTAACCACTAGCACGTCAGAGGTATAAGCCAATACGTAACGGGCTACCAGGTATTGACTGAAAGGGATATCCTTGAGCGAACTCAGCCTGACACCCTACTGATCCTGTCAGTGACAATATCCGTACAGTCCGGTCCGTTCGTCTATGAGCATCGCATGGCGGGCCTAGGGGGTTGGTAAAAGTCAGACCCCCAAAAGCGGTACAAGTCGTGTCGGAGCGTAGCCCAGAACACCCTGAGATACTACTGGAATACCTACCAGTAAATCTCCTTGCCTCGGCCGAGGGCTTCGTGTAATGGCTCTCCTAGACACAGCGCGACCTCACCCCCAATACCGGGAGAGACGAACCCCTGAAGATACGCTCACTGCCTCCATGTGGCTCGGGACTGTACCCAACTAAAACCTGTTTGCACGACTCCTTTGAGCCGTGGTAGGGTAGTAATCAAAGTACAGTGGGAACTCACACGAGACAAATGACGATCCCCAGGTCGATGAACTAACCTGTACACATGTCACCAGGGAACTGCCATCTGACGTCTGGTATATGACCAACTAGCATGTTCCCGGCGAGTCCTGTCCGGTGTACTCATAACCCAATGAGCACCTGTATACATCTTAGGTGATTTAACTGACACCAATGGCTTGTGAGACCGGCCACCGCCCCTCGTCGGGGTATCAACTGTATACACTAGTCTACTCTGGAGAATTGATGCCCTGTCTCGAAACTCTCACGACTAGGGACCTTTTAAGGATATACTTATAGACCCCCAGCTCCCACTTATATGATCGCCCTCATACTGCTGGTGGTCAAGCAAGAATCCTAGGGGCTCTATCAACGTGTAATAGCGACGTGTCAGGTCACCTAAAACAGTACACGATGATAAAGGTAAACCAGATAGCATACTATCATCTCGAGTAAGATTGTCCTATCGGGATAGGTCCTCCCTCAATCATTACAATCACGTGCCTGTGACCCAATAATTGACTCTGAGGGCACTATCTCCAACAATCTCCCACTTGCACTCAAGGCTAATTATTGCGATGTCGCATACTCACAGCCTGTGTGATACCGAACACCCAACTCCTCTACCAGTCAGTCTCACAAAGCCAGTTAGCGAAACTATTGCGTTCGAGGAATAGCCTCAGTGAGTGGATCCGCTTTGATGTTTCTTTCTATGTCTCTCTATATCTCAAGTTCGTGGAGAAAGCCATCTCCCGAAATGAGCAATACCTGTCTCTGAATATGTCTGGATGTCTGATGGGACCTAGCTCATAAATGAACTCCAAATCCAAACTTCTTAGACTGTATCGTCAACTAAACTTAATCAGTATCCTGCGCCATGCCTTCCTCTGTATTGCCTTGGACCACCTGTCCAAAATACTTCCCCTCGTCTGAAGGAAAACTATAACTCTGACAACCTCCCTGTCGTCCATGTCACCTTGGAAGCCTGGAATGATAACTGTCTCTTCAACGAGGCTGTCGTTATCATATCCCTAGAACATCCACTTATGTTCTAAAAATGCTTCCGACTGTTTCTCCAGGATTGGATCAATATCAACTTATTGCACCTAGTGCAAGAACAACATCTGGTGTGGTACTTGACATCTCATGATTGACTCAATTGCCTAAGCAAGTGATCTGCCAATCATGCACATCCCTCTCCCCTTTAGTCTGTAAGACATCTTTAGAGAGGGTGACTCCATCACCTGCAGGTACACTACCATGCCTGGAGTCGTCCATTCTAAATACTCTTAGAATGCTGTCTAAGTACCCTTGATTGGGAAACCACCCAAATCTAGATCTAAAACCATAGATCTAGTAACCAGTATGTCTGATATGATATCCATGTCCTATGTGGAGAAACCACTGTGTGACGACCAAAGTATAACCGATTGTAGCATAGGAATATCACTTCCTACTCTGTGTATGTCATCCAAATACCAGGGCACACACCCTACTACCTTCTCAACAGATCCATCCCCTATTCTGATGAAGTCAAACCTATGACTGTCACATCAGAAATAGATGATCTATCTCCGCTACAGCTGCTTTAGTCTATAAATAGACATAAGCCACCTGTCCACCAATGCTTCCGCTGCTCCCACTGACTACGACAACCCTCTGGCAGAGTCATATACACGTACATTTCTAAAGCAAGTTTAGAACGACGCTATACTCATCCTCCTGCCGGGTCTCACAGTCTGGAACAACAGCAATGGCAAGTGTGGGTAAACAAGAACTTCCCTGTCACCGTCCTTGAGGCTACCGGAGTACCTCTCGGGTGCCTGAAGTTACCCACTGTATCTGCGGAGTGGCCAATGGAATGTCAATCCAGATTGAATCTTTTAGGTTCCTTATCAAATCTTCAGTAATCGTTTGTGGTTCTGGAATCACTTCCAGTTCTACCATACTCCCACTACTGTTTTCTGAAAAAATCCATTTTTATTAAAACTGTGGCGAGTGAAGAACAATATCACTATTGATCTTCCAGATGGTAGAAAGTCAACCCTCGTCATAGCCTGGGTCAATCCACAAACAGCCATTACAGAAACATGCCTTGAGTTGTTCAGTGTCTGGTTTTAATCATAAGCCGGACAACTCCCCGTACCTTAACATCGTTAAGATACGAACTGTTCTATATCCAATATAGGACCAGAGGCACTGATTTAATTAGACCAGAGGCACTGATTTATTTGAACCAGCGTATGAGTAACCTGATTCAAATCATGCAGCTATCTCCAGTGCATGTTAACTAAATGGAAAGAGGCCGATCAGCGTTACTCAACTTAGGAGTACTTCCAATTATGAGTAACCTGAAAGAGAAACAAGTTCTCTTAATCACTACTATCAACTGAATACCATTGACAAGTATCTACATCTTCGATCACTTTGAAGAATCCCGATACTTGCTATACCTGGTTCTCTACTCTATTCAAATACCTATAACTTCTCCAAATTCGGACCCTGTGTTTCCACGAAACACCTGTCTAAAAACCAGAGAAGTCATAAGTAAACCGAATATAGTACGAGGACCAACCCCTCTGTCCTGATGGACCCTGGACAACATACAATACTCTGTATAAGTCCCTTGAGTCTGAAAACTCATTCACTGTGTGTCGTAGGTTGAAAACTGTACTTATGGTTAAGAAGAATTACACCGCTGTTTAATGCTCCTTACCTAACCATCCACTGATACAGGTAAATGTTATAGACATAATTTCAAAAAGGTATATCTCACTCTATGAAAATAGACGTACAGATATATCAATTTGAAATTGGTGCATGACAGCGGATATTCAAAACCAAATATTTGCCGACCGGCAAACAGTCCAGGTGACTTCCTCAAATATCACCGATTGCAACGAATCCCGATATAATGAGGATGATCACCCAATTCGAAATAACTTACTCCCACTCAGCATCTGTAAAACCATACAGATGTGAGAATCGTACCTGGTAAATACATACCCTGGAGTAAGGACTAATTGGGAAATCAGTTTTCTTTTAACAGCACACAGTGGAACTGAAACATTGAAATGTTTCGATGGGGTATCCCGGTATTCCTAGTAATGCCTCTTCCAGATTCATAACTGTAACCGTGTAATTCTTTGCCATCTCTCCAAATCCCTTTATATGTCTTTAGTCATTACCTTCTGCACACCCCTTTAG
This sequence comes from Agapanthus africanus, assembly GCA_030015575.1. Taxonomy (NCBI): domain Eukaryota; kingdom Viridiplantae; phylum Streptophyta; class Magnoliopsida; order Asparagales; family Amaryllidaceae; genus Agapanthus; species Agapanthus africanus. The sequence goes on from CM057345.1 coordinate 303,343,042, forward strand.
GCCAAATGGTTTTCTTCCTTCCCTACCGTTCGGCACCAGCCTATGGTTTGGAAGAAGACTATCCAATAAGCATAATGGGTGTACTGTCCTAATCCTAGGAGCACTCGCAATGCGAGAGAAGGTGAAGATAAAAGACACCTGAATAAACCTTATTCCTATTTCTCCTGAACCAGAATCCATCCCCGAACTGGAACAAGTTCCTTTCGAGTTCGTATATAACCATACGATGGAGTATCCAATAAACTGTAGATCTTCGTAGTGATACGGAGTGTCCTGGAGAAATACAAAGGTGAAGTGGGCGTGGTAACGAAATACCTGGTTTGGTCGTGAATAGCAGTCGCAATTTACTTTGCCCTCTTACTGATCCCTTGCTTTGTCTTAACTTAATACCTTATGTACACCATCGTTAGGCTAATTGGTTTTCTTCATTTCCTACCGGTTGGCACCAGCCTAAGGTTTGGAAGAAGACTATCCAATTTGCGTAATAGGTGTACTATCTCCTAAACCAAGGAGTACTCGCAACTTGAGAGAAGGTAAAAGGAAAAGACAACTGAATAGTCCTATCCGTTTTCTCCAGAACCTGAAACCATCCTCGAATTCCTTCGAGTTCGTATATAACCATACGATGGTTTTGTCCAATGGAAATGGACGTTCGTAGTAATACGGGGTGTCCTGGAGAAAAGGGTAAAAGTAGGAGTGGCAATGAGGTGTGCAACTCTGACAATCCAAAAGCCTGTGTTAAGAAGGTTCGGTTAATTTTGGTCACTGAGTCATAGTCTAGGGTCGGGTGAATGGTCGCTGCCAAAGAGAGAGAGAAAAGAAACACTCAGCGTGCACTCTAACCTAGATCAGAATGGTTATTAATTTATCTAATCTGGAAACCTCCCACTGTACCTCAAATTCTCCTCCAAACCTGAAAGAAGAATTAGTCGGGATCACCCGAGGAGTATACCAACTCATCAGTGGGAATCAGGATCCAACTATCATCGCATGATAACGTGACGGAATCCGCTCACGGTGTCACACTCCAGAAGGTATGCGCATATCTGGCAAGTTTCAGTTCTTTTGAAACTCCCGATGTGATTTTTGCCCCATGCTCTTATGACCTTGACTTTGGCCAACATATCATAAGTCACATGTCAAGTTCTACCCGTCATTCTCCAGGTTAATTTGAATCCACCCGTACCTACCCTTGACTTTGGCCAAAATGGCAGTACGACTGTCCCAAACCAACGCATCTATCTATGCTGCATATGAATACCCCAATAGCTACCAATCACTGTGCCTTGACTTTTGTCAACATACACAGCTTGAATACTATTGACCATCCATATGAAACGACGGAGGGCTACGAATGGTTTCTGGCGAAAACCTTTAACGTAGTGAACTTGATATCGTTGAAGGAACGGATAGCTTTATAAAAATATAGTGACGAAAACCTTTGCTAAAGAGGTCACTCCCGGTGAAGGGATCTCGGCTCTTTCCCCGTAGAATGAGGTGCAGGATATTCCAACTGAATACCATGATGCAAAGCAAAAGTAATCGGCTATAGTGAAGTTATTGCGCTGACGCAAACTTTTGTCCAAGGGGTCACTCCCGGTGAAGGGATCTCGGCCCTTGCCTCGTCGACTGAGGAGCAGGATATTCCAACTGAATACCACGATGCAAAACAAAAGTGAACGTCCTTGCAATAACAGCTTTTTGAAAAGTGTTCCAACAACATCAGATTAGATTTGTTTTAACTTGCATTGATCCGAATCAACGCAGTCCCATCAATTGATCACACCACAAAGAACGAAAATATACTGATGTACGTATATGCCATCCGCATTCGCCACTGGGTCCCGTCATTACCCGTTAGGTTAGCTAACTAACAACAGAGCGGGGACTGGACTAGCGCGGATGCAAAACATATACAACATCTACTAATATATATACCAATATATTATATTTCGCTCAAGGCGTGATAAAATGCAACATCACAGAAATGTACAGCATCACAGAATAAAACAGATATCTGGGATCCCCGGGTTTCACAGAGCCGCTGAAACCCGACGTTCCCCTGGTCGTGTGGATGGCCTGTGCAATGAAAATCCTAGACCCCTACGGGCGCGGCAAGTTACCCGCCGAAACCTGAAGCGAGGCAGCCCCCTTCAGCACCGTGAATGGACCACCCAGCACTTCACGGAATCTGGTAACTTGGGCACCCCTCCTGGGTCAACCTGTACCCCCTACGAGTGCGGCGAATAGCCCGCCAATCCTAGAGTGAAGCCCCCTCCCATCTCAATGCCATGATATGCGGGCTTGTTGCCCTCTAGAACCCGGCTATCCGTGCACCCCTCCGCGGGGTAATCCTAGTACAGAAAGTAAAATATACATACAACGGGTACATCGACCGCAACCTGGTCGTGTCCCAAAATAATAATACAAACAGGCAGTGACGGCAGTCCACATGTCGGACGCTCACCCCGCAATATCAAATGTACATAATACAACAAAACACTGTACTAGCATTGCATCCAGGCTATCCCCCACGACCGATCCGCAACATCACAGCAATACACAGAACATCAACGTGAAAGTCACGTTCGCAAATCCGTCTAACCGGGCTATAACAGCTAGACAGGATTTACCGATCGAGTGACATTCACGGTCGCAGATATAACATAAATACTGTGAAATAATGTGTTTAAAATATCCGATCGATCAAATTTTAACAAGTGGGCCCCCAAGTACTACTGTAGCACACCAAGAAATTCTGGGCCCAATATTAATATTCCAAAACCCATATTTTCAACCCAGAAAGGAACTGTGGAAATTTGATACAGTGATCGTACTATAGTGCGGCGGAACCACGGCCCAAAGGGGGGTTTGGCTGCGGTTCCGCGCTCCCATTGGTGAATCACAGTGTCGAATTTCTACAGTGTCCTTATAATTTCCAATACATCACTTTTCTGCAACCTGAAAAAAATTTCGACTCTAAAAAATTTCAACAGAAAACTGATGCAAACAAAACGTGGATTTTGGAGTTTTGGTCGATCGGAAATGTAAACACATTAAACAAAGCTAGACTATGTTAATGGCGAGGCTCTGATACCACTGTAAGTGCACGGCGGCGCCCCGGCCGTCAATCCGACGGCCAAATGCGGAAGCGGTGATAAACTTTAATTTTGCAAACTAGCAAACCGGCACCACCGCGCACTAAAACCCGGATCGAACCATTAACTAGTCCTAGCTAACAACAAGATAGGGAAAAAAGATATACCGACAGATTCGAGTCCTTCGGTCTTCTTTTCCTCGTCCCGATCTCCCGCGGAATGTCCTGTCTCCACCTCGTCGCCGGAAATGCACCACATCGCCTACATCTTTTACGGGCTCCTACCTCAATGCCGAGGCAACTCGGGCACGAAGCTGGCTAGTCGACGTGCCCAAGGTTTGCTGTAGAATGTGTAGTGAAGAACCATGTCTCATTTGGGGTTATGGAGTTTGCCATTTTGGTGGAGGGATGATACAAGAGCTATATGGAGGGACTTGGGGATTTTTAGAGCATGAAATGAAGCAAACAACCAACACACATAAAAATGGACAGCCCCCAGCCTTTCTTGGCCGGCCATGGCATGGTGGGAGAGGAGAGAATAGAGTGTGTATCAAAAGAATGAGAGAGCCATCCAAAAAACCAAAAGGAGAGAGAGAGAAGGCTAGCATGCAAAGGAATGATCACCAGGAAAGTCCAACACTCAAACAACAATCATCACACTTCATCATCAACAAGCATGATGACAATCAAAGGCCAACACTCCACCACTACCATCATGAAAACATAAGTCAAGCCATCATGGTCAAAACAGGTCAAATGATGGTGCAAGTATCATGATACAATAATATGCAAAGACCCCCTCCATAAATACTTATTTGCAACAATGCAAATAAGCCCTCCTCCACCAAACTTCGGCCAATGAACGATACAAAGAAATATGGCCGAAACGGAAAGCAAACTGGCAACTCCAGAAAACTGGTCCCGTAATAAATTACAGGAAAACCCCACAACTGTGCATACACACCCGCATCTGTATTCTGACCGGAATACAAATGTAATGAGACAAAATCTACACTGTACTATACTAGGATCCGGCTTAAACCAAAGCTGGCTAGTAAAAACCGTTCGATCCTGATCCGTGCAATACCGCACGTATCTGGTCGAACCCTGCCATATATCCATACGGCCTGTAGTACAAACTGTCCGATCCTGATCCGTGCAATACCGCACGTATCTGATCAGACCTTGCCATATCTCCATACGGTCTCTACAGCTTTTCGCCCGAAAGCATGAGTAACTGAATGTGGGGGACTCTAAAGACTCGTCAACACCTTGGTTGTGGATTTAACCACTAGCACGTCAGAGGTATAAGCTAATACGTAACGGGCTACCAGGTATTGACTGAAAGGGATGTCTGTGAGCGAACTCAGCCTGACACCCTACTGAGCCTGTCAGTGACAATATCCGTACAGTCCGGTCCGTTCGTCTATGAGCATCGCATGGCGGGCCTAGGGGGTTGGTAAAAGTCAGACCCCCAAAAGCGGTACAAGTCGTGTCGGAGCGTAGCCCAGAACACCCTGAGATACTACTGGAATACCTACCAGTAAATCTCCTTGCCTCGGCCGAGGGCTTCGTGTAATGGCTCTCCTAGACACAGCGCGACCTCACCCCCAATACCGGGAGAGACGAACCCCTGAAGATACGCTCACTTCCTCCATGTGGCTCGGGACTGTACCCAACTAAAACCTGTTTGCATGACTCCTTTGAGCCATGGTAGGGTAGTAATCAAAGTACAGTGGGAACTCACACGAGACAAATGACGATCCCCAGGTCGATGAACTAACCTGTACACATGTCACCAGGGAACTGCCATCTGACGTCTGGTATATGACCAACTAGCATGTTCCCGGCGAGTCCAGTTCGGTGTACTCATAACCTAATGAGCACCTGTATACATCTTAGGTGATCTAACTGACACCAATGGCTTGTGAGACCGGCCACCGCCCCTCGTCAGGGTCTCGACTGTATACACTAGTCTACTCTGGAGAATCGATGCCCTGTCTCAAAACTCTCACGACTAGGGACCTTTTAAGGATATACTTATAGACCCCCAGCTCCCACTTATATGATCGCCCTCATACTGCTGGTGGTCAAGCAAGAATCCTAGGGGCTCTATCAACGTGTAATAGCGACGTGTCAGGTCACCTAAAACAGTACACGATGATAAAGGTAAACCAGATAGCATACTATCATCTCGAGTAAGATTGTCCTATCGGGATAGGTCCTCCCTCAATCATTACAATCACGTGCCTGTGACCCAATAATTGACTCTGAGGGCACTATCTCCAACAATCTCCCACTTGCACTCAAGGCTAATTATTGCGATGTCGCATACTCACAGCCTGTGTGATACCGAACACCCAACTCCTCTACCAGTCAGTCTCACAAAGCCAGTTTACGAAACTATTGCGTTCGAGGAATAGCCTCAGTGAGTGGATCCGCTTTGATGTTTCTTTCTATGTCTCTCTATATCTCAAGTTCGTGGAGAAAGCCATCTCCCGAAATGAGCAATACCTGTCTTAGAATATGTCTGGATGTCTGATGGGACCTAGCTCATAAATGAACTCCAAATCCAAACTTCTTAGACTGTATCGTCAACTGAACTTAATCAGTATCCTGCGCCATGCCTCCCTCAGTATTTCCTTGGACCACCTGTCCAAAATACTGCCCCTCGTCAGAAGGAAAACTATAACTCTGACAACCTCCCTGTCGTCCATGTCACCTTGGAAGCCTGGAATGATAACTGTCTCCTCAACGAGGCTGTCGTTATCATATCCCTAGAACATCCACTTATGTTCTAAAACTGCTTCCGACTGTTTCTCCAGGATTGGATCAATATCAACTTATTGCACCTAGTGCAAGAACAACATCTGGTGTGGTACTTGACATCTCATGATTGACTCAATTGCCTAAGCAAGTGATCTGCCAATCATGCACATCCCTCTCCCCTTTAGTCTGTAAGACATCTTTAGAGAGGGTGACTCTATCATTTGCAGGTACACTACCATGCCTGGAGTCGTCCATTCTAAATACTCTTAGAATGCTGTCTAAGTACCCTTGATTGGGAAACCACCCAAATCTAGATCTAAAACCATAGATCTAGTAACCAGTATGTCTGATATGATATCCAAGTCCTATGTGGAGAAACCACTGCGTGACGACCAAAGTATAACCGATTGTAGTATAGGAATATCACTTCCTACTCTGTGTATGTCATCCAAATACCAGGGCACACACCCTACTACCTTCTCAACAGATCCATCCCCTATTCTGATGAAGTCAAACCTATGACTGTCACATCAGAAATAGATGATCTATCTCCGCTACAGCTGCTTTAGTCTATAAATAGACATAAGCCACCTGTCCACCAATGCTTCCGCTGCTCCCACTGACTACGACAACCTTCTGGCAGAGTCATATACACGTACATTTCTAAAGCAAGTTTAGAACGACGCTATACTCATCCTCCTGCCGGGTCTCACAGTCTGGAACAACAGCAATGGCAAGTTTGGGTAAACAAGAACTTCCTTGTCACCGTCCTTGAGGCTACCGGAGTACCTCTCGGGTGCCTGAAGTTACCCACTGTATCTGCGGAGTGGCCAATGGAATGTCAATCCAGATTGAATCTTTTAGGTTCCTTATTAAATCTTCAGTAATCGTTTGTGGTTCTGGAATCACTTCCAGTTCTACCATACTCCCACTACTGTTTTCTGAAAAAATCCATTTTTATTAAAACTGTGGCGAGTGAAGAACAATATCACTATTGATCTTCCAGATGGTAGAAAGTCAACCCTCGTCATAGCCTGGGTCAACCCACAAACAGCCATTACAGAAACATGCCGTGAGTTGTCCAGTGTCTGGTTTTAATCACAAGCCGGACAACTCCCCATACCTTAACATCGTTAAGATACGAACTGTTCTATATCCAATATAGGACCAGAGGCACTGATTTAATTGAACCAGATTCAAATCATGCAGCTATCTCCAGTGCATGTTAACTAAATGGAAAGAGGCCGATCAGCGTTACTCAACTTATGAGTACTTCCAATTATGAGTAACCTGAAAGAGAAGCAAGTTCTCTTAATCACAACTATCAACTGAATACCATTGACGAGTATCTACATCTTCGATCACTTTGAAGAATCCCGATACTTGCTACACCTGGTTCTCTACTCTATTCAAATACCTATAACTTCTCCAAATTCGGACCCTGTGTTTCCACGAAACACCTGTCTAAAAACCAGAGAAGTCATAAGTAAACCGAATATAGTACGAGGACCAACCCCTCTGTCCTGATGGACCCTGGACAACATACAATACTCTGTATAAGTCCCTTGAGTCTGAAAACTCATTCACTGTGTGTCGTAGGTTGAAAACTGTACTTATGGTTAAGAAGAATTACACCGCTGTTTAATGCTCATTACCTAACCATCCACTGATACAGGTAAATGTTATAGACATAATTTCAAAAAGGTATATCTCACTCTATGAAAATAGACGTACAGATATATCAATTTGAAATTGGTGCATGACAGCGGATATTCAAAACCAAATATTTGCCGACCGGCAAACAGTCCAGGTGACTTCCTCAAATATCACCGATTACAACGAATCCCGATATAATGAGGATGATCACCCAATTCCAAATAACTTACTCCCACTCATCATCTGTAAAACCATACAGATGTGAGAATCATACCTGGTAAATACATACCCTGGAGTAAGGACTAATTGGGAAATCAGTTTTCTTTTAACAGCATACAGTGGCACTGAAACATTGAAATGTTTCGATGGGGTATCCCGGTATTCCTAGTAATGCCTCTTCCAGATTCATAACTGTAACCGTGTAATTCTTTGCCATCTCTCCAAATCCCTTTATATGTCTTTATTCATTACCTTCTGCACACCCCTTTAGGCCAAATGGTTTTCTTCCTTCCCTACCGTTCGGCACCAGCCTATGGTTTGGAAAAAGACTATCCAATAAGCATAATGGGTGTACTGTCCTAATCCTAGGAGCACTCGCAATGCGAGAGAAGGTGAAGATAAAAGACACCTGAATAAACCTTATTCCTATTTCTCCTGAACCAGAATCCATCCCCGAACTGGAACAAGTTCCTTTCGAGTTCGTATATAACCATACGATGGAGTATCCAATAAACTGTGGATCTTCGTAGTGATACGGAGTGTCCTGGAGAAATACAAAGGTGAAGTGGGAGTGGTAACGAAATACCTGGTTTGGTCGTGAATAGCAGTCGCAATTTACTTTGCCCTCTTACTGATCCCTTGCTTTGTCTTAACTTAATACCTTATGTACACCATCGTTAGGCTAATTGGTTTTCTTCATTCCCTACCGGTTGGCACCAGCCTAAGGTTTGGAAGAAGACTATCCAATTTGCGTAATAGGTGTACTATCTCCTAAACCAAGGAGTACTCGCAACTTGAGAGAAGGTAAAAGGAAAAGACAACTGAATAGTCCTATCCGTTTTCTCCAGAACCTGAAACCATCCTCGAATTCCTTCGAGTTCGTATATAACCATACGATGGTTTTGTCCAATGGAAATGGACGTTCGTAGTAATACGGGGTGTCCTGGAGAAAAGGGTAAAAGTAGGAGTGGCAATGAGGTGTGCAACTCTGACAATCCAAAAGCCTGTGTTAAGAAGGTTCGGTTAATTTTGGTCACTGAATCATAGTCTAGGGTCGGGTCAATGGTCGCTGCCAAAGAGAGAGAGAAAAGAAACACTCAGCGTGCACTCTAACCTAGATCAGAATGGTTATCAATTTATCTAATCTGGAAACCTCCCACTGTACCTCAAATTCTCCTCCAAACCTGAAAGAAGAATTAGTCGGGATCACCCGAGGAGTATACCAACTCATCAGTGGGAATCAGGATCCAACTATCATCGCATGATAACGCGACGGAATCCGCTCACGGTGTCACACTCCAGAAGGTATTCGCATATCTGGCAAGTTTCAGTTCTTTTGAAACTCCCGATGTGATTTTTGCCCCATGCTCTTATGACCTTGACTTTGGCCAACATATCATAAGTCACATGTCAAGTTCTACCCGTCATTCTCCAGGTTAATTTGAATCCACCCATACCTACCCTTGACTTTGGCCAAAATGGCAGTACGACTGTCCCAAACCAACGCATCTATCTATTCTGCATATGAATACCCCAATAGCTACCAATCACTGTGCCTTGACTTTTGTCAACATACACAGCTTGAATACTATTGACCATCCATATGAAACGACGGAGGGCTACGAATGGTTTCTGGTGAAAACCTTTAACGTAGTGAACTTGATATCGTTGAAGGAACGGATAGCTTTATAAAAATATAGTGACGAAAACCTTTGCTAAAGAGGTCACTCCCGGTGAAGGGATCTCGGCTCTTTCCCCGTAGAATGAGGTGCAGGATATTCCAACTGAATACCATGATGCAAAGCAAAAGTAATCGGCTATAGTGAAGTTATTGCGCTAACGCAAACTTTTGTCCAAGGGGTCACTCCCGGTGAAGGGATCTCGGCCCTTGCCTCGTCGACTGAGGAGCAGGATATTCCAACTGAATACCACGATGCAAAACAAAAGTGAACGTCCTTGCAATAACAGCTTTTTGAAAAGTGTTCCAACAACATCAGATTAGGTTTGGTTTAACTTGCATTGATCCGAATCAACGCAGTCCCATCAATTGATCACACCACAAAGAACGAAAATATACTGATGTACGTATATGCCATCCGCATTCGCCACTGGGTCCCGTCATTACCCGTTAGGTTAGCTAACTAACAACAGAGCGGGGACTGGACTAGCGCGGATGCAAAACATATACAACATCTACTAATATATATACTAATATATTATATTTCGCTCAAGGCGTGATAAAATGCAACATCACAGAAATGTACAACATCATAGAATAAAACAGATATCTGGGATCCCCGGGTTTCACAGAGCCGCTGAAACCCGACGTTCCCCTGGTCGTGTGGATAGCCTGTGCAATGAAAATCCTAGACCCCTACGGGCGCGGCAAGTTACCCGCCGAAACCTGAAGCGAGGCAGCCCCCTTCAGCACCGTGAATGGACCACCCAGCACTTCACGGAATCTGGTAACTTGGGCACCCCTCCTGGGTCAACCTGTACCCCCTACGAGTGCGGCGAATAGCCCGCCAATCCTAGAGTGAAGCCCCCTCCATCTCAATGCCATGATATGCGGGCTTGTTGCCCTCTAGAACCCGGCTATCCGTGCACCCCTCCGCGGGGTAATCCTAGTACAGAAAGTAAAATATACATACAACGGGTACATCGACCGCAACCTGGCCGTGTCCCAAAATAATAATACAAACAGGCAGTGACGGCAGTCCACATGTCGGACGCTCACCCCGCAATATCAAATGTACATAATACAACAGAACACTGTACTAGCATTGCATCCAGGCTATCCCCCACGACCGATCCGCAACATCACAGCAATACACAGAACATCAACGTGAAAGTCAAGTTCGCAAATCCGTCTAACCGGGCTATAGCAGCTAGACAGGATTTACCGATCGAGTGACATTCACGGTCGCAGATATAATGTAAATACTGTGAAATAATGTGTTTAAAATATCCGATCGATCAAATTTTAACAAGTGGGCCCCCAGGTACTACTGTAGCACACCAAGAAATTCTGTGCCCAATATTAATATTCCAAAACCCATATTTTCAACCCAGAAAGGAACTGTGGAAATTTGATACAGTGATCGTACTATAGTGCGGCGGAACCGCGGCCCAAAGGGGGGTTTGGCCGCGGTTCCGCGCTCCCATTGGTGAATCACAGTGTCGAATTTCTACAGTGTCCTTATAATTTCCAGTACATCACTTTTCTGCAACCTGAAAATTTTTTCGACTCTAAAAAATTTCAACAGAAAACTGATGCAAACAAAACGCGGATTTTGGAGTTTTGGTCGATCGGAAATGTAAACACATTAAACAAAGCTAGACTATGTTAATGGCGAGGCTCTGATACCACTGTAAGTGCACGGCGGCGCCCCGACCGTCAATCCGACGGCCAAATGCGGAAGCGGTGATAAACTTTAATTTTGCAAACTAGCAAACCGGCACCACCGCGCACTAAAACCCGGATCGAACCATTAACTAGTCCTAGCTAACAACAAGATGGGGAAAAGAGAAATACCGACAGATCCGAGTCCTTCGGTCTTCTCGTCCTCGTCCCGATCTCCCGCGGAATGTCCTGTCTCCACCTCGTCGCCGGAAATGCACCACATCGCCTACATCTTTTACGGGATCCCACCTCAATGCCGAGGCAACTCGGGCACGAAGCTGGCTAGTCGACGTGCCCAAGGTTTGCTGTAGAATGTGTAGTGAAGAACCATGTCTCATTTGGGGTTATGGAGTTTGCCATTTTGGTGGAGGGATGATACAAGAGCTATATGGAGGGACTTGGGGATTTTTGGAGCATGAAATGAAGCAAAAAACCCACACACATAAAAATGGACAGCCCCTAGCCTTTCTTGGCCGGCCATGGCATGGTGGGAGAGGAGAGAATGGAGTGTGTATCAAAAGAATGAGAGAGCCATCCAAAAAACCAAAAGGAGAGAGAGAAGGCTAGCATGCAAAGGAATGATCACCAGGAAAGTCCAACGCTCAAACAACAATCATCACACTTCATCATCAACAAGCATGATGACAATCAAAGGCCAACACTCCACCACTACCATCATGAAAACATAAGTCAAGCCATCATGGTCAAAAGAGGTCAAATGATGGTGCAAGTATCATGATACAATAATATGCAAAGACCCCCTCCATAAATACTTATTTGCAACAATGCAAATAAGCCCTCCTCCACCAAACTTCGGCCAATGAACGATACAAAGAAATATGGCCGAAACGGAAAGCAAACTGGCAACTCCAGAAAACTGGTCCCGTAATAAATTACAGGAAAACCCCACAACTGTGCATACACACCCGCATCTGTATTCCGACCGGAATACACATGTAATGAGACAAAATCTACACTGTACTATACTAGGATCCGGCTTAAACCAAAGCTGGCTAGTAAAAACCGTTCGATCCTGATCCGTGCAATACCGCACGTATCTGGTCGAACCCTGCCATATATCCATACGGCCTGTAGTACAAACTGTCCGATCCTGATCCGTGCAATACCGCACGTATCTGATCAGACCTTGCCATATCTCCATACGGTCTCTACAGCTTTTCGCCCGAAAGCATGAGTAACTGAATCTGGGGGACTCTAAAGACTCGTCAACACCTTGGTTGTGGATTTAACCACTAGCACGTCAGAGGTATAAGCCAATACGTAACGGGCTACCAGGTATTGACTGAAAGGGATGTCTGTGAGCGAACTCAGCCTGACACCCTACTGAGCCTGTCAGTGACAATATCCGTACAGTCCGGTCCGTTCGTCTATGAGCATCGCATGGCGGGCCTAGGGGGTTGGTAAAAGTCAGACCCCCAAAAGCGGTACAAGTCGTGTCGGAGCGTAGCCCAGAACACCCTGAGATACTACTGGAATACCTACCAGTAAATCTCCTTGCCTCGGCCGAGGGCTTCGTGTAATGGCTCTCCTAGACACAGCGCGACCTCACCCCCAATACCGAGAGAGACGAACCCCTGAAGATACGCTCACTGCCTCCATGTGGCTCGGGACTGTACCCAACTAAAACCTGTTTGCACGACTCCTTTGAGCCGTGGTAGGGTAGTAATCAAAGTACAGTGGGAACTCACACGAGACAAATGACGATCCCCAGGTCGATGAACTAACCTATACACATGTCACCAGGGAACTGCCATCTGACGTCTGGTATATGACCAACTAGCATGTTCCCGGCGAGTCCTGTCCGGTGTACTCATAACCCAATGAGCACCTGTATACATCTTAGGTGATCTAACTGACACCAATGGCTTGTGAGACCGGCCACCGCCCCTCGTCGGGGTCTCAACTGTATACACTAGTCTACTCTGGAGAATCGATGCCCTATCTCGAAACTCTCACGACTAGGGACCTTTTAAGGATATACTTATAGACCCCCAGCTCCCACTTATATGATCGCCCTCATACTGCTGGTGGTCAAGCAAGAATCCTAGGGGCTCTATCAACATGTAATAGCGACGTGTCAGGTCACCTAAAACAGTACACGATGATAAAGGTAAACCAGATAGCATACTATCATCTCGAGTAAGATTGTCCTATCGGGATAGGTCCTCCCTCAATCATTACAATCACGTGCCTGTGACCCAATAATTGACTCTGAGGGCACTATCTCCAACAATAACTTGATGGAAGCCACTCAAGTTATCACACTCCAGAAGGTATGCGCATGCCTGGCAAGTTTCTTGTTTGTTTGAAACCCCCGATGTAATTTTTTCCCCATGCTCTTATGACCTTGGCGTTAGGTCAAAATATCATAAGTCACATGCCAAGTTCTACCCGTCACTATCCAGGTCAATTTGAACCCACCCGCACATGCCCTTGGCGTTAGGTCAAAATGGCAGAACGACTGTCCCAAACCAACTCATCTATATCTATGCAACAAATGAATACCCAGCAGCTACCAAACACTATACCTTGGCGTTAGGTCAAAATACATAGCTTGAATACTACTGACCATCCATAAGAAATGACGGAGGGCTACGGCTGTTTTTTGGCAAAAAACCTTTAACGTAATGAACTTGATCTCGTTGAAGGAACCTGATAGCTCTTTATAAAATATAGTGACGAAAATGTTTGCTAAAGAGGTCACTCCCGGTGACGGGATCTCGGCTCTTTCCTCGTGGAATGAGGTGCAGGATATTCCAACTGAATACCGTGATGCAAAGCAACTTTTAATCGACTATAGTGAAGTTATTACCCTGACATAAACTTATGCCCAAGGGGTCACTCCCGGTGAAGGGATCTCGGCCCTTGCCTCGTCGAATGAGGTGCGGGATATTCTAACTGAATATCACTATGCAAAACAAAAGTAAATATCTTTGTAATAACACTTTTTAAAATTTGTTCCAACAACATCAAATATAGGTTTGTTTTATCCTTGCATTGATAAGAATCAATACAGTCCCATCAATCAATCACACCAGAAAAGAACGAAAATAAAAAGTACGTATATGCCATCCGCATTCGCCACCGGGTCCCGTCATCACCCGTTAGGTTACTTAACTAACGACAGAGCGGGGGCTGGACTAGCGCGGGTGCAAAATATGTACAACATCTAATAGTATATATACTAATATACAACAATCGCTCCAGGCATGATAATATGCAGCATTACAGAAAAGTAATAAGTATCACAGAACAATACAGATAATCTGGGATCCCCGGGTTTCACAGAGCCGCTGCTGAAACCCGACGTTCCCCTGGTCGTGTGGATAGCCTGTGCAATGAAACCTAGACCTCTACGGGTGCGGCAAGTTACCCGCCAAAACCTAAAGCGAGGTAGTCCCCACAACATAGTGAATGGAACACCCGGCACTTCACGGAATCCGATAAATTGAGCACCCCTCCTTAGGTCAACCTATACCCCCTACGAGTGCGGCGAGTAGTCTGCCAATTCTAGAGTGAGGTCCCTCTTTCTCTCAAAGCCATGAGATACGGACCCGTTGCCCTCCAGAACCCGGCTATCCGTGCACTCCGTCGCGGGATAAACCTAGTACAGAAATAAAAATATGTACAACGGGTACATCGACCTCAACCTGTTCGTGCCTCAAAAGAATATTATACAACAGGCAGTAACAGCAGTCCACATGTTGGAAGCTCGCCCCGCAATATGAAATGTACAAATAAATACAAACTGCACTACCATTGTACACTGCTATCCACCACGACATATCCACAACAATACAGCACAACACAGAACATCAACGCGAATGTCACGTTCGCAAACCCGTCTAAAAGAACTATAGCAATCAGACGCGGTTTACCGCTCGAATGACATTCCCGGTCGGAGATATAAAGTAAGTACTATAAACTAACACGTTTAAATTTCGATCGACAAAATTTCCCAAAGTGGGCCCCACGTATATCTGCTGTACAGTAATAAAATCTGGGCCCAAACGATATATACCAAAAACCACAATTTCCACAGAAGAAGCTCTCTGGAAAAATTGGTGCACTGTTCCCACATAACAGCCGCGGTTCCGCGGTCAAACCCTAGCTTTGACCGTGGATCCGCGGCGTTACTGTTGGATCATGTGCCCAATTTTCTGCCGTATGCTTCAAAAACCCTGCTTAATTTTCTGGCATGATCAAAATAATTTTTAGGCACTGTTTAAAATCGACAGAAACTTTAGCACTTGAAAATTGTGATTTCGGAAATTCCGTTCGATCGATCTTTTAAACGCGTTAGCACAAGTTAGTAAAGCTTAATGGTGAGGCTCTGATACCACTGTAAGTCCACGGTAGCGCCCCGGCCGTCTAACAGACGCCAAATGTGGAACAAAAACTTTTTACAACTGGCGCTATCGCGTACTATAACCCGGATCTGCCATTAAAGCTAAACTAACAAACTACAAAGTGAGTAGAAGAGTTATACCAAACGATCCGAGTCCTTCGGTCTTCAACCATCATCCCACGCTTTGTTGCGGCTGCTCCGATCTCCTGAATCTCCAGTCTCGTCATCCAGGTGGCACCACGTCGACGGATCTTTAAACGGGCTCCCGCCTCTGAACCGAGGCAACTCGGTCGTCAAGTTTACTAAAAGAGACGACCAAGATGATGTAGAGAATGAGTAGAACACTTTGTCTCGTTACGTCCAAAGCTATGGACGAACGGTTAATGAAGTTGCCTTTTGAATCGGGGAAATGAGAAATGGGCATATGAAATTTCCATGAAACAAATTCCTAATCTTTTTTCCAAATCAACAACCATCATTAGCAATGAGGGGGCCGGCCAAACTTATAGGAAGAGGGAGGTGAGGGTAGGAGCAAAGTGGTGACAATAAGAATGAAGCTTATCATGAAAGAATGAGTCACCATACCACATAGTATGAACACATTTAAGAACTAATGAATCATCACCCTTAGTCACCAAAACATTAAATAACCATTAATACACTAATCCACCTCACCATCCTAGTCACCATTCTAGAACCTTCTAGAAACACGACTCACCTCATGACTCACCCTCAAGAAGAAAAGATAAATCCGCATTTAACCGAATGTTAAATACGGCTGATAGAAAACTGGAAACTGGCAACTTCCAAAAGTGATCCTGAAACGAATTTCAGGATAACCCCGTAATGGTATAAACATACCCGCATTTGTATTACGACCGAATACAAATGCATCTGAGACAAAGATATTATATCTACAAAGTATAATACTGGGTTCCGGCTTAAACCAAAGCCTACCAGTATTATCTGCCCGAAAAATGACACGTGCGAAAACGCACGTGCATTTTCCGAATCCTGCCATATAACCATACGGCCTCTACAACGTTTCGCCCGAACTAGTTAAAGTTTCTGTGGGGGACTCTAATGACTCATCAACACACTGGCACTGGGTATAACCTCTAGCACGTCAGAGCTACAAGCTGTACGTAACGGTTGCCTATGTATTGATTGGAAAGGAAGCTGACGAGCGAACTCATCCATAAACCTTACTGAGCCTAACAGTGACAATATACATACAGTCCGGTCCGTTCGTCTATGAGTATCGCATATCTGCCTAGGGGGCTGGTAACGTCAGACCCCTAATAGCGGTATAAGTCGTTTCAGAGAGTGGCCCAGAACACCCTGAGATACTACTGCAGTACCTACCAGTAAATCTCCTGCATCGGCCGAGGGCTTTGTGTAATGGCTCTCCTAGACACAGCGTGATCTCACCCCCAATACCGGGAGAGATGAATCCCCGACGATCCGCTCACTGCCTCCATGTGGCTCGTGACTGTACCCAACTAAAACCTGTTTGCACAACTCCTTTGAGCGTGGTAGGGTAGTAATCTAAGCACAGTGGGAACTCACACGAGACAAATGACGATCTCAGGTCGACAAACTAACCTGTACACATGTCACCAGGGAACTTCTATCTGACGATATGTATAATACCAACTAGCATGTTCCCGGCGAGTCATGTCCGGTGTACTCATAACCCAATGAGCACCTGTATACATCTTAGGTGAACCAACTAACACCAATGGCTTGTGAGACCGGCCACCGCCCCTCGTCGGGGTCTCGACTGTATACACTAGTCTACTCTGGAGTATCGATGCCCTGTCTCGAAACTCCCACGACTAGGGACACTTTAAGGATGTGCTTACAGACCCCATCTCCCACGTATATGATCGCCATCATACTGCTGGTAGTCAAGCAAGAATCCTATGGGCTCTATCATCATACAATAGTGAACTAAAGCATGTATACGATGATAAAGACAAACCAGATAGCATACTATCATCTCGAGCAAGACTGTTATATCGGTATAGGTCCTGTCTGAATCATTGCAATCACGTACCTGCGATCCAATAATTGACTTTGAGGGCACTCTCTCCAACAGTATGTAGTCCCATGTCTACACATGGTAGGAATGGTTCATCGTACTTTATTACATTCACTGACGATCTCTCAAGATACGGACATGTGTTCCTGTTGATACACAAGTCTGAAGCTTTTGAGAAATTCAGAGAATATAAGAACGAAGTAAAGAACCAAACGGGCAAAAGTATTAAGATCCTTCGATCAGATCGAGGAGGAGAATACTTGAGCAATGATTTTCTGGACTATCTAAAAGAGAATGGGATTCTCTCTCAGCTTACTCCTCCCTATACACCACAGCACAACGGTGTATCGGAGCGGAGGAATCGCACCCTATTAGATATGGTGCGCTCTATGATGAGCATCGCTGAGTTACCTATTTCCTTTTGGGGTCATGCGCTTGAGACAACAGCATTCCTATTGAATCAAGTTCCATCTAAATCTGTACCTACCACACCATATGAGATATGGAGTGGGAAGTGACCATATCTTAAACGAGTTAAGATATGGGGTTGTCCGGCTTATGTCAAAAGGAAAAATCCGGACAAACTCGAGGCACGATCAGTTCTTTGCAAGTTTGTGGGATATCCTAAGAATTCCCAAGGGTATATTTTCTACCACACTGAGGAACAAAAGGTGTTTGTTTCTCAATACGCCACCTTTTTAGAAAAGGAATTTCTTGCAAAAGAGATTAGTGGCGATGCAGTAGAGCTGGAAGAAGTTCCAGCACCATAAACTACAACTGAAGATTTAGTGGAACCAGATAATTCAGTAGTTCCCGACGAACCCCTGCCTCTCCGCCGATCTAGTAGGGTTCCTCATCCACCTGAGAGTTACTACGGTTTTCTCATTGATGGTGGAAGTGAGGATTTCGTCATGGAAGATGATGACCCGACTAGCTTCGAGCAGGCCATCACGAGTGGTGACTCTGTGAAATGGAAGAATGCAATGCGATCTAAGATGGAATCCATGTACACCAACAAAGTATAGACTTTGGAAGTTGCTCCTGAAGGGGTAAAACCCATCGGGAGCAAATGGATCTTTAAAAAGAAACATGGTGTAGATGGAAAAGTGGAGACTTTCAAAGCTAGACTTGTTGCAAAGGGTTTTTGTCAAGGACCAGGTATGGATTATGATGAAACATTTTCTCCAATGGCTATGCTTAAGTCCATCCGGATCTTACTTGCCATTGCTGCATACCATGACTACGAAATCTGGCAAATGGATGTTAAGACCGCCTTTCTAAATGGTGATTTAAAGGAGTGCGTGTACATGACTCAGCTAGAGGGCTTCTTAGATAGTGGGAGCAGCGGAAAGGTGTGCAAGCTGCTTAAATCCATCTATGGATTAAAGCAAGCATCGCGGAGTTGGAACATCTGTTTTGATGTGGTAGTCAAAGAGTTTGACTTCATCAAAAATATAGATGAACCTTGTATATACAAGAAGGTTGTAGAGAGTAAGCTTGTCTTCCTCGTATTGTACATGGATGACATACTCTTGATAAAAAATGATGTTTCTATGCTGCATTCGGTCAAGCTCTTCTTATCACATAGATTCTCAATGAAAGATCTAGGTGATGCCTCCTGCATTTTGGGCATTAAGATCTATAGAGATAGATCTAAACGGATACTGGGATTGTCCCAATCCAGGTACATTGACATCATACTAAAGAGGTTTAGTATGGAAGAATCCAAGCGTGGTAACCAACCCATGATCTCTGGACTCACTCCCTCCAAAGAGATGTCTCCTAAGACTAATTTGGAGAGAGCTCACATGCAAGGGATACCCTATGCTTCGGCAGTAGGATCTATCATGTACGCGATGCTATGTACCAGAGCGATGTAGCATACTCACTAAGTGTAGTGAGTAGGTATTAAGCAAATCCAGGAGAGAATCATATGACAGCTGTGAAGAACATTCTCAAGTACTTAAGAAGAACTAAAGAGATGTTCTTGGTGTATGGTAACGGAGAACTCCAGGTGGAGTCCTTTACCGATTCAAGCTTCCAAAGTGATAAGGATGACTCTAAGTCGCACTTGGGTTTTGTCTTTACCCTAAATGGAGGGGCGGTTTGTTGGAAGAGTTCCAAGCAAGAAACCGTGGCAGACTCGACGATGGAGGCTGAATACATCGCTACCAATGATGCTGCCAAAGAGGCTGTCTGGATGAAGAAGTTCATCACTGAACTTGGTTTGGTTCTTTCCATTGAGCATCAAATAGCTTTGTATTGTGATAACAATGAAGCTGTGGTTTTGGCCAGGAACTCAGGTCCCATCAGAAGTCCAGACATATTCTGAGGCGGTATCACCTAATCTGGGAGATGGTTGATCGCCGTGAGATCGAGGTCAGGATAATTGACACGAAGGACAACACTGCGGATCCACTCACGAAGGACATACCCCAGAAAAAATTTGAGAGATTCTTCGGGATGTTGGGTATGAGATACTACAACAGCTGGCCTTAGTGCAAGTGGGAGATTGTTAGTTATATATATGCCCTAGAGGCCATTGTTGTACATATGATGTATATTATAGTGGATGCTTGGATATATATAGAGAGGACTTTCTTGCTCGACATGATAGTATGCTATTTGGTTTCATTTTGTCTTAACATGTTGACTTGTATTAGTTTACTGTCTTGCTCGCACATGTTGATAAAGCCCTTAGGATATGTACTGGACTACTAGGACTGTGATGAGATCATACTAGTGGGGCCAGGGTAGTCAACGAGTACATCCTATAACTATTCCTAGTCAAGGGTGTATCGAGACAGGGCATTGGTACACCAGAGTAGACTAGCGTATACGCATCTTGACCCATATGATGGGCGATGGATGATCCCATATCCATCTGTGTTTGACATCAAAGATGGTGTACGGGTGCTCAGTGGAGACTGGGTACACTGAACGGACTCGCCGAGAACTCCTATATAATATTATACCAATCGTCAGATAGCAGTTCTCTGGTGAGACTGGTACAGGTCAGTCTGTAGACCCGAGATTGTCATAGAGTCTTGTGTGATTCCCACTGTGCTTTGATTTCCACCTTACCATGTCCAAAAGGGCGTGCAAAACAGTGGCTTTTGGGTACAGTCCCGAATCACATGGAGGCAATGAGCGATAGGAGGGGTTTCGTCTCTCCCGGTATAGGGAGTTGATGTTGCGCTGTGTTCGATTGGCTATAACCGGAAGTCCCTGGCCTGAGCTGATAAGGAGTGCTACTGGTAAGTGTTATTAGTAGTTTCTCGACCCATTATGAACCTCACATCGACACGACTTATCGGTTACTGGGGTCTGACATTTACCACCCTTAGACTGGATATGCGACATATCAGACGAAGAGACCGGACTGTACGGTAATGTTACTGATTGGATTCACAGGAGAATGTACAGGCTTTCTTGTTGATCTTCTGATCGCTCAATACCTGGGTGGTTGTTACTTTAGCTGACCGGTTGCAGCTTGTGGGTGTTTGATATGATCATCACCTACTGCCAGCGTATTAACGATTCATTATAGTCCTACACAGAGGTTTCCTGGCTCAGGAAAAACGGAGTAAGAGCACATATGTGATATGTGCGGGACCGAGAATAATATGATATAAGATACTGTATTCTATTCTCGCGATATGTGATATCGGCCGGGTATATGTGATATAGCCGGGTCATCAGATCAAGTGTTGATTCGATGAAATGGTACATGTTATATTAGTCGGTTATATGCTATATAGCCGGATTGTCGGATCAAGTGTTGATTCGATAATTTAATGTATAATTATATATGTGATATATTACATTACGTTAATTGTCGGATCAAGTGTTGATTCGGTAAATCTCAGCAACCCTGGCCAGGGATTTCCGGTTATAGCCAATCGAACACAGCGCAACACCAACCCCCTATACCGGGAGAGACGAATCCCCTCCTATCGCTCATTGCCTCCATGTGATTCGGGACTGTACCCAAAAACCACCGTTTTGCACGCCCTCTTGGACGTGGTTAGATGGAAATCAAAGCACAGTGGGAACCACACAAGACTCTATGACGATCTCGGGTCAACAGACTACTCTGTACCAGTGTCACCTGAGAACTGCCATCTGACGTAAGGTATAATACCATCTGGGAGTTCTCGGCGAGTCCGTCCAGTGTACCCAGTCTCCACTGAGCACCCGTATATCATCTCTGATGTCAAACACCAATGGATATGGGATCATCCATCGCCCATCTGTATGGGTCGAGAAGGTATACGCTAGTCTACTCTGGTATATTGATGCCCCGTCTCGATACACCCACGACTAGGGACTTTGAAGGATGTACTTATGGACTACCATGTCCCCACTAGTATGATCCGCATCATAGTCCAGGTAGTCAAGTACACATCCTAAGGGCTTTACCAACATGTAATAGAGAGACAATCAATGTACACGTTAAGGTAAAGAGTAACCAGATAGCATACTATGATGTCGAGCAAGAAAGTCCTCCCTATATATGTCCCAGCATCCACTACAATATACATCCTATGTACAGTAATGGCTTCTAGGGCATACATATAACTAACAATCTCCCACTTGCACTAGGGCCATCTGTAGCAGTGGTTGCAGTATCTCATACTCAACCATCCCACAAAAATCTCTCTCTGGGAATAGGCCTTCGTGAGTAGATCTGCCGTGTTGTCCTCTGAGTCTACTCTCCTAACCCTGATCACCCTGGAGATCTACCATCTCCATGATCAGGTGATACTGCCTTAGAATATGTCTGGATCGCTGATGGGACCAGCGTTCCTTGGCATAAGCCACAACTCCATTGTCTCACAATGGAAGGAACGAAGTTCATCTCATGAACAAATATACATCCAGACTGCCTCTTTGGTAGCATCTTAAGTAGCGACATATTCAGCCTTTAATCGTCTAGTATGCCACGGTATCTATCTTCGAACTCTTCCAACATACCGTCCCTTTACTGAGGGTAAAGACAATGCCTGTGACTGACATTCAGTCGTCTTTATCACCCTGGAACCCTTCCAGTGATTCTCCCCAGGATCAACTGATACCATCTCACTACAACTAGTGAGTATCCTAACATCCTGTTAGATCTATCTCATAGATCCAAAGCTTAGGATTTAGTAGGTATCACTTTGATCCTCTGTGGAGAATCATTGTGATATGCGGAGATTGATCGAGCGTAGCATAGGAAACTCCTTCCCTATCAAGAGTATGTCATCCACGTACTCTACGAGGATCATCACCATACTCCCTACTACCTTTTTGTTTATACAAGGTTCATCTACCATTTTGATGATGTCAACTTCTTTGACTAATACATAAAAACAGATGTTCCAACTCCGCGATACCTGCTTTATCCTATAAAGCATCTTGTACACGTTTCCGCTGCTCCCACTATTTACGAAGCCCTCTGGCTGTGTACTTATAGACGTCCTCTTCTAAAACATCATTTAGAAAAGCAGTCATGGCACCCAACCGCCAGATATCGTAGTCATGGTATGTAGCCGTGGCAAGTAGGATCTGGATGGACTTAAGCATAGTCACTTGAAAAGGTTTCATCATAATCCACGCCTGGTCGATGACGAAAAGCTTTAACAAGTCTAGCTTTGAAAGTCTCAACTTTTCCATCTACACCAAGTAATCTTCTCAAGATATACTTGCTCCTGATAGGGATTTAACCCTTCAGATATTGCAACCAAAGTCCATACTTTGTTGGTGTACATGGATTCCATCTCAGATCGCTAAGCATCCAGCCATTCTTACAGAGTCCCACTCCTGATGGCCAGTTCGAAACTAGTTGGGTCATCATCTCATGATGCAATCCTCGCTCCCACTGTCATAGAGAAACCGAAGTATCTCTCAGGTGGGTGAGGAACCCTACTAGATCGGCGGAGAGGCTAAGGTTCGTTGTAATCTACTGAATCCTTTGGTTCTACCAAATCATCTGCTGTAGTTTGTATAGCTGGAACCTTTCCAGTTCTACATTACAGACTTTGCCTCGAGCTTGTCCAGATTTTGCTTTTAGACATAGGCCGGACAACCCCAAATCTTAACTAACTTAAGAAATGGGCTCTTCCCTTTCCATATCACATATGAAGTGGTAGGCACTGATTTGATTCGAACCCGATTCAATAGGTATGTAGTTTCTCAAGTGTATAACTCCCAAAAAGGAAACAGGTAACTCAGTATTACTCATCATAGAGCACACCTTATCACATAGGGTGTGATTGCTCCGCCCCGATATACCATCGTGCTATGGTGTATACGGAGGAGTAATGCCGAGAGAGAATCTCATTCTCCGTTAGAATAATCCAGGATTTCCATGCACAAGTATTCTCCTCCTTGATCTCATCATAGGACATAATACTTATACCCGTATTGGTTCTCTACTTCTAACTTATATTCTGTGAATATCTCAAAAGGTTCGGACTTGTGTTTCAACAGGAACATAGGTCTGAATCTTGAGAGATTATAAGAGAATGTAACGAAGTACAAAGAACCGGTCTTGGCATGTGTAGACAGGGGACCTTACATACATCAACATGTATCATCCCAAGAGTTCACTAACTCTTTCTCTGTTTCCAATAAACAGAGCTGAGGTCAATTTATCTTTGTGACATGACTGGCAAGTTTCACAAGATGTAAATTCAAACTGATTTAAATATGCATCTACATGTAACTTAAGCTAGTCGGGTCACATTGATATGACCCAGTCTACAATGCCTCAAGAAGGATTCGTTCATTTCTGAACTCTTCCTCTTGTGTGTGTTCCGTATACTAAAGAACTGTAGTTTGTTTTAGAACATCAATGCTTTTAGATAACGTGCCTGAACCGATCAACTTTTGATATAGGAAATGTTCAAAACATTATCCAACTATACAAAATTATATCCTTTCTTTACTAATAAAGAGACTGATATGATTTTGTATATCAGGTTCGGTATCTAATAACATTCGTTCAGAATCAATGTATTGGTAATACAGGGTGACAGTGACCAACAGACTTGGCTGCAACTCTTGTCCCGTTTTCTGTCTCATGAAACTTATCACCCGTTCTCAGTTCTCTACCTAGCTGTAGCCCTATGTAACAGATTACATATCTGGGATCCTGATCTGGTATTACATACCCAGGACGTAGAGAATAGAGAAATAGTTCTGTATAAAGAACACACCCAAAGACGATGCATCAGCATGCACTTTCTTCGTTTGGGCGGCACGGGAAATCTGGTATTCCCCAATTTCCTGCTCTGTCTTATAACAATTATAAGTTGGAGCGGGACCAACATTCCCCAGCTCAGTATAACAAGCGGGTTCGGTCAAAATTTCGTATTATTATCTTGATTAAGGCGTGACATGGTCTCTACCAGGAGAGAGAGAGAAGAAAACACTCAGCGTGCGCTCTTGCAAGAATAGATTGGTTATTATTTTATCTAATCAGGATGGCTCCCACTGCTTTTTATCAAATCTTCCTTCAAACCCTAAAAGGAAAGACTAGCCGGGATTAATTACACACTACAAGTTCACCAATCTTTCAGCCAGGCCAGTGTCGGTACTTTGAGGGAGGTCCCCCGTGCTTTCGCACGAACCTAATTAATGTAAACCTCGTTTTCCCAGAGGCGTAACCTCATTGACACCTTTCTAGACACCTACTTGATCGGCTAATTGTAATGTGTAAAACTCTCCCAGGAGTAACAATTACTCGCAGCGGGTATCGGGATCCAACTATCTCATAGAAGGTATGCAATCTCATTGCAAATTTCAACACTTGAAATTCCCGATAATATTTTGCCCCTAACCTCCTATGACCTTGACAAAGGCCAAAAAACCATAGGATGCTAGTCAAGTTCAACCCGTCATTTCCTGATTGAATTAAACCCACCCGCACGACCCTTGACAAAGGCCAACAAAGTCGCACGACTACCCTAACCCAATCTGCATCATATGCATAAGCAGATAAGCACCAGTTAGCTACCGCACACTATGCCTTGACAAAGGCCAACAAACGCAGCACGAATACTAACTACTACTTATCTGAAATGACGGAGGGCTACGACAGGTTTTTCTGAAAAGCTATTGCGTAATGAACTTGATATCGTTGTAGAATCAAATGATTTTAAAATGGAGTGTTTTTTAGGCTTTTCTAGTTTTGCTAAAGGAGTCACTCCCGGTGAGGGGATCGTCGGTCCTTTCCTCGTCGAATGAGGTGCGGGATATATCATATATATCACTGTGCAAAGCAAAAACTCTTAAAATCAATCAAAAGACAAACCGAGTGTGTAGCATCTGCCAGTTATTGCTAAAGGAGTCACTCCCGGTGAAGGGATCTCGGTCCTTTCCTCATCGAATAAGGTGCAGGATATATCATATATACCGCTGTGCAAAGCAAGAACTGTAGCTACCCTTTTTATTTTTAAATTCGATTCTACAACATCTTAGGTTTCTTTTACTTTCATTAATCACATTAATGAAGTCCCATCATTTAAGTACCTAAACATCACAGATAAATACGACGTACACTTATGCCATCCGCATTCGCCTCGATGTCCCCTCATGCACCGTTAGGTTAGGTAACTAACGGCAGAGCGGGGCAGGGCTAGCGCGGGTGTAAAACATAAGTAATGTCTATATAATATATTATATATACTATATACTGTATCTATCACAGAACATCACATGATCACATCACAGATATCGCAGCAGAAGAAACATATGAAATATTGGATATACTAGGACGTCCGTGTTTTCAATACGAGCCAGTATAAAACACGGATTCCACGGTCGTGATGAATAGCCAATCTCACACCCCTAGACCCCTACGAGAGCGGCAAGCAACCCTACCAATTCTAGGGTTAGGAGACCCGGACTCGACTCCTCGAGTTGGTCTCCCACTGGACCCTAGAACCCGGTTACTTGTGCCCTCCTCCTTGGGTCTATCCTAGTGCGGAAAAGTAAATAATATACAAAGGGTGACATCTTCCGCAACCTGGAAGTGCCCCAATAAAAAAGAATATTACATACAAGTTTTTACATGAATGAAAATGAAAAACACTCATCTCACATAAAACCCCCCGGCTATTCAAACACGACGATCCAATATAACATATCCAGCAACACATAACATCACATGTAATCAACGTAAGTAAATATGCGCATCCCAATTGTCGTTGACATATAGCAACGAAACCGGCGATATCACATATTACACTTACGGGCACAGAAAAGAAAGTGTAAAACTACAACAGTTGGAATCCGCAACCTGCATAGACATCGCATGCCTAATCAAATGAAATACTTAGACATCGCATGCCTAACAATTATAAACCCCGCATTTTAGTCTCATTATCGAAAACACTTTTCAATATCAAGTCGGGCAATTCAACAGGATTCCCGACATCCTGATCGAATGCTCGTCGCAAACTTTAGTAGGCGGCCGCACCCCCGATACCGTCGACGAAGTGCACCAAGGCGGAACACCGCTGTCGCGAGCACCCGAACGGATGCTTTCGGCGACGGGGTTCTCCTACAGTCACTTGGTCGGGGCTATGGAGCGAGGCTGTCTATTAAGTTTACCCGACGAGTATCCGCGTACGCTACGTGATTGCGACGGACTTTTGATCACATCAAAATTCCGTGGCAACCGATCAAGTGAGACTAAACTTCTATGTTTATAACATTCATTCAGTTATCTCATAACTTATTGTGAATTCCAAGTATTGTATCACATTCCAGATAAATAGAAAATGTTAAACTTTCCGATCGAACATTCAAACACCCAAGTTTTCCCGATACAGCTCAACACATGAAATAAGTCTAACAACATTCAGTTCGTGCCTCAGTACCAACGGTCCAGCCGTAGAAGGGTCAAGCCAACGCCTCACATGTGGCACGCCGTACTGCCCCAAACCCTAAGGTTCAAAAGGCAGTTCAAGACGGTCATATAATCGAGTTAAGGTTTTTTTTCTTCTAGAGGGTCCATCGCGTTACTTGCACTACTTAGAACGTCGTTAAACTACGGAAAAATCCAACACTTGGAAATTTCCCGACAGGGGAAATGTTGGGTATTTATATCCGGTCGAACTTTTTAACATATTCTAAAATTTACCCGGAAAACATATAGACAAAGTCCGATAATCCGATTGAATAAACGAATCCCCAAAACAACTCAGAATATTCAACTCTTGAATAAATATTAAAAATTCCCAGAAAATCCAGCACCTGAAAACATGAATTACTGTACAAAAAATGTTGGATGATTTGACAATTTGGCCGCGGAACCGCCGCACAAGCCATGCTTGTGCCGCGGTTCCGCCGCGCAATGAGGGAATCATGGGTACGGGCTTCACGGTAATTCTTACAATTCCCTGCTGAATTTTCTGCATATTTTTAATCTGGAAAAATCCCAGAAATTGAAAAAAGTCCAGAGAGCATATTGTATTAGGGTTTCTATGTTCGATCGGGTTTCAAACGTCGTCTAGGCATCGCCTAAGGCTCTAGCTAGGCTCTGATACCACTGTAGGGTTCCTAGACACTCTCAAGAGGTCTCACAAGGCATCAACCATGCCAATTTCAAAAATTACGGTGCCGAGAAACCCTAATACGGATCGTTGGCTAGAAGTTTAGGCGAAAAAGAAACTAGTTAACAACTTAACTAAATGGTAAACGGAAATACAACCTTTGTAGATCCGGTTCTCCACCTCCATGGCTCCGCGATGATGTCTCCTCGCTGTACAAAATGGATCTTGGGCTCTAGCGTCGGCTTCATCGGAGAAAAAGCGGGCTAGGTCATCGACGACGATGCCGAAGATGATCTACGTCGAGGCATCGCTAGATCAAGCTCCAACTTCACCAAGTCATGAAACTTGTGAAGAAAACACACTCTACTACTTGGCAAGAGGTAGAGGATGAAGAAATAGGAAGTGGGTTCACTTTAGAATTGGATTTCTCACTCATTTCATCAATCCACCATTGATGAAGTCAAGCTTCTTCATCTTGAAGAAGAAGAAGAAGTAGAAGATAATATTATGATAAGTTATTTGAAAAGAATAATAAAATGATTCTTATCATAAAATTAACCATGGTAATGTGTAGAGAAATAACTATGGTTAAATGAATGGTTAGGGTTTTGGAGATGAAGACAAAAGAGTCACTTTGGTCAAAGCTTCATGAAGCTTCAACAAGCTTCATGTTGAAAGCAACCCTTTTGTTTTTTTTTTCTCATTTCTTTTAATCCAAATTAAAAGATAAATGAATGAATAAATATATAAAAACCCTAACCATTTACTTAACTAAGGTTTAACTCTTTACACAAACCCTAGCAAACATGTATCATCAAACATGATACAATCAAGTGCACAAAAATATATCACATATACAATGTGCACATGCGAGTGAGAAAATCCATTTAAAGTGAACCAATACTACTTAATGCAAAGCAATATATCAAATATATAATTATGCATTAGATCATTAAATCAACACTTGATTCAATGATCCGGTCATATCGCATATAACCGACCAGTATTTGATGTATCGGCTTATCGAATCAATCCTCGATTCGATAACTAGGTTATATCGTATACAACCATTCGACACATTCATCGCGAGAATGGAATGCGGTATCACATACATGCATTATTCTCGGTCCCGCACATATCTCATATGCGCTCCTATTTCGTTTCGCTTGAGCCAGGAAACCTCTGTGTAGGACTCTAACGACTCGTCAATACGCCGGCAGCAGATGATGATCATATCAAGCACCCACAAGCCGCAAGCGGTCTGCTAAACGTAACGGCCACCCGGGTATTGATCGATCAGAAGATCGACGAGCAAGCCCGCTCATACTCCTGTGAATCCAACCAGTAACACTTACCGTACAGTCCGGTCTGATCGTCTGATATGTCGCATATCCTGCCTAGGGGTGGTAAACGTCAGACCCCAATAGCTCGATAAGTCGTGTCGATATGAGGTCTATAACAATTCGAGAAACTACTGGTAACACTTACCGGTAAATCTCAGCAACCCTGGCCAGGGATTTCCGGTTATAGCCAATCGAACACAGCGCAACATCAACCCCCTATACCGGGAGAGACGAATCCACTCCTATCGCTCATTGCCTCCATGTGATTCGGGACTGTACCCAAAAACCACCGTTTTGCACGCCCTCTTGGACGTGGTAAGATGGAAATCAAAGCACAGTGGGAACCACACAAGACTCTATGACGATCTCGGGTCAACAGACTACTCTGTACCAGTGTCACCTGAGAACTGCCATCTGATGTAAGGTATAATACCATCTGGGAGTTCTCGGCGAGTCCGTCCAGTGTACCCAGTCTCCACTGAGCACCCGTATATCATCTCTGATGTCAAACACCAATGGATATGGGATCATCCATCGCCCATCTGTATGGGTCGAGAAGGTATACGCTAGTCTACTATGGTATATCGATGCCCCGTCTCGATACACCCACGACTAGGGACTTTGAAGGATGTACTTATGGACTACCATGTCCCCACTAGTATGATCCGCATCATAGTCCAGGTAGTCAAGTACACATCCTAAGGGCTTTACCAACATGTAATAGAGAGACAATCAATGTACACGTTAAGGTAAAGAGTAACCAGATAGCATACTATCATGTCGAGCAAGAAAGTCCTCCCTATATATGTCCCAGCATCCACTACAATATACATCCTATGTACAGTAATGGCTTCTAGGGCATACATATAACTGACACATATCACATATATGCTCCTACTCCGTTTTTCCTGAGCCAGGAAACCTCTGTGTATGACTCTAAAGAATCGTCAATACGCCGGCAGTAGGTGATGATCATATCAAACACCCACAAGCTGCAAGCGGTCAGCTAAACGTAACTGCCACCCAGGTATTGAGTAATCAGAAGATCAATAAGCAAGCCTGTGCATTCTCCCGTGAATCCAACTAGTTACACTCCCGTACAGTCCGGTCTCTTCGTCTGATATGTCGCATATCTCGCCTAAGGGTGGTAAACGTCAGACCCCAGTAGCTTGATAAGTCATGTCTATATGAGGTCCATAACAGTTCGAGAAACTGCTAATAACACTTACTAGTAAATCTCAGCAACCCTGGCCAGGGATTTCCAGTTATAGCAAATCGAAGACAGCGCAACATCAACTCCCTATACCGGGAGACACGAAACCCCTCCTATCGCTCATTGCCTCCATGTGATTCGGGACTGTACCCAAAAGCCACCATTTTGCATGCCCTCTTGGACGCGTTATGATGGAAATCAAAGCACAGTGGGAATCACACAAGACTCTATGATGATCTCGGGTCTAAAGACTAACCTGTACCAGTGTCACCAGAGAACTGCCATCTGTCGTGAGGTATAGTACCATCTGGTAGTTCTCGGCGAGTCCGTCCAGTGTACCCAGTCTCCACTGAGCACCCGTATACCTTCTCTGATGTCAAACACCAATGGATATGGGATCATCCATCGCCCATCATATGGGTCAAGAAGCGCATACGCTAGTCTACTCTGGAGTATCGATGCCCTGTCTCGGTACTCCCACGACTAGGAACATTTGAAGGATGTACTTAGCGACTACACTATCCCCACTAGTATGATCTGCATCATAGTCCTGGTAGTTAAGTACTCATCCTAAGGGCTTTATCAACATGTAACATAGAGACAATCAGAGTACATGTTAAGATAAAGGGCAACCAGATAGCATACCATCATGTCGAGCAAGAAAGTCCTCCCTATATATGTCCAAGCATCCACTACAATATACATCGTATGTACAGTAATAGCCTCTAGGGCATACATATCACTAACAATCTCCCACTTGCACTAGGGCAATCTGTTGTGGTATCGCATACCTAACAATCAGCTGTGGTTGAAGTATCTCATACTCAACCGTCCTATAAAAGTCTCTACTGGGAAATAGGCCTTTGTGAGTGGATCCGCGCTGTTGTCCTCTGTGTCTACTCTCCTAACCTTGATCTCCCTGTAGATCAACCATCTCCATGATAAGGCGATACTGCCTAAGAATATGTCTGGATCTCTGATGGGACGGGGGTTCCTAGGCATAAGCCACAACTCCATTGTCACACAACGGCAGGAATGAAGTTCATCTCATGAACTAAAATATATTCAGACTGCCACTTTGGTAGCATCCTTGGTAACGATATATCTTGCCTTTAATCGTCTAGTAAGTCACTGTATCTAGCTTGGAACTCTTCCAACATACTGTCCCTCCACTGAGGGTAAAGACAATGCCTGCGACTGACATTCAGTCGTCCTTATCACCCTGGAACCTTTCCAGTGATTCTCCCCAGGATCGATTGATACCATCTCACTACAACTAGTGAGAATCCTAACATCCAATTAGATCTATCTCATATATCCATAACTCAAGATTTAGGAGGTATCACCTTGATCCTATATGGAGAATCATTGTGATAAGAGGAGATTGACCGAGCGTAGCATAGGAAACTCCTTTCCTATCAAGAGTATGTCATCCACGTACAATACAAGGATCACCACCATACTCCCTACTACCCTTTTTGTATATACAAGGTTCATCTACCATTTTGAGGAAGTCAAACGCTTTGACTACCACTTCAAAACAGATGTTCCAACTCCGCGATGCCTGCTTTATCCCATAAAACATCTTGCACACGTTTCCGTTGCTCCTACTTTCTACGAAGCCCTCTGGCTGTGTAATTATAGACGCTCTCTTCCAAATCACTATTTAGAAAAGCAGTCATGATACCCAACCGCCAGATATCGTAGTCATGGTATGTAGCAGTGGCAAGTAGGATCTGGATGGACTTAAGCATAGCTTTGAAAATCTCAACTTTTCCATGTACACCAAGTAATCTTCTCAAGATATACTGGCTCCTGATGGGAATTTAACCCTTCAGATTAAGCAACCAAAGTCCATATTTTGTTGGTGTATAAGGATTCCATCTCAGATCGCTTAGCATCCAGCTATTCTCACAGAGTCCCCACTCCTGATGGCCTGCTCGAAACTAGTTGGGTCATCATCTCATGATGCAATCCTCGCTCTCACTGTCATAGAGAAACCGAAGTATCTCTCAGGTGGATGAGGAACCCTACCAGATCGGTAGAGAGGCTGAGGTTCATTGGAAACTATTGAATCCTCCGGTTCTACCAAATCATCAGCTGCAGTTTGTATAGCTGGAACTCCTTCCAGTTCTAACTCATGACCACTAATTTCTTCACAAGAAATTCCCTTTCCAAAAGGTGGCATGTTGAGAATCAAAACATCTTTTGTTCCTCAGTTTGGTAGAAGATATTCCCTAGTGAATGTTTGGGATATCCAACAAACTTCCACAGAACTGACCTTGCCTCGAGCTTGTCCGGATTTTGCTTTTGACATAGGCCGGACAACCCAAATCTTAACTTCCTTAAGAGATAGGCTCTTCCCATACCATATCACATATGGAGTGGTAGGCATCTGATTTGGTTGGAACCTTATTCAATAGGTATGCAACTTCTCAAGTGCATAACCCCAAAAGAAAATAGGCAACTCAGTAGTACTCATCATAGAGCACACCATATCACATAGGGTACGATTGCTCCGCCCCAATACACCGATGTGCTGTAGTGTATACGGAGGAGTAATGCTGAGAGAGAATCTCATTCTCCTTTAGAATAGTCCAGAAATTCCGTGCTCAAGTATTCTCCTCCTTGATCACATCAAAGGACATAATACTTATACCCGTTTTTGGTTCTCTACTTCTAACTTATATTCTGTGATTATCTCAAAAGTTTCGGACTTGTGTTTCAACAGGAACATATGTCTGAATCTTGAGAGATCATCAGTGAATGTAATGATGTACAAAGAACCAGTCCTGGCATATGTAGACAGGGGACTTTCATACATCAGCATGTATCAATCCCAAGAGTTCATTAACTCTTTCTCTGTTTCCAATAAACGAAGCTATGGTCATCTTATCTCTGTGACATGACCGGCAAGTTTCACAAGATGTAAATTCAAACTAATTTAAATATGCATCTAAATGTAACTTAGCTAGTTGGGTCACACTGATATGACCTAGTGTACAAAACCTCAAGAAGGATTCGTTCAATTCTGAATTCTTCCTCTTGTGTGTTCTGTACATTAAGAACTGTGGTTTGATTTAGAACGTCTATGCATTTAGATAACGTGCCTGAACTGATCAACTCTTGATATAGGAAATGTTCAAAACATTATCCAACAAAACAAAATTATATCCTTCTTTATTAAATAAAGATACTGATACGATGTTGTATATCAGGTTCGGTATCTAATAACATTCGTTCAGAATCAATGTATTTGTTAATACAGGGTGATAACTGCCAACAGACTTGGCTTGCAACAATTGCACCGTTCCCAACTCTTGAAACTTATCACCCGTTCTCAGTTCTCTAGCTATCTGTAGCCCATGTAACAGATTACATTTGCGGGATCTTGATCCGGTATCTCATACCCAGGACGTAAAGGAAACTGAGAAACAGTTCTCGGTAATGAACATACCCGAAGATGATGCATCAGCATGCACTTTATTCGTTTGGGCGGCACGGGAATTCTGGTAATCCCCTATTTCCTGCTCTGTCTTATAACAATTATAAGTTAGAGCGGGACCAATGTTCCCCGGCTCAGTATAACAAGCGGGTTCGGTCAATATATCTGTATTATTATCTTGATTAAGGTATGACATGGTCTCTACCTGGAGAGAGAGAGAAGAAAACATTCAGCGTATGCTCTTGCAAGATTAGATTAGTTATTAATATATTTAATCAGGATGTCTCCCACTGTTTTAGTCAAATCTTCCTTCAAACCTTAAAAGGAAAGACTAGCCGAGATTAATTACACCCTACAAGTTCGCCAATCTTTCAGCCAGGCCAGTGCCGGTACTTTGAGGGAGGTTCCCCGTACTTTCGCACGGACCTAATTAAAATAAACCTCGTTTTCCCAGGGGCATAACCCCGTTGACACCTTTCTAGACACCTACTTGATCAGCTAATTGTAATATGTAAAACTCTCCCAGGAGTAACTCTTACTAGCAGCGGGTATCGGGATCCAACTATCTCATAGAAGGTATGCAATCTCATTGCAAATTTTAACTCTTGAAATTCCCAATAATATTTTACCCCTAGCATCCTATGACCTTGACGAAAGCCAACAAACCATAGGCTACTAGTCAAGTTCAACCCGTCATTTCCCGATTGAATTAAACCCACCCGCACGACCCTTGACGAAAGCCAACAAAGTCGCACGACTACCCTAACTCAATTGCATCATATGCTTATACAGATAAGCATAAATAGCTACCGCACACTACGCCTTGACGAAAGCCAACAAACGTAATATGAATACTATGAAGTACTTATCTGAAATGATGGAGGGCTACGACAGGTTTTTAAGAAAACCCTTTACGTAATGAACTTGATATCGTTGTAGAATCGAATGATTTTAAATGGAATGTTTTTTAGGCCTTTTCTAGTTTTGCTAAAGAAGTCACTCCCAATGAAGGGATCTCGGCTCTTTTCTCATCGAATAAGGTGAAGGATATTTCACAAATATCACTATGCAAAGCAAAAACTATAAAAACAATCAAAAGACAAACCGAGTTTGTAGCATCTGCTAGTTTCGCTAAAGAGGTCACTCCAGGTGAAGGGATCTCGGCTCTTTCCTTATCGAATAAGGTGCTGGATATTCTACAAGGAATACCGCTATGCAAAGCATGAACTAGAGATACCTGTTTTTGAGACAAGTTTCTACAACATCTTTAGATTTCTTTTAGTTTCATTAATCTCATTAATGAAGTCCCATTTTATTATACTTCATAAGCAAGACACTTGAAACGAAATCAACAATATATAATATATATCTCATATATATAATATAAACATTCGTCTCAGGCAGTAATATGATCTCATCACAGAACATTGCAGCAGAAGATAACATATGAAGATATACTAGGATTTCCGTGTTTTATGCGAGCCTGTATAAAACGCGGATTCTACTGTCGTGATGAATAGCCAATCCCATACCCCTAGACCCCTAAGAGAGTGGCAAGCAACCCTACTAATTCTAGAGTTAGGACACCCGGTCTCGACTCCTCGAGATGGTCTCCCACTGGACCCTAGAACCCGATTACTTGTGCCCCCCGTCTTGGGTCTATCCTAATGCGGAAAAGTAAATAATATACAATGGTGACATCATCCTCAACCCGGAAGTGTCCCAATAAAAGAATATTACATACAATGAATTTTACATGAATGAAAATAAAAACCC
Organism: Agapanthus africanus; assembly: GCA_030015575.1. Taxonomy (NCBI): domain Eukaryota; kingdom Viridiplantae; phylum Streptophyta; class Magnoliopsida; order Asparagales; family Amaryllidaceae; genus Agapanthus; species Agapanthus africanus. The sequence goes on from CM057345.1 coordinate 303,378,920, forward strand.
TCATCTCACATAAAACCCCCGGCTATTCAAAACACGAAGATCCAATATAACATATCACAGCAACACATAACATCACACGTCATCAACGTAAGTAAATATGCGTATCCCAATTGTCGTTGATGTATAGCAACGAAATTGGCGATACACCACATATTACACTTACGGTCGTAGAAAAGAAAGTGTAAAACTACAACAGTTGGAATACGCAACCTCTTTAGACATCGCATGCTTAACTAAATGAATTTCTTAGACATCGCATGCCTAACAATTATAAACCCCGCATTTTAGTCTCAATATCGAAAACTCTTTTCAATATCAAGTCGGGCAATTCAACAAGATTTCCGACATCCTGATCGAATGCTCGTCGGAAACTTTAGTAGACGGCCGCACCCCCGATGCAGTCGACGAAATGCACTAAGGCGGAACACCACTGCCGCGAGCACCCGAACGGATGCTTTTGGCGACGGGGTTCTCCTACAGTCACTTGGTCGGGGCTATGGGGCATGGCTATCTATTAAGTTTACTCGGTGAGTATCCGCATATGCTACGTGATTGCGACGGACTTTTGATCACATCAAAATCCCGTGACAACCGATCAAATGAGACTAAACTGCTAGATTTATAACATTCAAATTTAGTTATCTCATAACTACTTGTAGATTCCAAATATTGTATCACATTCCAGATAAATAGACAATGTTAAACTTTCCAATCGAATAAACAAACACCCAAAATTTCCCTTTTTGCTCAACACTTGAACTTAGTTTAAAAGCATCCATCACATGCCACAGTACCAATGGTCCAGCCGTAGAAGGGTCAAACCAACGCCTTACATGTGGCAACGCCGTACTGCCCCAAACCCTAAGATTTAAAGGCGGTTCAGACAGTCACATAATCGAGTTAAGGTTTGTGTTCTTCTAGAGGGTCCACCGCGTTACTTGCACGATTGTGAATGTTCTTTAACTAAGGAAAAAATCCAACACTTGGAAACTTTCCGGCAGGGGAAAAAGTGAGTTATTGATATCCGTTCGAACTTTTTAACACGTTCTAAATTATCCGGAAAAACTTAAACGAAGTTAAACTTTCTGATCGAATTAACGAGTTCCCAATATGTCCCAGAAAGCTCAACACTTGAGTAGAATTAAAAATTCCCAGAACATGAAAAAGTACCCAAGAATAAACCCTTGAAGTATTAGCCCCCAATTCCTAAAATTGGCTGTGGAACCGCCGCCAAACGCATGGTTTGGCCGCGGTTCCGCGGTCCCATGAGGGAGTTAGGGCTTCGTACTTCACAGTAATTCTTAGAATTCCCTTCATGATTTTCTGAGTATTTTTAAGATGAAAAATTTAAACTTTTGAAATTTTTTCCAGAAACTAGGTTTTTACGTGGTTTCAGAGTTCGATCGGACTTCAAACTTCGTCTACACATCGCCTAATGCTCTAGCTTGACTCTGATACCACTGTAGGGATGGCTTAGCACCTTAGCAAGGTTTTGGCAAGCATCAATCATGCTACTTTACAAATTTTAGGGTGCTAAACAAACCCTAAGCAAGATCTTAACTAGAGTATTAGGATAAACAAGCATGTAAACAACTTTACATCTAAGAGTTAAGGATTACAACCTTTGTAGTCCATTCCTTCACTTCAAAAGCTCCGTGTTGAGGTCCCTTCGATGCGATCATCGAGTACCCGGACTCAAGAGAGGCTCCATGAAGAGAAAGATGCAAGCTTGCTTCCAATCTTCAACAACTAAGATGATCTACCTTGAAGAATCTCAAACCCAAGCTCATGCTTCACTAATCAAGTATTAGCAAAGCAAACACTCTAATCTAAGTGGCTAGAAAAGATGCGGATGATGAAGTAGAAATTTAACTCTTATTTGTTTTCAATTTCTCACTCAAAGTCATCACATACCAAAAAGCTAGTAAGCTTTTTCATGCAAGAAGATGGAAGAAGAAGAAGCAAATCCGTTTGTGATGAATAATGAATTAATTGTCATGGTTACAAATCAACCATTGGTTAAGAATGAAGACTTAACCCTTGTAGATAATGAACTAGGGTAAAGGGTTTAAGTTGGGTTAAAGAAATATCTACTCAAAATATCAATGGTCAAAGTCAAAGCTTCATGAAAGCTCCATCCAAGCTTAACCCTAATCCAAACACTGACCATATTTAAACTCCACAAAACATATTGCATTTGTAACCCTAACATGTTACAATATTATATATCACATATACAATATTTATTGTAACAAAATAAAATAATACAATTAACATATATCACATATATATCAATGTATTATCCATGTGAGAAAAAGAATCTTTAAGAGAGCTTATATTAGTTAATGTAATATAATATATCAAATATATAATTATACATTAAATTATCGAATCAACACTTGATCCGATAATCCAGCTATTTCATAAATAACCGACTAATATAACAAGTATCAGTTCATCGAATCAACACTTGATCCGATGACCCGGCTATATCACATATACCCGGCCGATATCACATATCGCGAGAATATAAAAGGTATCGCATAAACGTATTATTCTCGGTCCCGCATATATCACATATGTGCTCCTACTCCATTTTGCCTGAGCCAGGAAACCTCTGTGTAGGATTCTAAAGAATCGTCAATACGCCGGCAGTAGGTGATGATCATATCAAACACCCACAAGCTGCAAGCAGTCAGCTAAACGTAACAGCCACCCAGGTATTGAGCAATCATAAGATCAACAAGCAAGCCTGTACATTCTCCCGTGAATCCAACCGGTAACACTCCCGTACAGTCCGGTCTCTTCGTCTGACAAGTCGCATATCTCGCCTACAGGTGGTAAACGTCAGACCCCAGTAGCTTGATAAGTCGTGTCGATATGAGGTCCATAACAGTTCAAGAAACTACTGATAACAATTACCATTAAATCACAGCAACCCTGGCCATGGATTTCCAGTTATAGCCAATCGAACACAGCGCAACATCAACTCCCTATACCGGGAGAGACGAAACCCCTCCTATCACTCATTGCCTCCATATGATTCGGGACTGTACCCAAAAGCCACCGTTTTGCACGCCCTCTTGGACGTGGTATGATGGAAATCAAAGCACAGTGGGAATCACACAAGACTCTATGACGATCTCGGGTCTACAGACTAACCTGTACCAGTGTCACCAGAGAACTGCCATCTGACTTGAGGTATAGTACCATCTGGGAGTTCTCGGCGAGTCCGTCCAGTGTACCCATTCTCCACTGAGCACCTGTATACCTCCTTTGATGTCAAACACCAATGGATATGGGATCATCCATCGCCCATCATATGGGTCAAGAAGCGCATACGCTAGTCTACTCTGGAGTATCAATACCCTGTCTCGGTACTCCCACGACTAGGAACATTTGAAGGATGTACTTAGCGACTACACTATCCTCACTAGTATGATCTGCATCATAGTCCTGGTAGTCAAGTACTCATCCTAAGGACTTTATCAACATGTAACATAGAGACAATCAGAGTACATGTTAAGATAAAGGGCAACCAGATAGCATATTATCATGTCGAGCAAGAAAGTCCTCCCTATATATGTACAAGCATCCACTACAATATACATCGTATGTACAGTAATGACCTCTAGGGCATACATATCACTAACAGTTTGGGGCTCAGGTTTTAAGTGTGGTCTTTTAGTTTGCTCATTATACTTTTTGTCTTGCTAGTTTTTCTAGTGATTATATTTATTAGTTCCAAATTCATTTACAGTGAACTAGATAACACAAAAACCTGGTTTATGATACTGCACAACTAAACATGCTATGCGATGATATCATGAGTTACTGAACTTAAGTTAATCTGAGCTAACCCTTCCCTGGTCATGCCATATAAAAACAGAACTCATGGTACGATATATCCATATCGTATCTAAGGATCTTAACCCGAAAACTGATATTTGCTCCCTGATTTCACATACTGATAAACTAACTTAAACTAACAATACCAAACATCCTAATATAGATATATAGAGCTACCCCAAAATTTTCAACACCCAACTCCTCCAAATATTCGGCGAGCTCGGAATTTCTCTTCATGTCGTCGGCCCAACTCCGAGGGAAGGGGTCCGTCCTCCTATGGGTTATTTTAAGTCCAGATTATAATATGAAGGCATTGTTTAGTTAGGTAAATTTTCATCTAAACTAGAGCAGATTTTACACAGAGCCTATATTTACCAAAATACGATATCCGATTTCTAAACAAAACAATACAAAACTTAAGTTACAGGGTTGAAGTTATACCTACTGAAATATCACTGAAAAAGCTTCCTCTAAAATGCACAAGCTCAAGATCCTAGCTAAAGGGTGGTGGTAGTGATCTTAGTACTTAATCCCATCTTCCATTTCTTCTCTTTAATTTGATGAAGGATTTACTTTGGGGAATGAGGTGTTTGGTTCAGTTGGGATTTATAATATAGGGTAAGGAGATAAGAATAAGTGTGATGGTTTGTTGTAGAGAAAGGAGGAGGTGGAAAGTGCAAGGAGGTGGTGTAAAGAGAAAGAGGAGGAGGTGTCACACTTGAGGTGAGGTGGGTTGTTCATGCAAGGAGGAGGTGGAGAGTGTTAAGCATGGTCTGGGTGAGGTTTTATGAGGGTGTATCCTAGCATATCTTATACCAACCATAATTTAAAAGGAATGTAAGAATAAAGAAAAACCCTCATAATACAATTCTACATTCATAAGAAATAAAAGAGATGAAATGATTAATCTATCACTTAAATGTCATTAGCTTAGTGTAACATTCAATATCATGTTAAAATAATTAAATATATCATTTTCTTGATACTACCCACTTATTCGTATTTATCAAAATAATTACATTTTGCGGATATGATTCCAATACCCAATTTCATAAACGATATCTTTTTCGTAAACATATTAATTATATTATTTTTATAATAAAAATATAATTAAATATTCTTAATTTTCCAAAATGTTACAAATATGGCAATATGTGTATGCAACAGTCATGAAAGGTACTCTATCAGGTACAACTAAATCATAAAGCAATGCATATCAAGTAAATGCGGAGTACGGAATAAAACACATCTTGTAAGTCTCATGAAAACCTGAGTGTCTAATCTCGACACCCGAAAACATCATGAAAATTAGTGTCTAGCATCGACACATAAATACTCCTCTATCAGGTGCTGTCACCACGACTGGCCCTGATATGTACGTATCCTACGTCTCTTGGAAACCCGAGTGCCCAGCTTCGAAACTCGTAATCCACTTATCCATACCTACATGACTCCGGTCGGTATCCTCCAGATATCCACCGACTCCAAATAATATCACCGGTAGGTAGTGGTCCCTCTGCCAGGCTCATCGTCTACACTAAGAAATCACCTCTCGCCCCGGGGTACCATACCGGACTCCACCATGTACCCGCAGACGGTGCCTCCCGCTCCTCAAATCGGGCAATATCACAAATCTCAGAACCGAGAAAACTCATGGTGGACGCTGAAATATCATATCAAGAGAAACCGGGTTTTTCAAATAATGCATAATTTCATGAAACTACCACGATCCTCAAATCCAGAAAACATCAAGTAATGAATAAGTATATTTGCATGAATCATTATGATGATATATTATGTAGGTGTACATATATAACAGCGTCCCATACCACTGATATATATATATATATATACAATAAATATACATATATATGTCAGCATCCCATACCACTGATATATATACGCAGGAGTAAAACATCCAGAAAATATCATATGAAAACCATATATCAATGCGATATCCATGAAAAATAATATATGCAACATGAAACAGTAATATGAGCATATAAAGGAAAATCCGCTATTTAACTACAACAAGTTATTAAGTATATCATGCGGTTCCAAATTCTCCGAAAACAATGCAACATTATATAAAGGTGAACATGTATCTATAGCAAGGTATATGAGCACGTACCTATCAATAATGATGTAATACCATACGGGTGTATGTGTAAGTATATATGCAAGATGTACATGTAGTTATGTCTCATGTGTGTATATACTTGTCACTAATGGTACAATACCACATAAGTATATAGGTAACTAGCATATAGGCATGACAAAGTATACTACCTATCATATGCGCCAACGCATAAGAATCAATGACTCCACGTCAATGACAAAACAATACCACATAGGTATATGTAACCCTAGCAAGGTAAGTCGGTGTACATGTAAGTATGTATGCATAGAAAGGCATATGTGTAAGCATGTAGGTATACAGGTATTCTATATGTCATATGCACAAGGGAATATGAATCAAAGTCTCAATGTCCCTGACCGATACTATATCACATAAGTATAGGTGTCAACTATATCTCGTATGTATATGGGTTGTGCGTGTCATGGCAATTATCGACGGGGTGTGTGTAGCATACAATTAGTGCTCGTGTAACATGAACCGTCAATAATGGTGTTGTGTCTTATTAATACTATGTCCATATGCAATAGGAAAATGAGGTATGCAACAAAGGTACACATGCACAATAAATGTCCATATACTAAATATCAAGAATCATATCATTTAATCTAGCCCAGACGCATAACGCCATGCGGGCGATTCCCCTGTAGATGTTAAATCTACTCACCGACGATCCTGGCTAAGTAAAGACAACCACCAGCTTTCCCTTCTTTGCAGCGTCCGAAGTCCTCGCCTGCGACCCTAAGATCATAAAACAATATAACAAGTGTATATTAGCAATCTACCAATAACACGTACAAACTACGTTTGACCGACGCACCAATTCCAAACATACTCCCAAGTGTTCGTCTAGTGGCTAACGTGCGTAGCGAAACTATGAAACCAACTCAAGAGCAAAAGCTACACAAAGACACGTAACGCAAGGATAACGCCCACAAGATAAACACACTGTGCACTCACTGCACAAAACGCGCACGATATCGGCACAACCCTAGCTAGGAACGCAAAACTACGCAACCACCCATACTAGACCCCGATCGTAAAGATCACACATTCACAACACAATATAAAATGTGGAATCTAATATAAATCACATCGGAACGTCAATAGAAACTCGCGCCTAAACTTTACCGAAATCTAGTAAGCAACACTTAAACATTTTAGCTCAAAACTACAAGTTTAACCCAAACTAGTAGTCACAATCATCTCATAATAGCATGATCAAACCATACAAACCATTACTAGAATTTTAATCTCACTTAAATAGGATTTAGTAAAAGTTTAGTTTGCACTTAAACTAATTAGACAATTAGGAAAATAACATTTAACAATCGAGCAACCAGGTTAAGTTTTCTTTTGTCTAAACATCTTGATTAACCATTACCACTAATCAAAACCCTAACTTGATTTTCAAAACCCTTTTCTAGAAATTCTAAACATGCAAATGAAAGCTTAAATTAACATCTAATAAGCTAATTAATGATTTAAAACAACACAGAGAGTTTAGAATTAGGATTTATACCTCCACAAAAGATCCACAAATTAGCAACAAATTCCAAATTTAAGCCTCCAAAAAGCTATCTTTCATGAAGATCCATGCAACTTTTGGGTTGAAGAATAATGGGTAATGCTTTGTTTATGAGTTTGTATGATTAATTAAGGATTTTTGATGAATTTTTGGATCTAAAAAGAGATGAAATGGAGTGAGGAAGGAGAGAGGGCAGCAAGGGGTAGGCTCGGCCAAGCTTAAGTGAGGTGGGGGTTTGTGGAATTGTGTAGAAAAATCTAGCTAAAAACAATAATAAATGCTAATTAAAGCAATTAATATCTATGCCACCTCAATTCTTTTTCATTAAAAATTCATTTTAATTCACAAAAATCTAGATATTTTGGATGGATGGAATTAAGTTAAAATCTAATGATTAACTTAGAATAGATTCACATTAGTAATAATTAACCAAAACCAAAATATAATTACCACTAATTAATTGCATAATAAAAAGCTTTAAATAATATTTTAATTAAGGAAAAATATTAAAATGCACAAAAATTACAAGTGACTAACAAAAACCCGCAAACTAGCAATTTCTAGCTAAACTAGGTGCAGTGAATTCTATACTGCAAAAAGATCGCATCCTGGTTTTTACGGAAAAACGCATTTTATTTTAACTAAAAACGGAAAATCTCCTAAGCGATTTCTAAAACGTTACAGTACAGGTTAATCTATCGACCTAAGATCGTCATTTGTCTCGTGTGAGTTCCCACGGTGCTTTAATTACTACCCTAGCACGGTTCAAAATAGTCGTGCAAACAGGTTTTAGTTGGGTACAGTCCCGAACCACATGGAGGCAGTGAGCGGATCATCAGGGGATTCGTCTCTCCCGGTATATTGGGGGTAGATGTCGCGGTGTGCACGGGTGGCCATCACCGGAAATCTTCAGCCGGGGTAGACGAGAATTACTGATTCGGATCAGTAGTTTCTCAGTTGGTAATAGGCTTCATACCGACACTAAATGTCAAGTTATTAGGTGTCTGATTTATCTACCCCCTAGACTCGATATGTGATACTCATAGACGAACGGACCGGACTGTACGGATATTTTCGCTGTCAGGCTCAGTAGGGTTTCAGGATGAGTTCGCTCGTCGGCCTCCCTTTCGCTCAATACCTGGGTTGCCGTTACGTACATCTAGTGCCACTGACGTGCTTGTAGTTAAACCCACTGCCGGCTTATTGACGAGTCTTTAGAGTCCCACATAGAGGATTTCCCTGGTTCAGGCGAAACGTTGTAGAGGCCGTATGGTTTTACGGCAGGGTTCGATCATATACGTGCACTTGTGCACAAATCATGATCGGACGGATAATACTAGTGGGCTTTGGTTTAAGCCGGATCCTAGTATTATATTTTTGGATTATTTTCGTCTCGTTGTATTCGTATTCAGTCGGAATACGGATGCAGGTATGAATATACAGATGAGGGGTATTCTTGTAATCCGTTACAAATTTATTTTAAATTTGCCATTTTCTTTTCTTCCAATTTAAACATTTAGTTTAATGTTTAAATGTGAGGTGTGAAATGTGAGATATTTTGTTTGCATTAATTCATAGAAATTTTGGCTTAATTTTGTGGCTGGGCAAATTAGTGACTCATGCTATGAGATGAGTCATTTGTGCATTGATGGTTTTGTTTTAGTTTGGATATTTTGTAAGAGATATTTTAGTGGTGTGTGTGGCTGTTGATTTTTGTAGTGTGGATTTTTCTTTAAGTGCTACAAAACCACGACAACACACAACACTATGAAAAACTACAAAGAACGTTTTTGATTGCACAGCCCATTTTCCTCACAAACAATTTTTCGTATGCTTCACATTTTTCTTCACTTGGCAACTCTTTAACCTCCACCCATTCACTCTCATGAGTTGAGAATCCTTGGGTGTTTTGTGACAAAGTATTCACACACTATCTCTACTACAACTTGGGTATCTTGGCTAGAAAACTGGATGCCCGAGTTGCTTCGGTTTTAAAGCAGGAGCCCGTATTACGAATCCTCGACGTGGATCGTCTTCGACGAGATGGACCAGAGAACGAACTTGATCGAGAAAGCCGCGAGGAGCTTGGGTCAGAGGTTGAAGACCGAAGGACACGGATCGATCGGTATAACCTCTCTAAACTCCTTTTACAGTTAACTAGTATAGGGTTAATGATACGATCCGTCGATTAGGGTTCCGTTAGCGCCGGGTTTTAAAAGTTTTTTGTTCCGCATTTGGCCATGAATTGATGGCCGGGGTGCTGGAATAACCTTACATGGTATCAGAGCCAGGTTATTAACCACATACTAGTTGTTTAGATAATGTTAAAATATCGAAACCGAAACAACCCCGAAACAATACCAACGATATTCCATTCTCTGTCGAAATTTTATTGGTCTTCTATAATTATTTTACCAACTGCAGAAGACTATTTAGGTGACAACTAGAAGACACACCAAACACGAGCCCCTAATTCCACTACTTGGCCGGCAAGACTTGATGAAAATCCGGCCATGCCGGTTTTCTAGTTGAGTTGGGACTTGATTTTTGGCATGGCATCTAGTCTCTGGAATATTAGTTCAGTGGTATTGCTTGTTTAACTCAGTTTTGATATGGTTTTATCTAGTTTTTTGGGGCTATTCAGGGTTATTTCGAAGTCAATATTTCTAACATTGTTTAAAGTTTACAATACTTACATTTCTATCTGCGACCGTGAATGTCATTAGAGCGGTACAACTTGTCTAATTGCTATAGCTCTTTTAGACGGGTTTGCGAACGTGACATTCACGTTGATGTTCTGTGCTTTGCTGTGTTGTTGCGGATTTGTCGTGCTGGATAGCTTAGGTGCAGTGTTAGTACAGTTTTGTTTTATTTGTACATTTGATATCGCGCGGCGAGCGTCTGACATGTGGACTGCCGTCACTGCCTGTTTGTATATTATTTGTTTGGGGCACGACCGAGTTAAGGTCGATGTCACTGTTGTACATATTTTTCTTTTCTGTACTAGGATTACCCCGCGATGGAGTGCACGGATAGCCGGGTTCTAGAGGGAAACAGGCCCGCATCTCATGGCATTGAGAAGGAGAGGGCCTCACTCTAGAATTGGCGGGCTATTCACCGCACTCGTAGGGGGTACAGGTTGACCCAAGGAGGGGTGCTCAAGTTACCGGATTCCGTGAAGTGCTGGGTGGCCCATTCACTTTGATGAAGGGGGCTGCCTCGCTTCTGGTTTTAGCGGGTAACTTGCCACATTCATAGGGGTCTAGGTTTTCATTGCACAGGCTATCCACACGACCAGGGGAACGTCGGGTTTCACTTGCGGCTCAAAGGAAACCCGGGGTTCCCAGATTATCTGTATTATTCTGTGATGCTTATTACTTATATGTGATGTTGCATTTATCACGCCTGGAGCGATTATTATATATTGTTATATATATACTAGTAGATGTTGTATATGTTTACACCCGCGCTAGTCCAGTCCCGCTCTGTCGTTAGTTAAGTAACCTAACGAGTGATGATAGGACCCAGTGGCAATTGCGGATGGCATATACGTACATCATATTTTCGTTCTTTTGTGGTGTGATTAATTGATGGGACTGCGTTGATTCAGATCAATGCAAGGAAAACAGACCTATTCGATGTTGTTGGAACAATTTTAAAAAGCTGTTATTACAAGGACGTTTTCTTTTGTTTTGCACCGCGGTATTCGGTTATGAATATCCAGCACCTCATTCGACGAGGCAAGAGCCGAGATCCCCTCACCGGGAGTGACCTCTTGGGCACAAGTTTCCGTCAGGATAATAACTTCATAATAGTCGATTACTTTTTGCTTTGCATCGCGGTATTCAGCGAGAATATCTTGCACCTCATTCGACGAGGAAAGAGCCGAGATTCCTTCTCCGGGAGTGACCTATTTAGCAAAGGTTTTCGCCACTATATATTTGTAAAAAATCTATCTGGTTCCTTCAACGATATCAAGTTCATTACGTTAAAGGTTTTTCGCCAAAAACCATTCGTAGCCCTCCGTCATTTCAGACGAGTAGCACTTAGTATTCATGCTATGTATGTTGGCCTTCGTCAAGGCATAGTGTATGGTAGCTATTTGTTACTTTTCTGTTGCATAGATAGATGCGTTGGTTTGGGATAGTCGTACTACTATTTTGGCCTTCGTCAAGGGTATATACGGGTGGATTCAAATTAACCTGGATAATGACGGGTAGAACTTGACATGTGACTTATGATATGTTGGCCTTCGTCAAGGTCATAAGAGAATGGGGTAAAAATCACATTGGGAGTTTCAAGCATACAGGAAACTTGCCAGGCATGCGCATACCTTCTCAAGTGTGATAACTTGAGTGGATTCTATCAGATTATCATGCAATGATAGTTGGATCCCGATTCCCACTGATGAGTTGGTTTACTCCTCGGGTGATTTTAGATGATCCCGACTAATTCTTCTTTCAGGTTTGGTGGAGAATTTGAGGATACAGTGGGAGACATCCTGATTAGATAAAGTGATTGACCATTCTGATCTAGGTTAGAGTGTACGCTAAGTGTTTCTTTTCTCTCTCTCTTTGGCAGCCACCATGTCCCGACCCTAGACTAGAACTCATAAACTAAGTTAACCGAACTTTCTTAAAACACACTGACTTTTGGATTGTCTGAGTTGCATATATCATTGCTACTCCTACTTTTACCATTTTCATTTCTCCGGAACATTCCGTATCACTACGAAGATGCACATTTATTGGATATGACCATCATATAGTTACATACGAACTCGAAGAAACTTGTTTCAGTTTCGAGGATGGTTTCCGGTTCTGGAGAAACTGAATAGGACTATTCAGTTGTCTTTTCCTTTTACATTCTCTCAGGATGTGAGAGCTCCTAGCATTAGGAGAGGGTACACCTATTGCGCTTATTGGATAGTCTTCTTCCAAACCATAGGCAGGTGCCGAAAGGTGGGGAATGAAGAAAACCAATTAGCCTCAGTATGGTGTACAGAAAATAATAAGTAAAGACAAATAAAAGGATTAGAAAGAGGGCAAAATAAAATTTGACTGCTATCATTCATGACCAAACCGCGTAGTTCATCGCCACTCCTACTTCACCTTTGCATTTCTCCGGTTCAGGAGAAATTGAATAGGATTATTCAGGTTGTCTTTTATCATTACCTTCTTTCAGGTTGCGAGGGATCCTTGGATAAGGAGGGTACACCTATTACGCTTATTGGATAGTCTTCTTCCAAACCATAGGCTAGTGCCGAACGGTAGGGAAGGAAGAAAACCATCTAGCCTAAGGGTGGTGTACAGAAGGTAATGAAAAAAGACAAATAAAGGGATTTGGAGAGATGGCAAGGAATATAAGGTTATAGTCATGAATCTGGATAATGGAAGAGGCATTACTAGGAAAACCCGGATACCCTTTCGAAACATTTTCATGTTTCAGTTTCACTATGTGTTGTTAATTGAAAACTAATTTCCCAATTAGATCCTTGCTCCAGGGTATGTATTTACCAGGTTTGATTCTCACATCTGTATGGTTTTATAGATGATGAGTGGGAGTAAGTTATTGGGAATTAGGTGATTATATCCTCATTATATCAGAATTCGTTGTAATTGGTGATATTTGAGGGAATCGCCTGGGATTTCTCCTGATGGCAGATATTTGGTTTTGAATATCTGTTGTTATGCACCAATTTCAAACTGATATATCTGTACGTTTATTTTATAAAGTGAGATATAACTTTTTGAAATTATGTCCATGACATTTACCTATATCAGTTGATGGTTAGGTAAGGATCATTAAACAACGGTGTAATTCTTCATAACCATGGTACAGTTTTCAACATACGACGCACAGGGTTTGAGTTATTCAACTCAGGGGTCTTATACAAAGTATTGTATGTTGTCCAGTGTCCATTAGGACAGAGGGGTTGGCACTCGTACTATATTCTGTTTACTTATGACTTCTCCAGTTTTAGACAAGTATTTCATAGAAATGCAAGGTCCAAGTTTTGAGAAGTTACAGGTACAAGAATAAAGTAGAGAACCATGTGTTGCAAGTATCAGGATTCTTCAAAGTGATCGAAGATGTAGATACTTTTATTTGGTATTTAGTTGATAGTAATGGTTTTGAGAACTTGCTTCTCTTTCAGGTTACTCATATCTGGATGCACTCCTAAGTTGAGTAATGACGATTGGCCTCTCTCCATTTAGTTGACATGCACTGGAGATAGCTGCATTATTTGAATCTGGTTCCAATTAAATCAGTGCCTCTGTTTCTATATTGTATATAGAATGGTTCATATCTTAACGATGCTAAGGTATATGGAGTTGTCCGGCTTATGCTTAAAACCAGACTCTGGATAACTCAAGGCACATTTCTATAATAGCAATTTGTGGGTTATCCCGGGCTATGACGGGGGTTAACTTTCTACCATCTGGAAGATCAATAGTGATATTGTTCTTGACTCACCACAGTTTTAGTAAAATGGACTTTTTCAGAAAATAGTAGTGGGAGTATGGTAGAACTGGAAGTGATTCCAGAACCACAAACGATTACTGAAAATTTAATAGAACCTAAAGATTCAATCTAGTTTGACATTCAATTAGCCACTCCGCAGATATGGTGGGTAACCTCAAGCACCCGAGAGGTACTTCGGTATCCTCAAAGACGGTGACAGCGAGGTTCTTGTTTACCCAGACTTGCCATTACTGTTGTTCTAGACTGTGAGACCCGGCAGGAGGATGAGTATAGCGTCATTCTAAAGTTTACTTTAGAAGCGCACGTGTATATGACTCTGCCAGAGGGTTGTTGTAGTAAGTGGGAGTAGCGGAAGCATAGTGGACAAGTAGCTTGTGTCTATTTATAGACTAAAACAGGTATAGCGAAGATAGATCATCTATTTTTGATGTGATGGTCATAGGTTTTCTGACTTCATCAGAATAGGGGATGGAACTGTTAAGAAGGTAGTAGGGTGTGATGTCCCTGTATTTGGATGACATACACTTTGTAGGAAGTGAAATTCCTATACTACGATCGGTTATACTGTGGTTGTCACACAGTGGTTTCTCCACATAGGATATGAATATAATATCAGGCATTCTGGTTACTAGATATATACTTTTAGATCTAGATTTGGGTAGTTTCCCAATCTGGGTACTTAGACAGTATTCTAAAGGTGTTTTAGAATGGACGACTCCTGGCATGGTGGTGTACCTGCAGGTGATGGAGTCACCCTCTCTAAAGGTGTCTTACAGACTAAAGGGGAGAGGGTTGTGCATGATTGTCATATCACTTGCTTAGATAATTGGGTCAATCATGAGATGTCAAGTACCACACCAGATGATGTTTTTGCACTAGCTGCAATAAGTTTATATATTAATCCAATCCTGGAGAAACGTTCAGAAGCAGTTTATGAACATAAGTGGATGTTCTAGGGATTTGGTAACGGCAGCCTCCTTCGGGAGACGGTTATCATTCCAGGCTTCCAAGGTGACCTGGATGACAAAGTGACTTTCAGAGTTATAGTTTTCCCTCTGATGAGGGGCAGTAGTTTGGACAGGTGGTCCAAGCGGATACTGAGGGAGGTATGGCGCAGGATACTGATTAAATTTAGTGAACGATACAGTCTAAGAAGTTTGCTGGATTTGGAGTTCATTTGTTAACTGGGTCCCATCAGATATCCAGACATATTCTAAGATAGGTATTGCTCATTTCGGGAGATGGCTTTCTCCGCGAACTTAAGATAAAGAGAGACATAAAGAGAAACATTAGAGAGGATCCACTTACTGAGGCTATTTCTCGAACGTAATAGTTTTACAAATGAGCTTTGTAAAACTGATTAGTAGGGAAATTGGGTGTTCGGTATCACACGGGCTGTGAGTATGCGACACCGCAATAATTGGCCTTAAGTGCAAGTGGGAGATTGTTGGCTATAGTACCCTCAAGTCAATTATTGGATCGCAGGTACGTAATTGCAATGATTGAGGAACGGCCTATACCGGTAGAACAGTCTTACTCGAGATAATAGTATGTATCTGGTTTGTCTTTATCATCGTGTACATGCTTCAGGTGACATTACAGATCATTATTACATGTTGATAGAGCCCATAGGATTCTTTCTTGACTACCAGCAGTATGATGGCGATCATATACGTGAGAGTTGGGTAGTCTATAAGCACATCCTTAAATTGTCCCTAGCCGTTGGAGTTTCGAGACTGGGAATCGATACTCTAAGAGTAGACTAGTGTATACGAATCGAGACCCCGACGAGGGGCGGTGGCCGGTCTCATAAGCCATTGGTCTTAGTTGGTACACCTAAGATGTATACAGGTGCTTATTGGGTTATGAGTACACCGGACGGACTCGCCGGGAACATGCTAGTTGGTATTATACCTATTGTCAGATAGCAGTTCCCTGGTGACATGTGTACAGGTTAGTCTATCGACCTGAGATCGTCATTTGTCTCGTGTGAGTTCCCACTGTGCTTTGATTACTACCCTACCATGGCTCAAAAGAGTCGTGCAAATAGGTTTTAGTTGGGTACAGTCCCGAGCCACATGGAGGCAGTGAGTGGATCGTCATGGGATTCGTCTCTCCCGGTATATTGGGGGTAGATGTCGCGGTGTGCACGGGTGACCATCACCGGAAATCCTCGGCCGGGGTAGACGAGAATTACTGATTCGGAACAGTGGTTTCTCAGTTGGTGATAGGCTTCATACCGACACTAAATGTCAAGTTATTAGGGGTCTGACTTTATCCACCCCCCTGACTCGATATGCGATACTCATAGACGAACGGACCGGACTGTATGGATATTGTCACTTCTATGCTCAGTAGCGTTTCAGGACGAGTTCGCTCGTCGGCCTCCCTTTCACACAATACCTGGGTCGCCGTTACGTACAACTAGTGCCACTGACGTGCTTGTGGTTAAACCCACTGCCAGCGTATTGATGAGTCTTTAGAGTCCCACACAGAGGGTTTTCCTGGTTCGGGCAAAATGTTGTAGAGGCCGTATGGTTTTATAGCAGGGTTCGATCATATACGTGCACTTGTGCACGGATCATGATCGGACGGATAATACTGGTGGGCTTTGGTTTAAGCCGGATCCTAGTATTATATTGTTGGATTATTTTCGTCTCGTTGTACTCGTATTCAGTCAGAATACGGATGCAGGTATGTATATACAGATGAGGGGTATTCTTGTAATCCGTTACATGTTTATTTTAGAGTTGCCATTTTCTTTTCTTCCAATTTAAACATTTAGTTTAATGTTTAAATGTAGGTGTGAAATGTAAGATATTTTGTTTGCATTAATTCATGGAAATTTTGGCTTAATTTTGTGGCTGGGCAAATTCGTGACTCATGTTAGTGATATATGTCCTAGAGGCCATTATTGTATCATACTGGATTGTATATTACTTAATGGGAGCTTGGGATATACACGGATATAGTAACAGTCTTGCTCAAAATGGTAGTATGCTACCTGGTTTATTTCTACCTCAATATGTGCATGTGTTTCTTTTAGCATATCGCTTATACATATTGGTAGAGCCCTTAGGATTTTTACTTGATTACCAGCGTTGTGATGGCAGTCACACTAGTAGGGGCTGGATAGTCTATAAGCACATCTTATACAGGTCCCTAGTCGTAGGATTATCGAGACGGGGTATCGATACTCCGAAGTAAACTAGTGTATACGCTTCTCATCCCAGCAGGGGAGATGGTCTGTCCCATAGCCATTAGTACGTCGTACTGGAGATAGTATGCAGGTGCTCATTAGGTTATGAGTACACTGGACAGGACTCATTGGGAACTGTTGGTAGGTATTATACCTATCGTCAGGTAGCAGTTCCCATGTGACATGAGTATAGCTTAGTCTGTCGACTTGACACTGCTACTTTACCTTGAGTGTGTTCCCACTGTACTTTGATTACTACCGTACCATGGCTCAAAGGAGTCGTGCAAACAGGTAGTAGTTGGGTGCAGTCCCGAAGCACTTGGAGGCGGTGGCGGTTAGATAGGATTCGTCTCTCCCGGTATTGGGGGTTGATATCGTGTTGTGTTCGGAGAGCCATTACCTAAAGTCCCTGGCCAGGGCAAGTGAGATTTACTGGTAGGTATTCCAGTAGTTTCTCAGGGTGTTCTGGGCTACACTCCGACACGGCTTATACCGCTATCATGGGTCTGACGATTACCACCCCCTAGGCCCGATATGCGATACTCTTAGACGAACAGACCGGACTGCACAGAGATTGTCACATTCAGGCTCAGTAGGAGTTCGGATGGGTTTTCCTCATCGGCCTTCTTATCGACATCTACTTAGGGACCGTTACGTGCAGCTAGTACCGCTTGCGGCCTGTGGTTAAACCCACTGCCAGCGTAGTGTCGAGTCTTTAGAGTCCCATATAGAGAGTTTCCCTGCACTAGGTAAAAGGTGTAGAGGCCGTATGGTTTTACGGCAGGGCTTCGATCACTTACGTACACTTGTGCGCGTATGATGTTCGGGAGGATAATACTAGTGGGCTTTGGTTTAAGCCGGATCCTAGTATTATATTGATGGATCAGTTTCGTCTCTTTGTGTTCGTGTTTCTCGGAACACGAATGCGGGTATGCATATACGGATGAGAGGAGCACAGAAGGAGACACCTCATTAGGGTTTTGACCATTTACTTGATTAAAACAATTATGGGGTGGAGGAAAGTATTTGTTATTTTTTTAAATGATAAATGTGGCATGGCTACTTGGTTTGACCACTTGACTTGGTTTGACTCTTTGACTAGATATTTTGTGGCATTAGATATTTTTGGGTGAGATATTTTCTTGACATGAGAGTAGTCAAGTCAAGGTAGCCATCACATTTTCATTAAGGATTATCATTTGTAAAATTACTTTCTCTTTCCTCAAGTGAGATCTCATGCTTGCTCTCTTCTTCTTCCTCACTACAAACCCTAAAAGCTCTCATGTGTTGAGAATCCTAGGGTTTCAAGAGACAAATAAATTGATCTTCATACTCTACATCACCTAGGACATCAAGATTAGAAAGCTTGTTGCCCTAGTTACCTCGGTTTTGAGGTGGAGCTCGGACTATAGACTCTCGGGTGGATCGTCTTTAACTCAAGGAGGTCGTGGAGGTTGCTACGATCTGGATCGATCCTTGGAGCCTACGTAGACGAGGAGGACAGCGATGAAGACCCGAAGGACATGTATCATGAGGTATAACTTCGTATCCGAGTAGTTAAACCTCAAGTAGTTTGCTAGCTAAGGTTTATGTTCGATCCGTGGTTCTAGTCGGTGTTGCGAAGCCCGTAAAAACTATTTTTTGCAATTTTTGCCTCCCCGCGAACACGTGGGCTGCGCGACATTGACTTACAACTCATGCTATGAGATGAGTCATTTGTGCATTGATAGTTTTTGTTTTGGTTTGGATATTTTGTATGAGATATTTTAGTGGTGTGTATGGCTGTTGATTTTTGTAGTGTGGATTTTTTCTTAAGTGCTACAAAACCACAACAACACACAGCACTATGAAAAACTACAGAGAACGTTTTTGATTGCACAGCCCATTTTCCTCACAAACAATTTTTCTTATGCTTCACATTTTTCTTCACTTGGCAACTCTTTAACCTCCACCCATTCTCTCTCATGGGTTGAGAATCCTTGGGTATTTTGAGACAAAGTATTCACACACTATCTCTACTTCACCTTGGGTATCTAGGCTAGCAAACTGGATGCCCAAGTTGCTTCGGTTTTGAAGCGGGAGCCCGTATTACGAATCCTCGACATGGATCGTCTTCGACGAGGGAGACCGGAGAACGAACATGATCGAGGAAGCCGCGAGGAGCTTTGGAAAGAGGTTAAAGACCGAAGGACACGGATCGATTGGTATAAACTCTCTAAACTCCTTTTACAGTTAACTAGTATAAGTTTAATGGTACGATCCGTCGATTAGGGTTCCGTTAGCGCCGGGTTTTAAAAGTTTTCTGTTCGGCGTTTGGACACGGATTGATGGCCGGGGCGCTGGCGTAACCTTACAGTGAAATCATCCTCAACCCAGAAGTGCCCCAATAAAAGAATATTACATATAGATTTTACATGAATGAAAATAAAAACCCTCATCTCACATAAAACCCCCGGCTATTCTTTCACAACGATCCAATAAATCATACCAACAGCAACATATGATATCACATATCATCAACGTAAGAAAATATGCGTATCCCTAAACCTCGTTGACATATAGCAACGAGATTAGGATACCCCACATATTACACTTACGGTCGCAGAAAAGAAAACAGAAAATTACAATAATTAGAATCCGCAATATCCTTAGACATCATAAACCCGGAATATCTCATATTCCGGATTTCATGCCTAACTTATAAAACTTGCATTTTAGTCTTAAATTGAAAACTCTTTTCAATTGATTGTCGGATAATTCAACAAGATTCCCGACTTAGTGATCGCGTACAATACGCAATTACGACGGAGTTTTGATCCGAATCAAAACTTCATGGCAATCGATCAATTGAGACTAAACGGCTAGGTTTACAATATACTAACTAGTTTTCATAAAACTAATTAATCCGGATTCTAATAATTGTATCACACACGTCACAAAGCTCGTAAAGTAACCGCGACATTAGAATTCCTCACGCAATTAGCAAACTTAACCAATTTTTCCAAGACTTGAAAAATCTAGTGAGCTAAAGTTCTAAAACCGATCGTTTTAAACCAATCCGGGAGTCGAAACGAACTCGAAACCCGCCCGAATCTTCGCGGAGGCGAAGATCCCAAAATTAAGTATCAAATGGGGGGCCTAGAAGGGGTACCCTACCCCCGAGGCCACCATGAGGTGGCCAGGGGGTGAGGCAGACCCGAAACCGCCTAAGGTGGGGCAGTTTCGAGTCCCCGCCGCAAAGACCACCTTATAGTGGTCTTAGGGAGTGGACCCAGCCGTTCAGTACCTTCCGGGGTGTCCCCAGGGTGCTCACGCTCCACCCCGCGGCTTCTCGGTTCAAACCATGAGCCCGCGGGTTGTGCAAACAACTTAAAACATCAATTTTGAAAACTGTTTTTATCTACAGTTTTTGCGCGACAAAAACGGCGGATTTCTAACGTCACTACAAGTTACCCTAATTTTCTAGCTTGGCTCTGATACCATGAAAGTCGACCCTAGCACCACCATGAGGTTCTTGTGGAATCAAGCATGCCCAATTTTAATTTTTAGTAGTGCTAAGCTGGACTATACAAGATCTTTGCTAGAATATTAGGGTTATGGTTTGATGATGTGAACAACTAGAGAAAGTGAAAGAAGGCTATACCCTTTAGGATCAAGTCCTTCTCTTCACATGCTCCATGTAGTAGTCCCGCGACTCCACTAGGCTCCACTTTGTTGGATATATGTATGCCCTAGAGGTCATTATATGATAGTGGATGTATCTATACATGTATATATATTCAGTTTGCATTCTTGCTCGACATGATAGTATGCTATCTGGTTATTCTTTATCTGACATGTTGATTTGATCATGCTTCTATTCATTCATACATGCTGATAAAGCCCTGAGGATATCGGCTTGACTACTCTGATTATGATGGAGATCATACTAGTGGGACATCTGTAGTCTATAAGCATATCCTGGAACGTCCCTAGTCGTAGGTATATCGAGACGGGGCATTGATATACCAGAGTAGACTAGCGTATATGATACTAGACCCATACGATGGGCGATGAATGTTCCCACATTCATCGATGTTTGACATCAAGATCATATACGGGTGCTCAGTGGTGACTGGGTACACTGGACGGACTCACCGAGAACTCCTATATGGAATTATATCTATCGTCGGATAGCAGTTCTCAGGTGACACTGGTACAGGTTAGTCTGTAGACCCGAGATCGTCATGGAGTCTTGTGTGTTCTCCCACTGTACTTTGATTGCCACCCTACCACGGCTCTACTGAGTCGTGCAAACAGGTGGCCGTTGGGTAGAGTCCCGAGACACACGAAGACAATGAGCGATAGGAGTTTCGTCTCTCCCGGTATTGGGAGTTGATGCTGTGCTGTGCCCGATTGGTTATAACAGCAAGTCCCTGGCCAGGGCTGCTGAGATTTGCTGATAAGTGTTATCAGTAGTTTCTCGATCTGTTATAGACCATTCACCGACACGACTTATTGAGTTATTGGGGTCGACGTAACCATCCCTAGGCTCGATATGCATCATATCTGACGAAGAGACCGGACTGTACGGTAGTGTTGCCGGATGGCTCGACGGGAGTTGTAGCAGGTTCGGTTGTTGTCTTCTGATCGCTCAATACTCGGGTGGCCGTTACGTTTAGCTGACCGCTTGCGGCTTGAGGGTATTTGATATGATCATTACCCTCTGCCGGCGTATTGACGAGTCTTAGAGTCCCACAAAGGAGTTACCCAGTCCAGGCGAAACGTTGTGGTGCGCGTATGCGATATGCGCATGCACCCGATTGAAATGTGCGTATATGATACCGAACATTGATCGGGTGAACTGCTTTTGGT
Organism: Agapanthus africanus; assembly: GCA_030015575.1. Taxonomy (NCBI): domain Eukaryota; kingdom Viridiplantae; phylum Streptophyta; class Magnoliopsida; order Asparagales; family Amaryllidaceae; genus Agapanthus; species Agapanthus africanus. The sequence continues at coordinate 303,400,973 of CM057345.1, forward strand.
GGGGTCATATGAGATATGACCGGATTGATAAATTAAGTGTTGATTTATCATCTAACCATTAGTATTCTCACTTGAAACCTTTCTAGGGTTTGATGGATGTATGCATGCATGCATGTGTTTCTTTCTTCTTTTCTAGTTTCATGCACATGTAGATGTGCATACATGCACACATACATACACTCATCCATCATGGTTGTTAGCATATGGAAATGGTGGCAATATAAGACTCACACCATGGATTATATAATGGATTATTATTTAATTTTGGATTTAAAAGAAAATGAAAAAGGAAAGGATAATCTTTCATGCTTCTACATTCTTCCTTTGACCTAACCATGCTCAACTAGCACTAACCTAAGGTTATCCTTCTCTTTATCATTCCAAACCAAAGTTAAATAATGTCTCCATCACTTTAACCATGGTTCATAGCATGAAGGAATAAAATATATATTGATATATTTCTTTTTCTTTACTTGAGTTATCTTTTTACCTCTTCTCAAAAAATTGCCACCATCTTCTTCCTCTTGCTCTTTTGCTCTCTAGTTTTTTCTAGTGAGCAAATACCACTTAAAGATAGGTTTTTGAAGTGAGAAACCTAACCACAACATCATTCTACACAAGCTTAGCCGTTTTGTTTAGAGTGTTCTCTTCGGTTTGACGAAGTTGCGAGCTTGGACGGAGATCTCCGTGGTGGATCGTCGTGGACACAAGGGGACTTCAAGAGGACCTTCGTTCAACACCCTAGAGACCAAGGAGTCCAGCGAAAGGGAGCTACAAAGGTTGTAGTCTCGAAACCCTAGATTAGTTCGCTTTTTATTTCGAAACCCTAATTTTCTAGGATCGATCCCTTTGCATGTTAGTTTAGCACCTTAAAAATTATAACTTTGGGTCATGTGATGCTTCAAAACACTTCATAGGGTGCTATACTAACCTTACATTGGTATCAGAGCCGACCTAGAACATTAGACGAAGTTTTTACGAAGTGAAAACCCCGATCGGACAAAAATACGGTATTTTTGGGTGCTCTCTGGAAATTTTCTAAAATTTGACAATTTGCAGAATTAAAAATATGTAAAAAATACAGCAGGAAAAAATAAGAGTTACGGTACAAAATTTTCTCAGTGAACAGTGATTATCGCCGCGGAAACGCGGCCGTACATATGAATTGATGGATACTTTTTGCACAGTAATTCTTGAATCTGTTTGTATAATTTTTTGGATATTTTTAATCTGTATTTGGTTTTGAAAAATTCTGGAGGTGGTTTTGGACTCGTCAATTCGATCGGGATTTTCATTTCGTAGTTTTTCCGGATAAATTAGAAAGTATTGAAGTGTTTGAACGAGTATCATTTACTCACTATTCACGAGGTTTAAATAGTTTGGAGATATGTGCAAGTCTTTTTGCGGTGGTCCCTCTAGAAGACAACAAACTTTAACTCGATTATGTGACCGTCTCGAACTGCCCTTTGAACCTTAGGGTTTGGGGCAGTACGGCGAGCCACATGTGAGGCGTTGGCTTGACCCTTCTACGGCTGGACCGCCACTACTGTGTCACACTCCGGATTTTTTGAACCCTGCTTAAGTGTTGAGCTTTAGTGAATCTTGGGTGCTTGATTGTTCGTTCGAAAACTTTAATACTGTCTGTTTGTCTGGAATGTGATACAATATGTGGAATTCATATAGTTTAGGCATGAAATACAAAATATGTGATATTTCGCATTTATGATGTCTAAAGAGAATCTGGATTCCAAATATTGTAGTTTTACACTTTCTTTTCTGTGACCGTAAGTGTAGTATGTTAGATATCGCCGGTTTCGTTGCTATACATCAACGACAATTGGGGTATGCATACTTACTTACGTTGATGATATGTGATATTATGTGTTGCTGAGATATGATGTGCAGGATTGTCGCGATCGAATAGCCGGGGGGGTTTTGTGAGATGAGAGTTTTGTATTTTCATTCATGTAAATTCAAATGTAATGTAATATTCTTTTATTTGGGGCACTTCCAGGTTGCGGTTGTGTCACCAGTGTTGTATATTATTTACTTTTCCGCATTAGGATGGACCCAAGGAGGGGAGCACAGGTGACCGGGTTCTGGGGTTCAGTGGGAGGCCATCTCGAGGAGTCGAGACCGGGTCTCCTAAACTCCAGGATTGGTAGGGTCACTTGCCGCTCTCGTAGGGGTCCAAGGTGTGGGCTTGGCTATTCATCGCGACTGTGGAATCCGTATTTTCTATTCTGGCTAAATACTAAATACGGACGTCCTAGGATATCCCACGTTATATCTATGTTTCTGCTGCCTGTGTTCTGTGATATCTGAGACGAATGACATATTATATATATGATATATAGTAGACGTTGCTTATGTTTTACACCCGCGCTAGTCCCGTCCCGGTATGCCGTTAGTTAAGTAACCTAACGGTGCATAACGGAACATTGCGGTGAATGCGGATGGCATAAGCGTACGTGTTATTTTCGTTTCTTTTCTGTGATTGGCTTTAGGACTTAAATGATGGGATTGCATTAATGTGATTAATGTAAAGAAAATAAACCTAAAAAGATGTTATAGAATCGGATTTGAAAACCACTCGGCTATTTATGAAAAAGCTATATTTCAAAACTGCGGAGCTTAAGCCACTCCTTTTGAAAACCATTTGATTCTACAACGATATCAAGTTCAAAGCGTTAAAGATTTTCTTAAAAATCATTCGCAACCCTCCGTCATTTTAGGAAGTAGAGTACTTAGTATTCGTGCTACGTTTGTTGACTTTAGTTAAGGCGTAGTGTACGGTAGCTAAGTGTTGTCTTCCTACACTGCATATGATGCAGATTAATTAGGACATTCATGCGACTTTGTTGACTATAGTTAAGGGTCATATGGGTGGGTCTAATTGATCAAGAAATGACGGGTAGAACTTGACTGGTACTTATGATTTGTTGACTATTGTTAAGGTCATAAGTACTAGGGGTAAAAATTACATCGGGAATTTCAAGTGTTGAAATTTGCAATGAGATTGCATACCTTCCATGTGATGGTTGGATCCCGATCCCACTGTGGGCAATAGTTGCTCCCGGGAGAGTTTTACAGTTTACAATTAGCTAACTCATTAGGTGTCTAGAAAGGTGTTAACGGGGCTCCGCCTCTGGGAAAACGAGGTTTACTCTAATTAGGTCCGTGCGAAAGCACGGGGAACCTCCCTCAAAGTACCGACACTGGCCTGGCTGAACGGTTAGCGAAGTTGTAGACTGTAATTAATCCTGGCTAGTTTTTCTTTTTAAGTTTTGAAAGAAAAACTTGATAAAAAGTAGTGGGAAACATCGATTAGACAAGATAATAAACCAATCTAATCTGTGCAAGAGCTTTCGCTGAGTGTATTCTTTTCTCTCTCTTAATGGCAGATACCAATGACTGGACTTAAGCTTCTACTAGATAAAAACAAACTGAATGGGACCAACTATAAAGACTGGCTAAGGAATCTGAAGATCGCCTTGACTTATGATAAAGTAGCATATGTCCTCACGGCTTCAGCCCCGCCCGTCCCAGGTCCAAAATCCTCAGTTGCGGACATTGAAGTCCGCAAGACATGGGACGCTGACTGTGCCACGGCCACATGCCTCGCGCTTGCATCGATGGATAACAAACATCAAAAGCAGCACGAGGACATGGACATTCACGGGATACTGCTCCATACAAAGGAGTTGTATGGGGAGCAATCCCGCGTATTACGATACGAAGCATCAAAGAAACTGTTTCAGATGCGAATAGCCCCTGGCACACCAGTAGGAGACCATGTGTTGAAGATGATAGCTCTTATAGAAGAGCTTGAGGACCTTGGATGGACAATGGACAATGAACAGTATATAGATATTATTCTGCAGTCCCTCCCCTCCACCTTTGCTCAGTTCATAGTGAACTTCAACATGCATGGCATGGAGAAGGACCTCCCTGAACTCCTTAATATGTTAAGGAGTGCAGAGAGCACTATGAAGTAAGCAAAGACTCCCGTTATGACCATTGGACAGTCTTCTTCTTCTCGCCCAAAGCTAAGGCCAAGGGAAAGAAAAAGAAGAAACCCACTAATCCTAAGGGCGGAGTCAAAAAGGTGAAGGGAAAGGGAAAGTCCACGGCTGGAGACCCGGGGAAACGCGAGTGTTTTCATTGCCACAAGACAGGACATTGGAAGCGCAATTGCACGGAGTACCTAAGTCTCAAGAAGAAGCATGGTGATGCTTCTGCTTCAGGTGCGTTTATGACTGAAAACTGTTTTTCTATAAACTCTGCTTCCTGGGTATTGGATACCGGTTCAGGTTCTCACATTTGCAATTCTATGCAGGGGCTGAGAAATAGCAAGGTTTTGAAGACAGGTGACCATACTCTCCGCGTTGGAAATGGTTCCAATGTACATACAGTCGCAGTGGGAAAGTATCACTTAGGGTTGCCATCTGGATGTATTTTGATTTTGAATCCATGTTATTTTGTACCAAGTATGCTATGTAATATAATATCCGTTTCTTTGTTGGACAATGAAGGATATAATTTTGTGTTGCAGAACAATGTTATGAACATTCACCTGAATCAAATGTTGGTTGGGTATGGTACGCTTAATAATGGAATATATGTCCTAAATCAACACACAGTTTTCAGTATACAACACACTAATAAAAGAAAACTTTCAGAATTAAATGAAGCTTTTCTTTGGCATTGTAGACTTGGTCATATTAACGAAACAAGACTAAACAAGTTACATAAAGATGGATATTTAAACTCTTTTGAATATAAATCTTATGCGACTTGCCAGTCTTGTATCAAGGGTAAAATGACCAAAACTCCGTTTACCGGACACGGAGAAAGAGCTACTCAGCTCCTTGGCCTCATACATAGTGATGTATGTGGGCCAATGTCTACACAGGCTAGAGGCGGTTTTTCATACTTCATTACATTCACTGACGATTTCTCAAGATTCGGTCATGTGTTTTTATTAAAGCACAAGTCCGACGCTTTCGAGAAATTCATTGAATATAAACAAGAAGTAGAAAAACAAACTGGCTTGAGTATTAAGATGCTTCGATCAGATCGAGGTGGAGAGTATCTCAGTACAGAATTTGCAAACTTCCTAAAAGAGAATGGGATTCTCTCTCAGCTCACTCCTCCTTACACACCACAGCACAACGGTGTGTCAGAACAACGGAATAGGACCCTATTAGATATGGTCCGGTCCATGATGAGTGATGCTGAGTTACCAGTCTCGTTTTGGGGACATGCATTGGAGACTGCAGCGTTTCTGCTAAACAGGGTTCCAACCAAAGCCGTGTCTACCACTCCATATGAGATATGGAATGGGAAGAGACCATCTCTTAAAAGAATTAAGATTTGGGGTTGCCCGGCCTATGTTAAAAAGCAGAATCCGGACAAACTCGAGACACGGTCAGTCATGTGTAACTTTGTGGGATATCCAAAGAATTCTTATGGATATCTGTTCTACCACAAAGAGGAACAAAAGGTGTTTGTTTCTCAGTATGCCACATTCTTGGAAAAAGAGTTTTTCACAGATAAAGATAATGGCAAGGTGGTAGATCTAGAAGAGGTTCTGGAGACACAAACTACAAATGACGATTTGGTTGAACCGGCTGTTGCAACAGAAACAGAAGAACCTCGGCCACTCCGTAGGTCTGGTAGGACTTCTCGCCCACCGGAGAGGTACTACGGTTTCCTCATTGATGGTAACGGAGAAGATTGCATCATGGATGATGATGATCCTACCAGTTTTCAGCAGGCTATCACGAGTGGTGACTCTGTGAAGTGGCTGGATGCCATGAGATCCGAAATGGAGTCTATGTACACCAACAAAGTATGGACTTTGGACGTTGTACCCCCTGGGGTAAAACCTGTAGGGTGCAAATGGATCTTTAAAAGAAAGATTGGTGTGGATGGGCAGGTAGAGACCTATAAGGCAAGACTTGTAGCGAAAGGTTTTCGTCAAAGACCAGGTTTGGACTATGACGAAACTTTTTCGCCCGTAGCCATGCTTAAATCCATTCGGATCCTACTTGCTATTGCTGCTCACTACGACTATGAAATCTGGCAGATGGACGTTAAAACAGCATTTCTAAATGGAAATTTAGAAGAATGCGTTTATATGGATCAGCCAGAGGGCTTCATTGACAGTGGGAGCAGCGAGAAAGCATGTAGATTGCTTAAATCCATATATGGGTTGAAGCAGGCATCTCGGAGTTGGAACATCTGTTTCGATGATGTTATCAAAGAGTTTGATTTCATCAAAAATCCAGATGAACCTTGTGTTTATAAGAAGGCTGTAGGAAGAGCTGTCACATTCCTCGTATTATACGTGGATGACATTCTTCTGATAGGAAATGATATTTCTATGCTACAGTCGGTCAAATCATTCTTATCACTAAGGTTCTCCATGAAGGACCTGGGTGATGCCACATACATCCTGGGCATAAGGATCTATAGGGATAGATCCACAAAGTTATTGGGATTGTCCCAAACCAGGTACATCAACACCATCCTAAAGAGGTTTAGTATGGAAGACTCCAAGCGGGGTGCCTTACCCGCTTGCCATGGAGTCACTCTCTCCAAGGATTCTTGTCCAAAGACCGATGAAGAGAGAGCTCGCATGAGCATTATACCTTATGCTTTGGCAGTAGGGTCTATAATGTATGCGATGTTATGTACACGCCCAGATGTAGCTTATGCACTTAGTGTTGTAAGCAGGTATCAATCCAACCCAGGGGAGAACCACTGGACAGCTGTGAAGAACATTCTTAAGTACTTACGAAGGACTAAAGAATTGTTCTTGGTGTATGGTAATACAGATCTCCAAATGGAGGCATTTACCGATTCGAGCTTCCAGAGTGATAAGGATGACAGCAAATCTATCTCAGGGTTTGTATTTATCCTAAATGGAGGGGCGGTAAGTTGGAAGAGTTCCAAACAGGATACCGTTGCAGACTCTACGATGGAGGCTGAGTACATTGCTGCAAATGATGCCGCCAAGGAAGCCGTCTGGATGAAGAAGTTCGTCTCGGAGCTAGGAGTAGTTCCAACCATTATTGATCCAATACCTTTGTATTGTGACAATAATGGGGCGATGGCGTTAGCCAAGGAGCCCAGATCCCAACAACGGTCCAGACACATCCTGAGGCGCTTTCATTTGATCCGGGAGATTGTAGATCGCCGCGAGATCGAGATTAAGAGAGTAGACACAAAGAACAACGCCGCGGATCCATTCACCAAGGCCCTCCCTCAGCCACAACATGAGCGACTTTTTGAGATGTTGGGTATGAGATACGCCAATAACTGGCCTTAGTGCAAGTGGGAGATTGTTGGATATATGTATGCCCTAGAGGCCATTATGTGATAGTGGATGTATCTATACATGTATATATATTCAGTTTGCATTCTTGCTCGACATGATAGTATGCTATCTGGTTATTCTTTATCTGACATGTTGATTTGATCATGCTTCTATTCATTCATACATGCTGATAAAGCCCTGAGGATATCGGCTTGACTACTCTGATTATGATGGAGATCATACTAGTGGGACATCTGTAGTCTATAAGCATATCCTGGAACGTCCCTAGTCGTAGGTATATCGAGACGGGGCATTGATATACCAGAGTAGACTAGCGTATATGATACTAGACCCATATGATGGGCGATGAATGTTCCCACATTCATCGATGTTTGACATCAAGATCATATACGGGTGCTCAGTGGTGACTGGGTACACTGGACGGACTCACCGAGAACTCCTATATGGAATTATATCTATCGTCGGATAGCAGTTCTCAGGTGACACTGGTACAGGTTAGTCTGTAGACCCGAGATCGTCATGGAGTCTTGTGTGTTCTCCCACTGTACTTTGATTGCCACCCTACCACGACTCTACTGAGTCGTGCAAACAGGTGGCCGTTGGGTAGAGTCCCGAGAAACACGAAGACGATGAGCGATAGGAGGGGTTTCGTCTCTCCCGGTATTGGGAGTTGATGCTGTGCTGTGCCCGATTGGTTATAACAGCAAGTCCCTGGCCAGGGCTACTGAGATTTGCTGATAAGTGTTATCAGTAGTTTCTCGATCTGTTATAGACCATTCACCGACACGACTTATTGAGTTATTGGGGTCGACGTGACCATCCCTAGGCTCGATATGCATCATATCTGACGAAGAGACCGGACTGTACGGTAGTGTTGCCGGATGGCTCGACGGGAGTTGTAGCAGGTTCGCTTGTTGTCTTCTGATCGCTCAATACCCGGGTGGCCGTTACGTTTAGCTGATCGCTTGCGGCTTGAGGGTATTTGATATGATCATTACCCTCTGCCGGCGTATTGACGAGTCTTAGAGTCCCACAAAGGAGTTACCCAGTCCAGGCGAAACGTTGTGGTGCGCGTATGCGATATGCGCATGCACCCGATTGAAATGTGCGTATATGATACCGAACATTGATCGGGTGAACTGCTTTTGGTGGGGTCATATGAGATATGACCGGATTGATAAATTAAGTGTTGATTTATCATCTAACCATTAGTATTCTCACTTGAAACCTTTCTAGGGTTTGATGGATGTATGCATGCATGCATGTGTTTCTTTCTTCTTTTCTAGTTTCATGCACATGTAGATGTGCATACATGCACACATACATACACTCATCCATCATGGTTGTTAGCATATGGAAATTGTGGCAATATAAGACTCACACCATGGATTATATAATGGATTATTATTTAATTTTGGATTTAAAAGAAAATGAAAAAGGAAAGGATAATCTTTCATGCTTCTACATTCTTCCTTTGACCTAACCATGCTCAACTACCACTAACCTAAGGTTATCCTTCTCTTTATCATTCCAAACCAAAGTTAAATAATGTATCCATCACTTTAACCATGGTTCATAGCATGAAGGAATAAAATATATATTGATATATTTCTTTTTCTTCACTTGAGTTATCTTTTTACCTCTTCTCAAAAAATTGCCACCATCTTCTTCCTCTTGCTCTTTTGCTCTCTATTTTTTTCTAGTGAGCAAATACCACTTAAAGATAGGTTTTTGAAGTGAGAAACCTAACCACAACATCATTCTACACAAGCTTAGCCATTTTGTTTAGAGTGTTCTCTTCGGTTTGACGAAGTTGCGAGCTTGGACGGAGATCTCCGTGGTGGATCGTCGTGGACACAAGGGGACTTCAAGAGGACCTTCGTTCAATACCCTAGAGACCAAGGAGTCCAGCGAAAGGGAGCTACAAAGGTTGTAGTCTCGAAACCCTAGATTAGTTCGCTTTTTATTTCGAAACCCTAATTTTCTAGGATCGATCCCTTTGCATGTTAGTTTAGCACCTTAAAAATTATAACTTTGGGTCATGTGATGCTTCAAAACACTTCATAGGGTGCTATACTAACCTTACACACTTGAGGCTATGGACGAGCTTCCTCCGATGACCTTCGTGCCGAAGATGATCCACGTAAAGTCTTTCCGCCTCAAGCTACCTCTATACTAAACTCTTTAGCGTAGTAAACACACTACACTCGATCGCTAGTCAAGTATAGGATAGTGAAGTAGGGGATGTTAAACGTTCACAAGTTTGTGTTCAAGCTTCATGATTCACATCTCAGGTGAGGGTTGAAGCTTGAACCATGGCAATTGAGGAAGAAGATGAAGCTAGAGAGCAACCATGGGAGCAACTTAAGAAAATGGTTAAGTGTTGAGAATGAGTGAAGAATGAATGGCAACTCTTGACCCCTACTCATTCAAGCATGGAATTTTGCGATATAAAATTACAACCATGCTTGAATAGTGAGTCAAGATGAATAAACAAATATAACTCCCATGCTTGCAACCATGCTCTCAATTTACACCTCATTTCTATTTTACTCAAAAATAGAAAATCAAGCCATGCTTCATTATTATTATTATTATTATTATTATTATTATATATAATGAAGAATAATTAGTGAGCTAATGATATTAGTTAAGATATAATTATATCACATATAATGTATATCAATTATTAAATCAACACTTGATTTAATAATCCGGTTATATCACATATGACCGACTAATATTATATATCTGTATATCGCATTATCAAATCAACACTTGATTCAACAATCTGTTTATATCACATATAACCGAACCAATAAAAGATAACTGCCAAATTACAATACGGTATCACATACACGTATTTAATCAGGCCCACACACATATCACATATGTGTCCTACTTCGTTTCGCTTGAACCAGAAAACTTCTGTGTGGGACTCTAAAGACTCGTCAATACGCCAGCAATAGGTGATGATCGCATAGACCTACAAGCCATCAGCGGTACTAGCTGGACGTAACGGCTACCCGGGTATTGAGCGATATGAAGATCAACAAGCAAGCTTGTCCATAGTCTCCATGAAGCCTATCAGTAACACTACCGTACAGTCCGGTCTCTTCGTCTGATATGTCGCATATCATATCTAGGGGTGGTAATCGTCAAACCCCAGTAACATGATAAGTCATGCCGATGTCTGGACTATAACGGTTCGAGAAACTACTGATAACACTTATTAGTAAATCTCAGCAGCAACCCTGGCCAGGACTTCTAGTTATAGCCAATCGAGCATAGCGCAACATCAACCCCCAATACCGGGAGAGACGAAATCCCTCCTATCGCTCATTGCCTCCATGCGACTCGGGACTGTACCCAAAATCCACCTGTTTGCACGTCTCCTTTGAGCGTGGTAGGGAGGAAATCAAAGCACAGTGGGAGTAGCACAAAACTCTATGACGATCTCGGGTCTACAGACTAACCTGTACCAGTGTCACCAGAGGACTGCTATCTGACGATAGGTATACTACCAAATAGGAGTCCTCGGCGAGTCTTGTTCGGTGTACCCATTCTCCAATGAGCACCTGTGTACAATCTTTGATGTCACACACCAATGGTTGTGGGATCAACCATCGCCCTCTAAGGGACAAGAAACATATACACTAGTCTACTCTGGAATATCGATGCCCTAGTCTCGATATTCCCTCGACTAGGAACTGATTAAAGGATGTACTTTTGGACCACCCTGGCCCCACTAGTATGATCTCATCATAGTCCTGGTAGTCAAGTACATATCTTTATTAATATGTAAGAGACAGACAGTATAAATACCAGTCTACATGTTAAGATAAAGGTAACCCGATAGCATACTATCATGTCGAGCAAGAAAGTCCTCTATATATATGTCCAAGCATCCACTATATCAACAATAATGGCCTCTAGGGCATACATATTCCTAACAGAGGCATGGGTCGGCCCTTCTACGGTTGGTCCATAAGTGTTGTGGCATGTTCTGGGTATTTTTTAAACTGTGCTCAAGTGTTGAGCTCTCTGGGAAATTTTGGGGTGTTTGTTGATTCGATCGAAAAGTTTAACATCGTCTAGCTATCTGTAAATTATGATACAATATTTAGAATCCACGGTAATTAGTTTTGTGAAAACTAGTTTGAATTTTGTAAACCTAGCAATTTAGTCTCATTTGATCGGTTGCCAAGGGGTTTTTGATTCGGATCAAAACTCCGTCGCAATCTCGTATAGTACGCGAATGTTCGCCGGGTAACATTACTAGATAGCCATGCCCCATAGCCCCGACCGAGTGACTGCAGGAGAACCTCGTTGCCTAAAGCATTCGTACAGATGCTCACAGCCGCGGTGTTCCGCCTAAGTGCACTTCGTCGACGGCATCGGAGGTGCGGCCGCCTACTATAGTTTCCGACGAGCATTCGATCAACTTGTCGAGAATCTTGTTGAATTGCCCGACTTGTTATTGAAAAGTGTTTTCAATATCAAGACTAAAATGCGGGGTTAATAATCATAGGCATGAATTCGGAATATGAGATATTCCGGGTTTATGATGTCTAAGGAATTCATGTGGTTAGGCATGAAATCCGAAGTATGTGATATTTCGGATTTATGATGTCTAAGGTGGTTGCGAATTCCAATTGTTGTAGTTTTCATTTTCTTTTCTGTGACCGTAAGTGTAATATGTGGTGTATCGCCGGTTTCGTTGCTATATGTCAACGACAATTAGGATACGCATATTTACTTACGTTGATGGCATGTGATGTTATGTGTTGCTGTGATATGTTATATTGGATAGTCAAGTTTGAATAGCCGGGGTTTTTGCGTGAGATGAGAGTTTTTCATTATCATTCATGTAAAAACTTGTATGTAATATTCTTTTATTGGGGCACTTCCGGTTGAGGATGATGTCACCATTGATGTATATTATTTACTTTTCCGCATTAGGATAGACTCAAGGAGGGGAGCACAAGTAACCGGGTTCTAGAGTCCAGTGGGAGACCATCTCGAGGAGTCGAAACAGGGTCTCCTAACTTTAGAATTGGTAGGGTTGCTTGCCGCTCTCGTAGGGGTCTAAGGATGTGGGTTTGGCTATTCATCACGAACGTGGAATCCGTGTTTTTTACTATCATAATTTAAAATACGGAATTCCTAGTATATCCAATATTTCATATGTTCACTTCTGCTGCTGATATTCTGTGATTTGATCACTTTATATGATGAGATGAATGTTGTTATTATATATATGATATATAATAAACGTTGCTTATCTTTTGCACCCGCGCTAGTCCCGCCCCGCTATGCCGTTAGTTAAGTAACCTAACGGTGTATAATGGGACACCGTGGCGAATGCAGATGGCATAAGCGTACGTTCTATTTTCGTTTCTTCTGTGATGCTTGGGAAGCATAATTGATGGGACTTCATTAATGAGATTAATGAAAAGAAAGAAACCCAAGATTTTGTAGGATCAAATTTTCAAAAAGGGTAGCTCTAGATTTTTCTTTACATAGCGGTATTCCTTGATAAATATCCAGCACCTCATTCGATGAGGAAAGAGCCGAGATCCCTTCACCGGGAGTGACCTCTTTAGCAAAAAGCTACCAGATACTACAACCCACTCGGTTTTGTCTTTTGATTGCTTCTCTAGTTCTTTCTTTGCATAGTGGTATTCATG